>OY720024.1:801419-1201808 GCA_963082485.1 Eudonia mercurella | reverse complement strand
TGCACTAGTCGCCCTTCAATGTAACTTTTGAATTTGTATTTTTTCAGTACACGGTGTGTTTTGCTTTTCGAAATTCCGATTACTTCTTCACCTTCCCTCACTGAACTTTTAGGATTTGCCTCAAAGTAAATCAAAATGTCGAGTTCATCGTCAGTGTTTATCATTTGGTGCCGCGGTTGTGGTACGCGATGATCGAAACGTCCCAAATTTAGCAGATTATCCACCAACCGTTCCATAATAAATCGAGATGGTGTATTTCTATCAGGATATCTTTCGCGGTGCCATTGTAAGGCTAATGTTATGTTTTTGTGATTCAAAAAGTATGCTTCCATTAAGTCAAAATTATTTTGAAACGCCATGGTTATGTGAAAAATTCACAATACAATGCAAAAATTCCACAATGAAAATCACAGAAACGAAAGAATAAAAGTTTGAAAATGGAACATATTTGAATTATTTCTTTTTAATCAGCCAGCCGCATTGCGATGAACAAAATAATTTACGCGTCTTTCGGCTCAGGATACGGCTCGATTTGTTGCATACAACCAGGTACCTGCTAATTACGTATCTCTTTAACATTTTATCATGCACTTAAATTATAATAGGGAAATGATGCATATTTCTCAAGTGGGTACATTGATTAGTAATAGGTACTTATGATCATGTCAGTTGTATGTCCTTACGGCAATGTTAGCTTTTCATTAATCTGAACGAAATTGTTAAAATTCATGGTCTTCCTTTTATTTTTGACACTATGTTATTTAGCAAAAAATAATCCTTCTGATGAACCCTTTCGATCGGTATGATAAAGCTACAGGTGATTTTTTTTCTCGTGTAGCGGGTTCGATTCCCGGTTCAAACGTATAATTATTCAAAAATCTATGAACGCAGTTAAAATTGTTTTTAAAATTAAAATAATGTCTTCTTTCAGTAAAATGTTCTATCTACAATATTTAACGTACTTTCCCTCCATGTGGCATGGGCGTGGGACGCCCTGTATACAAGATTTCGCGAAAACCCCAGAATATTAGCGCGTTATCTATTTCAAAGTCAACGCCATAATTTAAATGGCCGCGCAATATGAGCGAGCGCACATTACTCCGCCATTGTCGCTGCGAGCCACATTCTTTTTACACCTCGCCCAAATTGCCGCCGCCATTTTACGATTAATACGACCCCCATGACACTTTGTGGGACGCCATGTTTTTACTACTTTTTTAAACGGCGCTAAAAACTTAGTTAAAACAAGTTTCTTTAATTTATCGCCTGCCATCATTCTTTTATGGACGGACTTTCATTTATGAAAATTTGTTTAATAATTTAACTTTTTTAAAGCTTTGTTATTATTTTTAATTTACTTAATTGTTATACACAACAGATATTAACCCAATAATGATGATACAAAAATAGTTTTATTAAACGGCTTGGCTTTTTTTTGGTAGAGTTAGAAAAATAAATTGTAAAATAGTTTTCTTCTAAAAAGATGATAATGAGCGATAATAGATGCTGAATGCTATAGTGTCATTACTCAACCCCTTAAGTTTCCGTAAAGATGTGGGATCATACTGAGACCTCGAGCGGATTTCTGGGAGAACTTCAAAGTTAAAACACTGTAAAAGTTAATACATCTCGCTATCGCGTTTCAACTGGCCATAAATAATCCCACATGGACAGAGTAGGAGAAGCATAGACAAGTTTATACCTGCAACCTACTTTCACAGTCTCGGCATTTGACGTGAACTCTGTAGCGAACGAAAATGAAATATATTTTCATTTGCGCAGCGCAGTGCCAAATGCGCCTGCCAAGGTTTATTTAATTTCGCATATTAAAATGTATTACTTAGTTTAGTGAAGGAAGTTTGTAGAGATTATGTTCAGAAACTTTATTCCACCTGAGAAAACGCTTTACCTTTATCGCATCTGGGGTTATTAAGGCTGGAGGTAGAGCGCACTTCAACCGGTATTCGGACTAAGATATTCGTTGTATTATTTATATTTTTGTTATGGTGACAAACTGTGATAAGATTAAAACAGACATATCCTATAACAAACAACCCGCCTGGGAAATGAACCCGGGATATCTGCATCTGAGATCGAGGTATGAATAGACCAGAGGCGTCTCAAAATAATGATATTCTCCTTAACTGAATTGGCCTGTTAATACGAGTATCTTAAAGTGGTCGCCCAGTGGTTGAAATTCTTCCGTTTCATAATAAATAATTTTAACACATATTAAACAAAAAAAAATACTTTCGGGACTCCTTCTCCATATAATTTTTATGTAAACCAAATCTCACACTCCTCCATGCGCGCGATGTGCTTAAAAAGGGGCACGAAGTTATTTCTTCACATATTAATATAGACTTACAATGAGTTGTGTTAATTTTAATCAACATGGGTTAAATGTGCAAACCTTTCCAAGCCATTAAAAAAAAAGAAAAACAATAGACAATTGTAGAAAAGAGTTGCAACAAAACAATGTCTTTATACCTCCGTACCTGTAGTGGTCCTCTAGCCTGCGGAGCCTGCAGCTCGTTAGCCGCCGGAAGGCCTGTGATTGTCTCGTTATTGGCAGGAGATGAGCCGGCGACTGCTTTATTGCTTCCAGGCTTCGTTTGAGCGACTTACCTTGGCATCGTTGAGTAATCAACGAATTCTTAAAATAAGGAGTAAGTTTACGCATTCTTTATTTGTTTTTTTTGTATGCGTGTATGGTATGCTCTTTAGGTTATTATAATCGCAATTGACAGTTACTCTGTAGAATGTATGAAATAAAACACTTTAAAACGGATTTACTGTCGTCAATTTTTTACCATCAACCACGGTTTCAAAACGCAAGGATTTATTTATCACATTACTCAATTTATCATATTATTTTCTTAACTCCTTATCAACTTAAAAATTGTAAGCGGAAAGTCCAGAACTTTTCCCCATATTTCCTTACTCTGCCGGCTCAATGCTGACGAGTGGGGTGTTGTTACCGTGTTACGAAGTTATCTTAACAATCAAGCTACAGATCAAGTGACAGAGGCCCGCAATCTTGGTGTACTCATGGACGATAGACTTGAATTCCAAAACTACGTTGTAGAGATTGTAAAAAATTGTTTCTCCAGGCTCAAGGTCTTGTATCAGGTTCGAAATTACCTGAGTGTGTACCTTAGAATAAACCTTTGCGAGTCATTGATCCTTTCCAAGCTTAATTATGCTGACACGGTTGTTGGTGGATGTATGTATACCTATTCCAAGAAGTTATTTCGTTTCGTGTTGTGCTCGGTTTTGTTTTCCCATCCCACGTAGGGCTCATGTTACCCCGTACCTGAATATGGGCAACTTATGACTATGGAGTCTAGGCGTTCCTTTCATTTTGCCTGTCTTCTTTTTGGTGTTGTGCAGGCACTAATATCATCGTGTCTATTCGATAAACTTCAGTTTTCCCAGCGTGAAGTCAGGACAGCCATGCGACTTATTTGCCCAAGACACAGCACTGCTGCGTTTCGTGGCAGATTTCGATGCCACGAAATGCTGGAGTAATATACCTCCGCCGCTGCGTAATTCCTTCATCTCTAAATCCTTTAAAATTAAATTGAAAAAATATATTTAAGAAAGGCAGAAACTAATTAGTTGACTTCTGCTGTGTCTGTCTTTTCTTGGTACCACCCAGGTCTGTGCCCTAATATCTAAATTACCACCATTGTATAGCTGATATTTTTATTGATTACAATTCACTAATTTGACGCACACGACGGTACGATTATCTATAACGGGTTGCTAATTCAAAGTCAAAGTCAAAGTAATTTTTTTTAAATTAAATAAACTTAAAAAAGTGCTTTTTAATCGTTTATACATTTTTACCTACTACCCATTCAGGACGTATATTTTTTAGCTGTGGAGAAGAATGGGCGCAAGAAACTCCAGCTTTAATAGAAGTAACGACATTTACAAAAAAAAAATAGTATCCGATATTTCGGCACAGTTGATGCGCCATGATCACGGAATGGTAAACATGGTACTTACAAATAGTAAACATGGTAAGAATTCTGTTAAGAATTACTCTAAAGTCAATATCAGTAAATAAACAAACAAATATTTCGATTTCGTTAATCATATCCAGTGACAAGCCAATGATAAAAATGCACAGCTATTGCGATTGTTACCATAACTGGGTAGCCTTCGTAAACTGTACTCGACGGACGATCATATTCATAAAAACACAAAAACGTTAACAGATCACTATGTGTTTATGGCATAAATAATGTATGACACGTATGAGTTCGCTTGAGCCATCTCGAGCGTTTAGATATTTCCGCACATGAAATTGTGACGACGGTCGGCGAAAGTGGCCGGGACCAAGAGTTATGGGGCGGGCTTATGGCGGCCACTCTGAATTGGTCAGATGGTGAGTTACCGTGAGTAACGGCGAGACAAATACTCGCCTGTAATGTGAAGAACAGGATACAAAAAAAAGAACCTACCAATGCTGATCTTAAATATTGTAAATTGGTTGAAATAGACATTTTTGTTACTTGAGAGTTTCATGTTCAGCTTGCTTGAAACATGATCACGGAAGGACTAGGGTTAATGTAGGCAAAACATTATTATTTATGAGTTTCTTTATATTTTTTATTCTTAATATTTTTTCCCGCGCAGCTGCGCCACCGTTATTATCTAGAGGGTTTAAAACAATTCCAATATACTTATTTACTTTTTATAGAAGCTATAAAGATTACAGTGTCCTCACCAGGCGTTAAAATTCCGGCCTCAGGAGTCCCTCAGTCAGTAATAGGGATCCATAAAACTAGCAGCCCTTTGTCAACGCCGACATTAGGACCGCGAGGTGCCCCTTACTCACTTTTACGGCGCGCTCGACGTTTCGTGAAATAGATTTTTTATAACTTCAACCCGTAATTGTTTTTCCGTCGCTTTAACTTCACTGGTACATTTAAATATTCGTATTGTATAGACTATTCAATTGCCAGTTCTGATTCTATGTTTTAAACTTTAGGTAGGTAGGAAGAGAGTTGTCGTACCCTTAAAATCCCTGGTAACATATTCTAACCACAGTCTATCTCACCTCTTCATTACAGTCGTTCAACGGTTACGTTTAGACAGAGCAACCGTGCGGGGGTTGCGGGGTGAGAGGGGGGCGGTAGCGATCCCAAGATACCATACACCTATGTTGGGAAACATAATCTAGGGTTGATTCATTTTAGTTTTGATTGTTTCGTTTGAATATTGAAGTTTAATAATAAAAATATACTGTTATAATGGTTCATACTAATCGTGCTGTGAGAGATTGCATGTCATCGTCTCGTATAAATAAGAAGTTGTGTCACCAGTTTCCCCACACAGAAGAAAGGTAAGTCTAATGATATTCTATTAATTAGGTTGTAGAAATAGATAGATTTATAATGGCGGACGCGGGACGCAACTTTTAAACGAAGTAAAAAAAGATTTTTAAATGAAAATTTTTACTTTTTTTTTTAAGTGCTAAGTTCTACACTTAAGCTGAAGTGCAGCCGCCCGGATTGCGGAAGACCCAGTTTCGATTCCTGGCTGGGTCAGGTAGGCATTTCATTTTTTCACTGTATTTTATATAAATATTTAACACATAAATAATTATGGGTACGTATTGTGTTTGTGGTTTATGGGGGTGCTGATCACGATTATGGCAACTATTACATGGCGGAGGCGATTTTTTAATATTGTTTTTAAGTGTGTGTGTGAGGGTGTGTGTGCGTGTGAGTGTGTTGATTATGATGACATCTATTTTAAAATCCAAGATGGCGGATACAAATTAAAAAAATCTATATGGGTATCGTTTTTTGGGTTTTCGTGGGTGCCGATTATGAATATGATATATTATTTCAAAATCCAAGATGGCGGACGCACTTTTTTTGGTAAAATCAATATGGGTATCGTTTTTAGGGTTTACGTGGATGCTGCATCTGTTTCGGAATCCAAGAAGGCGGATATGGTTTTTTTTTCAAAAGTAAGTATGGGTATTGATTCCAAAGTTTTCGTGGTTGCTGATTACGAATATGACATTTGTTTCACGATCCAAGATGTCAAACGTGTTTTTTTCAAAAGACGATATGGGTATCGTTTTAAAGGTTTCCGTGGGTGCCGATTCAATATGGGAATTTTGCAACTTTGGAACTTTTGGAAATTTGAGTATTCAGACGCTGATTACAAAGTGGAATCATATATTTGCGAGACTTAATTCTACCATAAAAGGAAACTAGGTAGGTGCCAAATGTAAAATTTGTATTTATTAATCATCATCATCATCATCATCAGCTCATTTTATGTCCCCACTGCTGGGGCACGAGCCTTCCCTATAGATGGATAGGGAGAACGGGCCATAAACCACCACGCGGGCCCAGTGCGGATTGGTGGTTGTTAACGACTGCTAATGTAGCCGGGACCAACGGCTTTACGTGCCTTCCGAAGCACGGAGGAGCTTGAGATGATAAATTTTTGGTCACCCATCCGACCGGGCGCGTTAACCACTGCGCTATCGAGCTCCTCACTTTATTCTTTAGCAACTATTGCATACAGACCACCTTATTCGTCTTCGTCTCGTACAATTTCAACGGTTATCAATGTTAATTTACTTCGATCGCACAGGCTTAAGGCTAGGTATTCCTGTCAAAGTAGGCATTTAGCGATGTCTCGGCCGCGTTTCGCGCGGACGTAGCGGTAGTGAACTCGCATGACACCGCCCGCCCGCTCGCCAGCGATACAGTATAGAAATAAGCAGTAGGGTAATTTTATTTTGCTTTGGAAGTACATTTTTATGATCAAACTTTGTTTAGTAGTGATAAAGTAGAGTTACGAGTTTCGTAAATAAATAAAGTAAGTAATTAATAATGAATTTATGTTTTTTGGTATCCATTTAATTATAATATTATTATTTTTTTTCAAAATTATTTTTCTTACTTCAATTTCATGGGCTAAGTTAAGTATCCACCAGAAAGGATTGCACGGTTATTTATTTCAAAGAATGTTTGGCATAAATGGAATAAGGGTATCAAATTAAATTCAAAATATTATTATGTTTAAATCTCAAAATTCTTCAAAATTTATTTCTCTTGTGCTTGTACCCGGTTGCAAATTTGATATGGTAAGGCTGGGGAGTCTACATAATTTACATTTTCCTTGTCATCTTGTAAGGACAACGTTCTTATTGGCATTCCACGTGCTTGTCTACTATCTACAATGAAGATCAACGAGAATTTAGTTAAATATGTAGAATTACAGTCACATCAAAACCAATTAACCAAAAAAGAATTATTGAAATTGGACCAAAAATGACGAAGTTAGAGCGATTTTCGTGCTGCATTCTCAAAAACGCAGACATCATCAGCTACGCTCGCACTAGCACGGCAGTTGCCGCTTGCCGCCCGCCACTATATTTTACGAATATACTCAAAAACTACTGAACCGATTTTAAAAATTCTTTCACTATTAGAATGCTACATTATCCCTGAGTAACATAAGTTATATTTATTACTAAAAAATAATATTTAATAATAAATTAATAGAAATACGATTTGTTTATTGTTGTCATAGAAACTGTCAAAGCGGTGCGAAGTCCGCCGGGTCAGCTAGTCTATTATAAAAACATGACCAGTATGCAGTTCCTGTATTGAGATAAGTCGCAATGGATATAGTGGGACAAACAATCCCAGATTATATCCATCAATGGATATACGCAATGGATAGTGAGGGATCTACCCGCGCATTTTACCACAGTTGCTTGCAGCGCGTTGACTCGTACGTAGTAAACACACGTAAATGGATAATGTCGTCTTACAAATATTGTATTGTGCTACGATGCGAAAATACAAGTGTTGCTACGCCGGACCAATTGTTTTTTTGTGTTCCAAAAGACCCAAAAGGATTTCTAAACAGTCGGAATACAACAATGCTTTTAACATTTTTATTATGGCGCCGGTATTAGATAATATGGTGGTAGCTAGCCAGGCGAACTTAACAAGCCCAACCACCAAACAAATCAAGAACGCGCCGCTGATAGGAATCGAACTCGGGACACTAGGTCTAAGTTCGGAGGCTTAGCCACTAGACCACAGAGGCGGTTAAATGTTTATTATTTGTTTGTTACTCAATCACGTGGATCCGGCTGAACAGATTTAGATGAAATTTTGCACATAGATAGACCTGGATAGGACTATTTTTATTTACTTACAAAATATTCAGCTAACACGCACAGATGATAAATCAATAAATAAAAAAACGTTTAAAACACAAACACAAAACATGAAACATATCAAAATATAAAACAAAAAAAAACGATTTTTTTTACTTTAGGTTAGTAGGTACCTACTTATTAATGTGTCTGCGAAAAAATACAGCATCTTAGAACTTATTTAAAAAACTAAAATCCAGGCGGACTTAACAAGCCCTACTATCAGCCAAACCGAGTAGGTACACAAAGATGTACCTCCCGCTAGGAATCGAACCCGGGACCTCTGGGTGTAAGACCGGTGGCTTAGCCACTAGACCACAGAAGCGGTTAAAATTTAATAAAAAGCTTGTTTTAAATTTTTTTTCACTTTTAACTTTTTAACATGTAAGTACCTACAGTCTAGGAGTTCCTCTGACCTCCTTTCAGTTTCATCATCAGATCTTGGGCACCACACAAGGTTAGTTTTTATCAAGACAAATAAAATAAGCACAAATACGGCGGGGTTACCTTGTGTCATTGCAAAGTTCCTAGTTAGCTCAGTAAGTGAAATGTGAATTTCTTATGAGTTAAATAAAACTCTATAACCTCAGTTCCTATGATCACCTTCCGACTGCATCATCAGACCAGTTCCATGATGCCATATTATTGAATTGCTATCGAAGTTGCGTAGATATACCAAGTTTCATCTCGATCGGTCCTCGGGAAGTGATCCAAATCTTCCTTGCACGATTTGACCCGTACATACGGTCGCACGAGTCCGCACGACTTATGTACTGTGACATCATCGTGAGTGGCAAGCAGGCGCGCGCGTTTCAAAATAGCCGTTCAGAAAAACATTAATAACTTCATCATTTCTTGACGGATTTTAATATTTTAAGAATAAAATGTTTAGTAGTTGATTGCGCATACGATGTATATAGTAAAAATCAGATTTGCTATTATGTGATTGATCCTCATTTCCGGCATTAAACATTTCATGTAAAATTGGACCAACTTTGGCTCCATTTGCGTTTTCCAGAAATTATCGTCCCTTTCGATGCGTTTTGTAAGCAAAGGTTCATTTTCTCCAGCCCAAATTTCTAGCAGACTGAGTCGTCTTTCAGTAACGTGAAGCTGCCCTTGTATTTGATAGAACCAATTAAAATGGGTAGTAGGTAAAAAAATGTTTGGACCATTCAAAAGCACTTTTCTAAAGTTTATTTGAATAAAAAATATTTGACTTTGACTTTGACTAAAGAAGTATCGAAAATAGTTTCACGCATTCACAGTTCATTTTATACGAATTTTAAAAATTAATTAAAAATATTCAAACGTAACTCCGGCAGCCGAAATTGTTTTAGGGGATCTTAGACGAGCTTCCCTGAGCCCCCTATGCATTCAGTTTTCTCAGATTCAGGCGACTTATTTCTAAATCCAACCCGGCAGAGGTACCGATATGAATTATCAAAAATCGTAGCGATGCGATCTTCAGTACATAGTCATACTGATATTCTTATACTATCGAATTATAACCATAATATAAGTTTTAAACATGAATGCAAGAATCTTTGTAAGCGTTTATTGTTTATTGCCCATTATGAATAACTTGCAATAATTATATAATTATTTACGACAAAAACGGATTGATTGGCAGTCACGGAAAAAACTGACACAGGTCCGTCGTCCGTGAGCGCCCGAGCGCGACTGATCGGGCCTGCCGAGCAGCCGTACTCGCGCATTTCGTAGATATTTAAACATAGTAAATAAGACAATCATTTTATCAAGTCAAACTCTGCGAATTCCCCTGCGAAATATTATTGTCTTCAATTGAGTACAAAAAATAAATGGAAAATATCAGTAGTTTAGTCATCATATTGAAAAAACATTACAAAAAGGGGTAACTTTGGGATTTTTTTTTATCGAGTGAAGTTCATTGGATCTTGTAACTGAATGCGACTTCCACTAGATTAGATCCTTAACTAATACATACTTTTTTTCCAGAATTTAAAACCTTGTTTTCTATGTCTCAGATTGTTTGAAAAAACTCAATAGTGCGGCCTCTGCAGGAATACCTAGCCTTAAGGGATTACGATTTTGATGCGGGATGTTGGATTTTTCATGGGAAAACTTGATGGCCTGAACAACACTCATATTTGTAGTTTACATTTTGAAGGACAGAAAGAAGTCACTATAGAAAACAGTACTCTGTTTACAATAAAAAGATTTTTAAAAGGTACTAAAATTTAAAATCATTTTCTTGGGTAGGTACTTACATACACGAAAATAAATAATAAACACATTGAAATACTGAGAGACTACAAATTTTACAACCCTGCGGAAATGACAAATGTTTAAATAAAAGCGGCATTTCCTGAGACTTCAAGAGCGTTGTCCCACTGTAAGTCTTTACGCTGTGGTCTAACTATGAAGGGCGACCGCAATTACTTGACATGGCAGTACCTACTTGGCATTTGTAGGTGACACGTAGCTTGTTACCCTACTACTTGTAGCAGGCAAGAACGAGAAAGACATTCCCTTCCCTATTGAATTTTCAATATATTACATTAAATCTCTAGGTATATCATCATCATCATCATCATCATCATCAACATCATCATCATCATCATCATCATCATCATCTTAGACAAAAGACGTCTACTGCTGGACAAAGGCCTCCCGCAAGGATCCCCACATCTACCGGTTTTGTGCTGCTCGCATAAAACTGAAGGCATATACGTTAACGTTACTCATTGATAATAATTGGTGCCAGCTGCAAACCCTACTGGTCTTTTTTATATTAAATAATGTATTAGGCATACGAGACGCAGATGGTTATGTGGGAATCTCTCCCCAACCCCTACAAAGGAGAGAGAGGATATCTCCACTAAGAACTCCTATACTTGAGGGGCAAGGAGTTTTGATATATAATCTCAGGAACTACTGGTTCGAATTGAAAAATTCTTTTTGTGTTGAATAGTCCATTTATTGAGGAAGGCTATAGGCTATATTACATCACGCTATGACTAATAGGTGTGGAACAGTCGCTAATTAACGCGGGTGAAATACTCTGATAAATAGTAAACAAGTACTTTATTTCATTATCCTAAGACAATACTCTCTTCGACACTGTCCAGCGAACAACTGCCCGCGCTCCACTCTCGCTAGCACACATCATAGAATTTGAGTACGCAGCTAAAGTTACAAGAATCATGACATTTGATGCCGTCCTGTCATAAGTATTCCCTGCAATTTGAATCATACTGACATGAGTAGAGTATACGGACATAACCCTTATGATTATACACCGAAAGTAATAACAGATGTAAGATAAGTAGCGACGTCTTGTAAAGCACAGCAGTGCATCAAAACAAGGAGAAGTCGTAGCACCTCCCCGCATTAGTCTATGGCCCGGCTCCTAACGATAAGTGGGGAACTTGCGCCATATCAATTCGGGCCACATCCAGGCGGCGGCATATTTACGCGTTATCTAATAACAATGCCGCCAGTAGTTACGGTTATGGGCCCAGGGCGGCAGTTAGGGTGATAGGAAAACTGAAATCAGTTTCTGTTATTTAGAACGCGAGGCATGTCGGCTGCGTTCGGATATGGAAGTTGTACGAAAGTCTTTTCAGCGCAGTTAGCCAAGAAGCTAGTTTACATCAGCTTTGACGAAACTTTCTGCCAATGACAATTTTGCAAAGTTTGTTTCAGTTTTTGTCTTAAACAGAAATGTGTTTTATGAGAACCGTTTTTTATTATACGTGCAACATAAATGCTCCTTTTACTTTTTTATTTTAAGTGCTAATTGCTGCACTAAAGCTGAAATAAATACTTATAAAATACAGTAACCAATTAAATGCCTACCCGACCCAGCCAGGAATTGAACCTGGGTCTTCCGCAATCCGGGCGGCTGCACTGACCGCTATGCTACTGGGAAGAGAGATGAAATAACACGAAATGGTATCGTGGTATCTCACTCGGCATCTGCACTCTGTTTCAAATAGCCTTCAAATAGGCTTCTGTTACCTTAGCGGAATGTGAGAATGCGATATCGTAGTGAAGGACAACATTGCTTCGAGGACTCTCTTCGCGAACTTTTTCCAAGACTCTGGGCAAGCAAGTGTTGACGTACCAAACTGCAGTCACTGTCCTTTGATCTTCAATCTATACTGTAGTGTAATGTCCTGATTTTCCAAAAAATAAGCAACCATTTTTTTACTAATGCTTCGACTTTTCTTAACATTCGTCGACAAATCTTCAAAAGGAAAGACCTACTCTGCCGACTGGCTTTTTCTTTCGGGTTCAAAGCAGTACACCCAGGTTTCGTCACCTGTCACGATATTATAGACGGTCAATGACTGTCCTCCATTAAACTTTTTTATCATTTTACGGCACCACTGGACACGCAGACGTTTCTGGTCCTCCGTTAAGTCATGCGGTATCCATCGAGTGCAAAGCTTCCGAACCTTTAGATGCACATGTAAAATGTTTTGTAATTGGCTCATTCCGATGCCTAACAAAGCACGAATATGCTGGCAAGTAATTTTTTTATCAGTTTCAATAAGATGTCGTACGGCATCAATTAGAGTCTATAATCGCAGTCGCCGGCCGACCTTCACGTACCTCGTCATGTTGATGATCTCATCCACGTCTAAATTCTCCAAACCACGAATACACAGAGCTGCGACATGGTGCTTCATCACCAAATGCCAATTGAAGTATCTTATTGACAGAGGCTACAACGAAAATCATAAAAAATCATTGAACGAAAATGTTCACGAGTTAAATTCATTTTGATAGCGACACACAATTTTCGAAAGGATGTCACGATTGAAAAACAAAAGATAGTCTCGCAAAATAAAAAGTTACATGTTCTCAAAGAGATCCATTTTCGAATTCCATAATGGTTTTTTCATTCTTTTATTGTAAGTGGCCAGATCCAGAAACTTTCAGTATGCCCCACGTATACGGTTACAAATTTCTAGTCTTACACGTGTACTCAGCTAGGACTCTTATGTAGAGAATGGCTAATGAGGGTGATTTTAAATCACCACGTTGACAATATAAAAAAAACCCCCGCGTGTTGCCAAATAAGCGCCTAGGTACTTGTCAAAAATAAGGGAAAAGAAAACGAATATAAAACTAGATGATGAAGGATGAGGTGCCATTAAAATAAAAAAGTAATTATCACAAAATGTGACTGGCAGAAATGATTACTTTAAAACTGTAAAACTCTACGTGTTTTCGATTTTATAGACTGTTTTTTTTAATCTACTTCAAAAAAACATTTTAAAATGAAAAAGATTTAAAAATAAACAGCGCCTTCTAGCTGGCCGCCCGCCCGCCCTGGGGCGCTGCGCCGCCCGCCCTGGCCCGCCGCGGGCGGCTCTCACTCAAATTTGTAACGCACTAAATTGTGCTTAATTGCCGACCCGGCCTCCAGATGGTCGTTTTTCATGCGTCTTTGTGTCCTTAGCTCGTCTGCGTAATGTTTGGGAAGGACAAAGCCTTCTGACCGCCTATAAAGAGCTGCTGACGGATGAATTCTAACTCAAATGTCGTTTTTGTACTTTTACTGGCTATTGTAGGAGAGCACTTCCAACTCTAAATGTGACTGATTTCTTCTTCTTTCTTCTTTTAATAAACGAAGCATAATTTTTTACATTTATATCATCATCATCATCAGCTCATTTTATGTCCCCACTGGGCACGAGCCTTCCCTATGGATGGATAGAGAGAACGGGCTATAAACCACCACGCGGGCCCAGTGCTGATTGGTGGTTGTTAACGACTGCTAATGCAGCCGGGACCAACAGCTTTACGTGCCTTCCGAAGCACGGAGGACAGCAGAAAGGGACATTTATATATTGCTATGAAATTACAATAAGGTAGGCTAATAGATACCAATGAAATAACAATAGGAATTTTGAAAATATTTTATTAATATGGTACTTACTAATCAAATAATAAGGATGTTTTTTCCCCTTTATTCTTTATAATTGTGTTGATAGATTCACAGTGTGAAAGCAATGACTTTCTTTAAGCAATGGGTGGAAAAATGTCAGAGTATGGCCGCTAAGACACGACCGTAGACATTAAATAAAAGCAGACTGTTTTCTGATAAATACAGCGTACTCTTTGTTAGAGAGCCTAAATAAATAAGAATTAAAAATAAAATAAACATCTTTTTAAAAAACAAGCTTTTATTTAAATGCGCTAAAAAGAAAAAATAACTTTTACTATAAAAATTCAAAAAATTCAAAATTCAAAATTCAAAATCATTTATTCAGTTTATGCTACAAATAGCTCTTATGAATGTCATTATGCCATCGGTTCGTAAGTCTACTCTGGGCGGGAGACCTTGTACTGAGAAGAACCGGCAAGAAACTCAGCAAGTGTCAAGCTCTTTTCTCCCTTACAGCGTCAAAAATATTGGAAAATGCCCTATCATAAATGGACACTTTTCATCACAAAGAAATACAAAAAAAAGGACAATCACACCACCCAAAAATACAAAAAAAAAAAAAATTAAGTTTGCAAAAATTACATCAGGTACCTACCAATTTCAATTTTCACAATGTCATACAGTACTAATAAAAGTCAAAAAATATCTAAGAAAACAAAGTTAAAGTATACGAGTACAATAATAATAAAATAAGATAAGTAAGCAAGAGCAGACCTGCCTCCACAGGAGGCACCCGTTCACGAGTATGACTATTATTATTATTATTATTAATTGTTATTAGATGTATTGAATTTTTGAAATAAAATGTACTAACATAGTTATTAAGTGCACATTGTTACTAACCATAATTGGATCTCTGTTATCTAAGTAAATAAATAAATTGAAATTGAAATTGAAATATGAATCAGCCATCGCTTCACTCAACCATATCTTAGGGAATGTAACGACCCGACGCACATGCCACCACCGCAGAGACAATAAAGAGAGCATGCCACACTCAAGCTACTCTAAATAAGAACTCAATGAATTGTTTAACGCAACATAAATATTGTTTGTAAACTGTAGGACACACTGCTGATAAAGGCTATCATATAATTTACTATCAACTAATAACGTCGTTACACAATTTATATGATACTTGTCGCGAGATTTAAGTACTCGTATTTACTTAGATTGAAAATTTTAATAGTTAAAATCAATCACATCAAGTTATTTAATTTATTTGTTTATCTAACTACAACTAAATCTCGTGACAAGCTTTTATATCATATAAATTGTGTTTTGACGTCATAAATTGATAGTAAATTTTTTAAAGTAAACTTTAATTTTTTTCTTTTTAGCGCATTTAAATAAAAGCTTGTTTTAAAAAAGTTTTTTACTTTTAATTTATTTTTTACTTTTTAGTTATCGCTGGACACGTTTCAAAACCTTAGTCCACCATATTGGATTTAGAGTGACGTCACTTTATTTTTCGAGTTATTCTCAGCAAGCCCTTTCATTTGATACCCATATTGTAGGAATGCATTAAAAATAATTAGTCCGCCATCTTGGGTGTGCCGCCATGTTGGATTTAGAATGACGTCACACAGTAAATCATGCATTGTCATCCAAACTGAACGTGTATACAAAATTTCAGCTCAATCGGTTGAAGATATCTGCTTCAAAATTGAGTTTCAAGCTTTAGAAGTCCGTCATATTGGATTTAGAGTGACGTCACACGATTAACCACGTTTGCTAGTCTCTAAAAGGCGTCCAGGTCGTTCCTCCGCCTGCGTGTTCGAGGATCCACATTGGTAGAGATCTTGACTCATTTTATTTTTAAATATGAACATTATATAAAATTATAAATATTATCAAACACAGTGCTGTGCAAAGGCAGTTAATTAATGCTTTATAAACAGTTGAAAAGTTGTTGTTTTAAATAAATGAACTACTGCTGGGATTTGCAGACTGCAGATGTACTAATTAATTTAAATTCGCGTACATCTGCATTAATAAAATGAATAAAAATTTTTATATGCGAGCACGAACGCACCAACACAGTCATTTAATTAGCTGAATTCGGCCATGCGTTACGGTGCTATCTTTAACGTTGAGTTGGTGAATCCAATCATTGACAGTAACCAAATGTCATTATTACATTTCCCGGAGTGTCCCCGGCCGCGGCCGCGATGTTTACCGTCATTGCATTATCAGGACAGTAATATAAATAAAATTTAATTGCATGTGTTTACGCTTCGATCTATAAGGAAACTGTAGAAGGTAAGCTTCATCCAAACGCGCACACGCATAGAACCTCTCGCGGACACGGAATCTCGATCAACTGCGCTCGGACCGTTCCGAGATCCGTGCCGTGAAATATGAAATAAAATTTATTTGCATAAAATGTGGTACAAAAGGTCTTATGATAAAAAAAAAAACGAGCGAGCCTTACAGTAGTCGCATATGATGCGCGCGAACAGGGGTTCGCGCGCATCATATGCGACTGGGACATCATACATATGAGGGGGTCTACTCTGTACTCGTAGCACACAGGGGTGTGCTACGAGTACAGAGTAGACGCGACCCCGATGCAACGCGTATCGCAGGTCCGAGATTTAAGGGTGTATGTTACACCAGACCTAAATTTTCGAGACCACATAATAAAGTAATGCAAAAGGGCGTTCAGAAACCTGGGCTTTGTACTTAGGCAAACACAGGGGTTTACCAATATTACAACGCTTCGGGTATTATACGATGCACTAGTCCGAAGTCACTTGGAGCACAGTGCAGTTATATGGGCTCCCCATGAGGGGAAGTACAATGTCATGTTGGAATGGGTTCAGAACAAGTTCACAAGACATCTGTATTTCAAACTGTATGGGGTATACCCATTGTACCCTTTGATGTACCCTACTTTATTCGTGCTGGGTATGGTAGGGTATTATCAACTAAGAGTGCGGCGTGAGTATGCGTTGGCATTGTACGTGGCTCGGGTGTTGCGCGGGCTGGCGCACCACCCGGAGCTGCTGAGCCGCCTGCCACTGAGTGTGTCAGACCGGTACGTTTGGCGGCGGCGGCGCCCGGCCCTGCTGGCCGTGCCCGTGGCCAGAACCAACCTGCTGGCAAAGACGCCCCTTGTCCGCGCAATAGGCCTAATTAACAAGGTCCATGACAAAATCGACATTTTTGCATGTTCTTTGAGGGAATTTGCGATAAATACCTTAAATTGTATTAGTTATAATTTAATTATAGTAAGTAGTAAATACTCGTAGTTTTAAGAATTAAAATTTAAGACTGTTTCTTCTGTCGCATTAGGTTAGAACCTTTACATCCTTACGGATAGATGTAAGATTTTGATAAATAAATAAATAAATAAATTTTATAACTATAAAATAAATGCAGTAAATACACATTAGAAGACATTTGACATATCAAAATGACTTTTGATAGTCAAATGACACAATATGTCACATATAATAATAATATATCATGTACCTAATAACGATTTTAAATTTACAAAATGGCACGCGCTTGCGCGCTTCCCCGACTTCCTGTTACACTGTTACACATACTTCCGTCCCATTTCACGAAATCACTCCCACAAATTGCTTATATAGAAAGCGAGCGAAAGATGTTACACATCAAAAAGGTTTCACACAATTTACCAGGTAAGTAAAGAGATTACTATTTAAACTATTATAATCTTAGAATAATAAAGATTTCGATTGAGTTACAACAACGTCAATGAGACATGAAATGTTCAAAGTATTCATTGACAGAGCAAGAGAAAAGCAATTTTCGACTAATCATTTTTTAAATTTATATCTGATAATTCGTAAAGGTAGCCATTTAATATCCTCATCCAGTCTATTAAAAATCTTAATCCATTGCGTAGACATTCCTGCCATACGATGTGGTTGTAATAGCTGGTAATATTAATTTATTGGGATATCGCCTACTATAACTATTATTTTGGTCTTTATTGCAAGGGGTCTATGTGTGAGTTGCTCGAGCGCGGTATGTATTAAGATTACCTTCTGGATCCTCCTTATGTTGTGGTTCGATGCTGCGAGGGTCGCTGTGAGTTCGCAACGTTTCCGGAAAATCTTACGAGCACTGATGTCGAGTATACTTGGCATCTCCAATGGGTACTTTTAGGAACGAAAAGTTTGAAAGAATATATTGTTATTAGAGAAGTTTGTGCTTTTGAATAGTCTTGATACTGGGTGAATGGTGATGTTGGAAATAATTTAGTTAGTTATGATGTTCGGCGCGCCAACTTTTAGTTTTTAAATGTATATCCCCTTGTGTGTCGAGCGACCGGCCACCGGCTGATAACAATTAAAATTCTATTGTGTCTGGTATTCACGCAGACGAGCTCTTATACTTATCTTTACTATGGCTGATGAGGTAATTGGTACTTTTCCATGCATGTTTCGCCAATCAGACATAAGTCCACATGGACGTAAGTCCATGCCCATTAACACTGAATCATAATATTTCTAAACGCATAACGTTTACCAGTTTGATATTTAAATCTTTACAGATTCTTTTACATATTCACTAAAATTCAGGATCAGTTCAATTATGAATCTTTTGATTTTTTCAAAGTACCTACTACGAGAAAGTGCTTAACTTTTTTACACTTGATGATGGTTTGGTGATTATAAAGGTAAAGGTATAATCTTGCGAAAGAAGTAAGATTGTGTTCAAAGAAACATGACGAATAATATAACCAGCTTAATTTCATGATCAAGCTCCATTTTTCCTAAATCAAAACGAATAACCAATTCAGTTCAATTAACCGCCTCTGTGGTCTAGTGGTTAAGACCACCGATTTAGACGCAGAGGTCCCGGGTTCGATTCCCAGCGGGGGGTACATCTTTGTGTACTCGGTTTGGTTGATGGTAGGACTTGTTTGTCCGCCTGGCTAGCTACCACCATCTTATCTAAATATGTCGCCATAACATCAATGTTTGTAGCATTGTTGTGTTCCGGCAGCAAGAGATAAGATAGTCAGTGCCTCACTAGTTAAGGATCCCGGGTGAAGTGGGCTTCCACCAAATGGCCTTATCATCACTGTAACATCAGGTGAGATCAAGACACTGTGTTTACCCGTAAATATTAAAAGAAAATCCGTAAAGAAGAAACTTTATTCGCAAAATAGCAATTGCGTCACAGAATACATAATTACATTTTGAATGACACGTGTCCTGCGTTGACCTCTGAAGCGGCGCTACTCCGCGTATCAGCCGCAGCCGCACCGCACCCATCCCGCACCAGCCCCGCACCCGCCCCGCATCCACTCAACGTTATAAACACCCCCGCTATCTCCACGACACATTTGTTCTTGTATTGTCTCCGAGAGACATACAAAACATTTATATTCGCCCTCAAAATGGCCGATGCCCTCGTGAATGTTTTATGTAGTGAGCTGATAATGCTTTTGTGCACTGAAAATATTTACTGCCGTATCATATCGGTGCAGTCTTAAAGCTGGGCTATTGTGAAGATAAAACCTTTTATTGAGCGATTGAGCGATGCGTCTCGTCTCGACTCATTCAGTGGGATGGAAACATTGATGTATCGTGTGCGGCCATTTGTGGGTTAGGAAGATTATTATTGTTAGATCCTTTTCATAGATTTTCAAAAACTTCATAAAATAATACGGAAATGAGTGAAAAATATTTATTGATTTTTAATGTCAGAGGGTGCGAGTTCAAATCTCGCTTGTGGAATTTTTATACATTTTTCCGAATTGTAATTTTGTGCAAAATTTGTTTGTGCAAAATTTGCGTAAAGTTTAAAATAAGGTACCCACGTTATGAATGTTTAATGGTAGGGTTGTTATTTCTGCAAAAGGAGCTAATTAATGTTCATTGGACGTGAAATTTTAATACATTACATAATGGGAAGCATTGTGGTTTTCGCAATTTATTGTATAATTGTCCTATTGTGTGGGTTTAATGGTTAATAATAATATGATACGTAACTGATTGCCTCATGCAACAGTAGCATCGTAAATCGTTAAACAGCATGATTGACACGATTAAACTAACTTGTCTTTGCTCCCCGTGCACTTTGGCTTTAACGTCGAAAGTGACCAAGTTCAACTTGAATAGACTTGAGATGAACACATCAACACACTACACAACGTGTTGTTTTAACTGCACGTCTTAAGGCACTTTGGACTTTATGGGACGGTAATAAAAGTGGGATCAGTGTCGGTACGCCGGCGGGACCGCAGCGGGCGCCAAATCACCGCCCCCCCATAAATCTCGTGCGACACTTCGTTATACAATTGTGGGGTGAACATGCTGCTGGAAATTATGCGATTTTCTCAGACGTTTAAATATCAACTGCAGACAGATGTATGTTGCACAGAGTATAAATAATCATGAAAGAATTGAAAAACAGACTGGAATTCTCAATAAAATAAAATATAATAACTAGAGCAAATACATGCACTCATCAGGTGTTTAACTTCCCTGATAACTAAAATTGAAAATTAATGAAAATATTTTATTGTTAAGGTGATCGAATGGCAAAAACTCACACTATGCAGCCAGGTGCTCGGGATGGCAATGAAATATGGATAGAATTTTCTTTTGGATGACAAAAGAGATGGCTGAATCGGCCAATTCAACTTTTACGCATTGTCGTCCTCAGTGTTTGTGGATGCCGGGTTAAGTGCTTTCACTTTCGGCCATAATGTATGATAACATCACTTCGGGTGAGATACAGATCAATGCTTACCCGTGAGGAATAAATAAATAAATATGATGATGGTGATGATTAATCCGACCGACGTCGGTCATGGCGCCCACTTCGACTCCAAGTCGGCACGGCGCTGGTGCGCCCGAAGATGGCTAGCATAACCGATCTTCTTAGTAAACTGGCGTGCGCACTGAGCGCACGTAACCTTACCATCAGCATAATTATAATGGATTGACGTTGGTTGCCGGGCCTTCAGCTCATTGCGTTTTGTATCGAGGTTGGTTTTACGCTGCTCCTCGAAAACACGAACTTGCCTTTTCACACACCCGCGCCATTCCGAGCCTTGCGCCCCGCCGGCGCCGCTAAACCCTCCCACTTGGACGGATCAATAAATAATATTTAATACTCTACGAAATGGCAATATTTTGTTTTGAAAAAGTCATCAGTCTTGCGATTTTACAGTCCTGTATTTTGTTAAGGCTTTTGCTATTCATGTTAACTGATTCACTTAAAATAGGGACATTTTCTTTCAAATTTGTGGTCACTGTGCCGTGTTAGCGCGTCATCTCATGTCTCCGCGTCCGTCGTGATGAATTGACGTGACGTGAAAAGTGGCACATGCCAATATTTTCAAACTACCCTACATTATTTTGTTTTATTTTCTATTTTTTGTTGAGACTACTTTGAAGATAGGCCCAAATATAATGACGATGATGAAGCTGTAGCGTAGTAGTAGCACAAAACTATTTGTTTTATTAGTAAAGACCCATCAATGCAACGGTAGTGATGACTTGATTTCAATGATGGAGGCCTTTGCCCAGCAGTGGGGTAGTTATAGGCTATTTACTACTTTTACATTAATAAGGACGAACCAACAAATATTGAGTTATTAGGATTAGGTATTCTATATCTTATGTGTTTAAAGATGTTTTGATCCGCAGTCTTGTGGTTGACTCAAGTTTTTAACACGAAAATATTTAGTGCTAGCTCTCGTAGCCCAACGGTTGAGCGTGCCTTCCGAAGCACGGAGGAGGAAGACAAGATAATATTTTTTGGTCACCCATCCAATGAGCCGTCATTGCGTAAGTTAAGTTGAACGATCCATCCAATGAGCCGTCATTGCGTAAGTTAAGTTGAACGATCGCGACGCGAAATTGTTAAGCCCCCCGCACTTGAGCTCTCCTAATCTGTCCACATTAAACTAATCTTAGATAAGTGATATGTACCAGTGCCACTATGTGTACAAGCTTCCTATGTATGTGCCTATATCATACCATGGTTCTAACACCCACCAAAAATTCCCCTTTACATTCCTTGTCTATTTGTATCTTTACACCCGCGTGGCTCGAGTTCGGGTTGCTTTTATACTCGTTTAGACCTTCAAATCCCGCGTTAACATTCAAGGCGACGACGCTTCAATCCCTTATTATCAGACGTCGGTACTCTCCGCCGGTCTGCCACCCTTGTTTTTATTGTAAAGAGAGGGCATTGTAAAACAACAAGCCATGAAACTGGTTTATGTCCTGGGAGCTGCAGTAACGGGCGGTAACGGGCGGTAACGGGCGGTAACGGGCGGTAACGGGCGGCGTAGCGCGCCGGTTGTAAACTCGAAACCGGCCAAGCGAGGAGCTTGAAGCCGGCTGAAGGTTCTCATCAGTTTAGCATTTCCTTGTGTAGAGTTTTTGGAGATCAGTATTTTCACCGCTTATAAATATCCGTTGTCACCATGAGCATGGTTGGTTACTGTTTCTAAATGTTCAGAGTCACTGTAAAAGCTTTACTGCAGAATACTATTTGCAAAGTGTAGGATAGCGGATTCTTTGGCTTTTAGCGGTAATAGTTATTTATTATTAACACCTTTTAAACGCCATTTGACCGACAAACAATTGAATTTCTATTGTGTCTGGGCCCGGGCGGCGGCGGTTAACCTAATATGTAAATAAATTTACTGTGACATTTTTTATTTTTTTATTTTTTTTAGTTTAAGTATGTTAAAAATGTGGCAATTAATAAACCGTGTGTTAAATAATTATGACAGGTGGCAACACCAGTCGAGCGGCTTGACAGATACTTTTTACCGCCGACGGGCGATTTTTGACATCAAAAAGTACACAACACCATTTTCGGAATAATAATGTTACATCAATTGATTGATGATTAGCTGGGTTGCTCAAAAATAAAGAAGTACTGTAAGTAATATCTGGTGTTTTACTTCTGACTATTAAAAAGTATAGTTTTTTGTAAGTTTATTTTTAAGTAGTATAATTATTATCTTGTTTTTGTCATTGTTTGTAAATAAATAAATTTTGAAACATAACAACAAAAAAAGGAATGCATATTATGTACATCTTATATTTATTTTTATGAATAAATATAATGCGTCGCTGAATTCCAAGTCCTAGCTTAAGGAATGAGTAATTATGACTGTAGGTACCACAACACCAGAAAAACATATTCGAAATAATATAGAATAGTTCATTTTAAGAATTATTCCGAATCGGAAATTGAAATCCCTACCTTACTGGGTTGGTTGAGATTCAGAGTTTATTAAGATTTGAACAATTGAGATGTTATTCCGTACCGATCTTAGAGCATTAAACCAAGTACCGATGCAACCCCAGCGCGGAACCCTGCGAGCGGAACGGTCATGGCGCGCTAGGCCACTTAGCTTTTACAGGTTTTTGATGAAGACATTGCAAAGTCTCCGAAGTACTAAAAACAGGGACATAAAAAAGCGATACTTAGGTACGTTATGATTACAAGACAACATTCCAACATAAATGCAAAAAAAAAACATGAAAATTAATCAGAGTGTTCTCGTTTCAATGTCCCTATACATTTTAGGGACTTATTAAAAAGTCATGAGGGCCCATCGGTTCTCGTTCTCCCCCCACCCCCCCTAACCTACGCCCGTCCGTCCGTCTGTCACGGCCCTCATCTCAATTAGAGACAAAAGGCAGCTTCTTTGAGGACGCCACTCTTAATTAATACCCTCATAAACGGCCGCTATTATAGCTGAGGCAGCAGTAACTCAACTAAACATTAAATTGGCATAATTGTAAGTTATTTGGTAAAGTCAAGAAATATTTAACGCATGCCCGGAAAGCACGTTATTCAAATATAAGTATTCAAGTTTAAAAACTTTATATACTCACAAGATTTACACATAAACTAAATGAGAAATTTAAAAAAAGTACGTTTTGTTTCCTTATAAATAGATTCTCTGTGCCGTTCAGTCGAAAATCGAGAAAATATTTTATTCGTATCACAGGTATGTTATTTAAGAAATAGAGAAGAGATATGTATATATAAATAGAAAAGAGAATATTATAGTACTCGTAATATAAAATTAGGTAAATTTTATATAGTTGATAGCACAAAATACAATAAATAAGTATGTACCTACTTAAAACTGACAACAAAGGTTTTAACACCGAAAACAAAAGCAGTACACGTGCCGGTAATTTGAAAAAAGAAAAATCTATTGACAGCGAGAAGCACCACTGAATACCCAACGATATCCGAAAAATTCTTTTCAGCAAGGTAAAAAGTAACGTTCAAAAGATAAGGTTTTATTTAACCTTTATTTACTATGGCCCTGTTTGCTTATCGCGTCCAAACTCGGGGACGGCACGATTGTTCATACATTAGGTGCAGCCGGCCCGGCCGCCCAACTCCCGGGCAAGTTTCAAGATGAGCACGTATTGTCTTAAAAATAGCTCCTCAAAAGCCTTTGTCCTGCGAACATTCACTAAGCCGCTCAAATCTGTGATGAACAGAATATCAAATCTGATATAAGATGAAATGATTATTGTACGAAGTTCGCTTAGTTGATCACGAACAAGTAGGCCTCGATCGGGGAGATACGATGCGGTGTGCGGCGCGTTACGCGGTGCGTTGTGCGGAGCGCAGTGCGATGCGCTATGCGGCGCGTTGTGAGCTGTGTGACAAGCCAAGAGCGCGTAGCAGCGTTTCTACATGAACGCTCCGCACAACGCAGCGCACAATGCACCGCGAAACGTACTTTTCAGTTGAAGTTAACGTTAAGTCATAAATGTTATAAGTAGATAAGAGATTTTCATCGATGATGGCTGATAGCGATCTCTTAAAACCAATAAACTAACCTCAATGAGGCATCAAATTGCTTAAAAAAAATAAAAAGGGTTAACACAAGAAGGTTTGTGGTAAGACAGTACAATTATTTATTGTATCTTTTGAAAGAAGATAAAGTGTTGAAAAATTCCACGAACGGGATTTGAACCCGCACCCCATGACATGCAGTGCACCTGATACGGCATGTCATGGCCTGACCCGCCATGTCATTTGTTTGCAACAACATTGCGTAAAATGATATATAACCATAATAATATTATGTGCATGCGTACTGCATCCAGGCTGGCTAAACGAGTGAGTTAACGGAATTAACACTACATATTATTTCAATTAAATTTTTTTGTATCATGGATTTCCGCAAAGTAACGCCTTATTCCATTAATTATATCTTTTATGTCTGTCCGTCCGTATGTCACAGCCACTTTTTTCCGAAACAATAAGAACTATACTGTTGAAACTTGGTAAGTAGATCTATTCTGTGAATCGCATTACACAAAAATAGAAAAAAAAACAATAAGTTTTGGAGGTTCCCCATATTTAAATGAAACAACTTTTACGGATCTACTCGCGTTTATTTTACTTTACATTATTTAGTCTCCCTGTGACCACGGACCCTGCAAAGGATCCGAAACGTCAGGATAAACATTAAATAATGTAAAGTAAAATAAACGCGAGTAGATCCGTAAAAGTTGTTTCATTTAAATGTGTAGTGTTCGCGTAAACTTTAGAAAACAATAGGTTCCCCATACTTAGAACTGAAACTCAAATTTTTTTTTCATCAAACCCATACGTGTGGGGTATCTATGGATAGGTCTTCAAAAATGATATTGAGGTTTCTAATATAATTTTTTTCTAAACTGAATAGTTTACGCGAGAGACACTTCCAAAGTGTTAAAATGTGTGTGTGTCCCCCCCCCCTGTAACTTCTAAAATAAGAGAATGATAAAACTAAAAAGAATATATGATGTACATTACCATGCAAACTTCCACCAAAATTAGTTTGAACGAGATCTAGTGAGTAGTTTTTTTTAATCCGTCATAAAGTACGGAACCCTTCGTGCACGAGTCCGACTCGCACTTGGCCGGTTTTTTTTATCTATATACAGCTCGGCAAATGACTCCATCTTAATCTCGGCAAATGACTCTCAATTTCAATAAAGAATATTATTATTTTCAAAAAACATACTTTATCATACGCCATGCTTACGCTAATAGAGTAGTTCCAACAACCGGAGACAGCAAGAAACGAGCAAAATAATGTTTCCAGTTTAAAACTTTCGCGTTCCGTTCTAATTAAATTGTTCGGACCGGGGTTTAACGCAATCACCGTAGGTAGGTAGGTATCCTGGGTATACCTGTTAAAATGCCCGAACGTTTCGTCTGATTACCACCGGCGATTATAAAGGCTTACAAAATTATAACATTTTCAAATAATTGTTAATGATAACATAAACAGTACACTTTTAAACTTTTGCGTTCCATAGTCATCAAAGATATTTTTAATTGCCGTCTTTTTATTTTTTGTTTCGTTATAAATATAGTTTAATAAATAGTGATATTAAGATCTCTCACCTTTATTTTGCAGTAGTAACACACACATACAATCCACTTTGCCAAATAGTCGCCGGGAAAGAGTGGCAATAGAAATATCATCGTGCATATAGGAATCCGTACGGAAAGCCTTAGAACGTAAACTTGGTGAAATTCTTATAGTTTCGCCATGTCCGTCTGTCTGTCTGTCATCTCTTTCATTGAGGCATCTGTTTGTGAACTATTAAGCTTGAAAGTGCAAAATTTTGTTAGAGTCAAGTGTCCTCCCCCGCCCCCCCTGCCAGCTAAATGGTTGATTTTGGATACGTGAAAAAAGTCACAGTAGTTTATATATGATGAAGTTAAAAGGAAAACTATTACAGCTAAGTAGGCTTTAAAAGTATACGAGTAACAGTCGAGTTTGGCACGCTCTACAGCCCAAACGGCATTGTGGATTTTAACATATGAGGTGTCGTTAGATTTGTTTTGACTGTGGGAGTGACATAGGGTAATAAAAAAAAAATCAAAAAAGGAAAAAACATTGGCCGGGTTAGCTATTAGTAGTCTTGACCCCAAAAAACTATTAGATCGACCGAACGGAAGATGTTACCCTTAATACTTTGTTGGGCTGTAACAGTCCTGTAACGTGATCATACATGGAATAAAGTAAACGTACACGGTCCCACGGTAGAGTTGAATTTGTCATACTCAGCATCCCCCCCCCCCTCCCCACGCTCCCCGCAAAGCGTGTGAACTTATGAATTTAGAACTATTATAACTTTGGATTTCGTACTGAAAACAAGTGTTTCATTTAATAATCAAAACCCTAGAAACCCAGCATGTTTCAGTCCACAAACTTCAGTGAACCACACTCGATCGGGCTGTTGTGGACCTCAGCTCACACATCTTTGCAAAGGGTTAAGCATACGTAGATTTTAGCCGAGTAAAAACATTGGCCGGGTTAGCTATTAGTAATCTTAACCCCAAAAAACTGTAAGATCGACAACTTCTACGGAATTTCAATTTTACTCTATAAATAATGTGATTTTTTATGTATGTTTTGAAATGTTTCGTTGTTTACTTTATTACAAAACAAAAAAGTTTGAAATAAACCAAATTATTAAAATAAAACAAAAAACCCGAATGCTAAAACAACGTTTCGTCAAAATAATCTTTTTCTTTCTTTCTATTTCTTTCTCGTTTTTTTCTGACCTATATTAAAGGCCTTTTGAAATGTTTTTCAATTCCATCATGGTTTTTTAATAAACGGTATGTTTGTTAGTTCTTATTGCGCAAAGGAATACATCATATATTTCTATAAGTATTTAACTGCGCTACTTCATCAGACGAGTGAGAAAAGGCTTTATTTAAAGATATTTCAATTCCATTTCAGCTATTTACGAAAAAGAAAAAGTTAAGCGTATAGGAAAAGCTTCTTACGAATTCTCTGTGTTCATTTGTAAATATTTTCCGATTTGGACACGATCCTGGACATGCCCCGGAAGCCAAAGGGTTAAGGGTTCCTTACTTCACGTTGACATCCAACGACAGCTGTCAACCCTCAATCACAGATTTTTTTTTTCTCTGGCGAGTTGTTACCAATTACGGCAGATAAATACAGAACTGGTGCCAATCGACGGTAAACAATATTATAATAAGGAAGTATTTTTATTGTGATACTCTAGAATTAGATAAATGAAAAGGTATTTGTTAAGTAACATCAAGTTATCAGATCAATCAATTTACTACCATGATTGATCTGGGCGTGAAATTTGTATTTGTTTTAGCTGCACTTACCAAACTTTTTCATTCCTTAAAATTAAGATAGTGCAGCCACCTTAATAGTGGCACCACACCAGTGCTTGACAGGAACCGGCGACCGACACTTTCTTCCTTTAATCATTAAAATAGAAGTCAGCAGCAGATTTTTGAAATTGCATATTAGTTTTGGCGACGATAGCTGGTGTCGATCACTGGATTAGTGTGTCACATATGTCGTGTAAACACTGGTGCAACTCTACATAAATAAATGTCTTATTTTACAGCTTATAGTAGAAGCTAGTAGTTACAATTTTTTTTAATTACGTTGTTTTAAATATAAGCGGTTTTTAGTTATTCTATACTATAAAAAATATGACAGATATATCAGCTCCGGGTGCAGGTATAATCTGGGCATCTTCATCTCCCGTAAAGGTAAAAGATTCAAGCCGTCCCTCAGCATCGCCGCTAACTTATTCACGAGCATAGACAAAGCAAAGGCCTTAGCCTTTGCTTTGCGCCTCACACACCGAGCCACGTGAGCTGCAACACGTTTGTATTGTCTACTCTTTTCATGTGGCTCAACATTGTCTTGTGTACGTACTGTTATCTGCGATATATTTATCTTGTATTTAACATTATATTTAATGTGTGATGATGATCTTTAACGTGTGGTGCTACGGTGACGAACCAAAACCACCAAATTACTCCGTGTACTCAACATAATATATTTTTTTGTTATGAAAGTAATTCAAGAATTAGTAAAAAATTATATACATATACTGTTTCTAGATATTGTTTAATAAGTACCTTATTGACTCTTTTCAACACTAATATCATCCAATGATAATCTAAAAAAAAGTAAAGTAAACAGCCTAATTGCCCCGCTGCTGGGCAAAGGCCCTGAAGGCCATTGAAATCAAGTCATCGCTACAACTGATGGGCTTATCACCACGCTTGCCAAATGCGGGTTGGTAATCACAAACCAGGGCTATGCATCGAAAAATCCAAAACACACTTTGCCCGTCCTGGGAATTGAACCCGAGACCTTCGGGTACCGGGCCGAGCGCTCTGCCACTCGTCCACCGAGGCGTGAACTAAAAACTCACATTTAATTACTGCATTCGCCCAGCGTGATACAATCACAAAACATAGTTCCTATAAAGCTAGAAAATGCTCGTGTGTACTATTACCAAAACCTGCAATAAATAATTCCTTTTGCAAATAGAGTAGCATACATTGTTCCGCGCACCGTCCCGTCCATTTGATCTCATAACTATTAAGTTGAACATCAAAGACGCCGCCGGTTACGTCCTACGGGCGCATGCATAGCACCCGGTGTGCTTTACGCTCCTTTAAATTGGAAAATTGAATCCCCCGCCCGCCCACTCGCCCGCGCCCCGGCCGTGGGCAGCCTTTATTTTTCATCTTCGGCTTTCGTAGACTATCGAACGATGAATGCCAACTCTTTGTGAATTAAATTTTTGGCAGTATCGTTTGCCAGTTTCAACACTCTGAGCGTTTTAAACCTTTGACGCAATGTTGAGTGTTTTATTTTTTAAAACCTTGTGTTTAGATTATTATATATTATTTTATATTGTGTTTTATCCCTAAACATAATTTCCTTTGTAAAGTGATGTATATTAATGTGAGAAACGCCCTAAAGTCGCTTCTGGCAGTGTTTATGTCAACCTAACCAACAATAGTATAATAGATGTTTATTGCTACTGACATTATGAAGTTGAATGATTCGGAATTATGAACATTAGAAACAGAGTAGTTAGGAATTTTGATTATTAGGATGAAAAATGTAAGGAAGAACATTTTCGGAGTTCCAATTATCGGAGTTGGAGTGATTGAAAGCAAAAAGGGTTGAATAATTTCGGCGGGCTGGTAGAACGATAGCTCAATTGGAAGAGTCAGTAGGGATGTCAGAAGGGTGCAGGTTCAAATCCTGCTCGTGGAAATATTGTCAACATTTGTGTTTTAGTCAAGATTTATTATAATCTGATTGTCATTTTGTTATTGTTTATTTTTGATTATTGTAAAATGAAAACATATTTTTTTTAGTTTTGACGACATTGTCAGCTTCGGACTTTAGAATTTTCCTAGCTGTGTGTACCAGTAGTACAATATAACATACAGCTCTGAGCTAGCTAATTCATCCATACACAACAGAATACAAGACTAACATACAATAAAAATGTTTAAATCTCTACAAAAGTCGTTAAGTGATAGAGAGTGGATAAGAGGCAATCTTCTCGCGAAGCACAAACGAAAGGAGATCTCCACTCTCAAATCACTTTATTTAATTCGACAAAAGACGCGCCGCGCCGCACGTAGCTTTTACTCCGCTTAACCATCGCGCTTAACCCTTCAAAGTGTAATTCCAAGAAAGAGCGAACATTTAAAATGGCAAATAACACCCCCGTTGGCTTTCCCGGGTAATGAGTACGGTGCAGTTTTTCCCCAAGAAGAGCGGATAAGGAACGTCCGTGCCGGTTAGAACGATGCGTTGCATTTCGAATAGAAAACTTGGCTTTGTTGAACGCGAGAAATTGTGCTTGCAAAGCTGTAATAAAATGTGTGGTATCATCTGCTTCATCAGCCGTTGATTTTTCACACTTATTTCTGTAAGTTTTCAAATTTAATTTGGGTAATATAGTGGACAAAATAAGATAATTTAATACTTTAATATGACAGATGTTTCAGATATACATAAATAGTTATTATTAGATATTGTAGCAGTAGCCTATAACTGTCCCACTGGTGGGCAAAAGGCCTCTATCATTAAAATCAAGTCATCGCTTGCCAAATGCGGGTTGGCGATAACAAACCTGCTAATATGCATCGAATAGTTCGACTGCCCGACCTGGGTTTGAACCCGGGACATTCGGGTGTCGGGACGAGCGCTTTGCCACTCGGCTATCGAGGCGTTATCAGATTCCATTATTAGGTATTAGTTTATATAATTTTGCTATAACATTTGTTATACTTGTACAAAGTAATAAGGATATATAACATGTAAATAACTACTTTGGAAATAAAAGTGTGATGGTTGGAGTTTCGGATACGGAATATCAAGTTTCAATTTTTTAAGAGTGGTTGTGTCAATTTTATTTAATATTAGCTGACCCGGTGGATTTCGTACCGCATTTTTTTTTAATATAGCCTATGTTACGCAACGCTAATGTAGCATTCTAATGGTGAAAGATTTTTTTAAATCGTTCCAGTAGTTTTTGAGTTTATTCGTTGCAAAAATACATAGGTACATACAAAGCTTTCCTTTTTATAATATTATAGTATAGACAACCAACCCGGCTCTCATAGCTTTTAAATAAAATAAAAATGAGTTAAGAATTTTAATACTTAGTTGAAATGAAATTCGATTTCTTTTTAAGAAAACAATGCGAGTACCATCATTATGAGTTGTTTGATGTCCGTTCTGTGAAAAATTCAGTTCGTTAGAGCGAGATGCTACGTCGCATTTGTTTGCGCCATATTCCGGGTCACGTTACTGCCTGAATTATTCTTAGTATACGGTGTCTTCTGTCACATTAAAAAAAGCTGTATTTGTAACCACAATTATTGTATAAATAAAGGAATGTCGGTAACTAGTTTTTCTAATTATTTTTACCTACACAGGACATGCAAAACATAGATTACTCTTGGCAGGCTGAAATTAAAACAAAATAACTTAATCGTTTTTACATTAAACTGTTTAACTTTTAAAACTCGCTCGAGGAGCTCGATGGCGCAGTGGTTAACGCGCCCGGTCTGCGAGTGCTGAGGTTTAGCAACTTTTGCAAAAAATGTATCATCTCGAACTCCTCATTGTGAAGGTTAATTTTTTTAATATCATACTCGTATAATTTTTTTTGTAAATTTGCTGTAAAATTTACAGCACAGCTGTGTTAAGGTTACAAAGCTACATTTTCAGAGAACTTGTAAACAAATCGCGTAACATCTGAAGTTGCTACACGCCGCCAAACCGCCGCGACAAAGACAACGGCAACTTTGATGCTCGTGTGTGTTCGTGTGGAGACCAGACTCGTATGGAGACAGACGGAAAACAACTGCTGTAAACTGGCGACGATATACGCAATGTGGCTGGCAGCAGTTGCATGAAATCACCAGAAGATATAAATACAAATCTTTAATGCAAATCAAGTCCGATACGATCCGAACCCTTTTGGAGAATCTAGTAGGGACCGGACACGCTTGCGTGATGCCATTCCCTCTGGAGGGGTTCCAAATACTTATAATAAAAAGGATGTTACTAATTCTGATTCGAATAATCGTCATATCAACATTATTTATTATGGATTGGGCTCAATGTCATGAATTGGGTGAGGGCTTTATCCAGACCAGATCGACAGACATAAGACACGGGTTGGTTATAAAAATGGCGGACTGATTTTTTTTATCAAGACGGACATACTGCAACTACATTGCTTCTTTACTACGCTTAGTGAAAATTTGCTAAGAATTAAAAATTAAACGTATGTTAATATCAAATGTGGCCACAATTTGGTATCACTACGTAACTTTAAGTCGTTAGTTTCTGTCGTAAGAAATCAGTAGTTATTATCCACCACCCGCAATGTGCCAGCGTGGTGGGTAAAGACCCTTACTCCAAATGAGGAAGGCCTCAGCCCAGCAGTGGGACGTTTATTAGCCAAACACGATGACAATTGTGGCGACATGTCAACGTCTGCATCGTACCGGCAGCCAGCGAAACCGAGTCTCGGGGGAGCCGTGCGGTGGTATTTACTTGTGAGTGTTATTAACTGTGTGTAGGTTACTGTAATAAAGTATGTTTTCCGTGCTGTATGAAATAAATTGCTGTATTATTTATAAAATATTTATAAAATAAAGTGAAAAAATTAAACGCCCACCCGACCCAGCCAGGAATTGAACCTGGGTCTTTCGCAATCCGGGCGGCTGCACTGGCCGCTATGCTACCGGGAAGGCTGACGTAAGCGCTGAATTTTGTCACTGCTTTTTAATTTTTTAATGCTTATTGCGGCACAGTGCCATCTATCCAAAGGTTATTGCAACCTATGGCTATGCTGTATTATTATTGTATTATTGTTATCGTTTCACTCTATGTTAAAGTTTTGCAATATGTATATATAAAAGTAGGTTAATTAAAAAAAAACAAAAACATATTCTTAGAAATCTTTCAATCAAGATCGCCACAGAAGAACCCTTACAACAATAACAACTGACGCTGTCAAATGTTACCTCGCCATGGCATTTGTATCAACACTATTCTACTATTCTCTTCAACCAGGCAATCAATGTCTATTGATTTTTCAATCGAGTAATACACGAATGGAATAATCTACATAAATATGTCCGGCAGCGGTGCCGCCAATGCGAGTGCGGTGCGTTAAATAAATCGAGTGACCGCGGGCGTCGAATCGAATGCATAATCGATGGCAGTCGGCTGTCGCGCGGTGCGGTCAGGGCTAGTGATGCAAGACGCTCAGTCCTTTAAAGCCTTTATAAGAGACTACAATTCATTTTACACAACTCAAGTCTGAAAAGGAGACTAGATTTTCCAGTCTGTAGTAGGTAATAATACTCAGTCGTTACAAGACTTAAACGACTCTAGCTGTTTTTCAAAGAACTAACGTCTGAGTCGTGCTCGAAATTCAATAAAGTTCAAGCTCTTAGCTTAAAATGCGATTGATTTATGGTTGGGTGTGGTTAGTATTAAATTGTAAAATAAAGCAAGAGAGTACTTATCGGGATTTTATTACAGTTACAATAGTTTTAATTACATTACCTAATTAGGATTAGAATGAGGTCAAGATCAAGCCCATCTTACAATAAAAAAAAACCTGTATAATAAAAGCACTAAAAAACGTACACGTCTTTACGAGACTTTTAAGGCGCGAGTCCTTTAAGGTTATAAGTCTTTTAGGTTACGACTTAGATTTAAGACTCTAGGTGTAAATAACATGTGTAACATGTGTAAACATAAGCCTTAGTTTTCGTCTCTTGTTTCCAAGACTTGAGGGTTAAAATAGTAGTCTAGTCGTGAGACTTAAAAATGAGTCTCGTCCTCCGTAGAAGCCTTAAAAGTCTGAGTTCTTGGCATCACTACTCAGGGCGAGCGGGCGGGCGGCCGTGCAATTTTAATAAATACAATGCGCACTCCTTCGAATTTCATTTTGATGTACACTCGAAGCTCGATTTAGGGACGTGCTCGGAATGGTGTACCGAGTGGCGGATGCATAATCGATAACCGTTGGTTAGGGTTGCGATGCTTTTGGTGAACGAACCCAATTGTTGACGACCGTTCCCTTGTTATAAGGGTCTGTAAGGTGTCTGAAATAACAGTATTATTTAAACAAAGCCCGGGATTTGTCTCGCCATTCCTGAAGTGTGTGGTTTCTAGCTGGTGCGGTATAATTTGAAAGCGGACTTTTTCAGTTGTTTCTTACCGTAGAGTTACCGCTGTTTCTGATTTCCATAAAGCAAGTGCTTTGGTTACTTGTCTTGTCCTTGCGTGTGATCTTGTATCATTTTCAATGATCTATGATCTATGGTATGACACTTTGCAGAGTTTTCTTTCAGCAAGACTAATTGCCCAGCCACATGTTTTCAGTTGGTGACGGTCGGTTCGGTCCGAGGGGTGCAGGTTCCTTCCTTGTGAAATGCCTTGTGGCCATAGCCAAAACTCTAACGGAAGCGGGCCGCACCCAGGTAGGATGGTCATCAGTACAGGCTGTTGTGATGGACCCTCACCGTCTGAGATGTTTCCAACGTATGGGGACGGGTCACACGAGACACACCTGTACTGCCGAGACACACCTATACCAAAACCGCGTAGATAACAACCGCTTCTGTTGTCTAGTGGTTAAGACCACCGGCCTCAGATCTAGAGGTCCCGGTATCGATTTCCAGTGGGGATTACATGTTTTTTGTACTCGGTTTGGTTGGTGGTAGGGCTTGTGTGTCCGCCTGGCTAGCTACCACTATCTTATCTAAATATGTGACCATAACATAAATGTTTGTAGCATTGTTGTGTTCCGGCAGCTAGAGATAAGATAGCCAGTGCATCAGTAGCTGAGGATCCCGGGTGAAGTGCGCTTCTACCATTGGCCTTATTTAACATCAGGTGAGATGAAGGCACTGAGCTTACCCGTAACATATAAAAAGACCAACCGAAGCTAGATCTGCTTCCGCTGCAGTGTTTACTTCAAAACTTTTCTCTCCTCGATGGTTTTTCTGGAGCTATACTCAGTCTTCAATACCTTAGCCCCCATATTCATAAAAAACTATTTAAGCATATTGTTTGTCTCTTTTTCTCAAATTCAAAAAGACGTTTGTGTGACGTTGACAAAATAATATTGAACTAAATAATGCTTAAATAGTTTTTGTATATAACTACTAAATAATAAGGGGGTTAATGTTTATTTGATATTTTAATATAATTGTTGTTACAGCGACAGCTAAGGTAAGAAGATGACAGCTGGCTTGGCTTACTACACACCACAAGCCTTACGACCAACCAATACAACAAGATCAATAATTATTTCTCCTCCTCGCGGTGAATCGAACTCGGATTCTCTCTGCTTTACCACAAAACGACAGTTATAGTTAGACAATGCTTAAAACAGATGCTGTCACTTTTTAACTAATACTTTTAGACAGCGACACAATATTTTAAACACGTATTTAGCCATTGTTTAACTTTCAACACTGTTTTGCTGGTCCATATTGGGTTGCATAAATAAAGAGGCATATTTTAAGGCTGCGTAACGTTTTTGGCATTCTCTACGTTTCGCAGAACGTTCATTCAGAATAAATCATTAGGCATACTTTATTTCCCATAACTTCTTTTATAATAATGATATATCAGCATCAAATGTTCATGCATAAATGTTTTTACAATAACGATTACTACTCAATAACATACATAAATAAAAGCCAAGTCATATCATAAGTGATTGTGAAACGAGTCATAACATCATCATCTATTTTATCGCATCTGCCCACCAACAATTTTTGTATAAAGCTAGATTTCTGTATTCTAGGTATTCTAATAAAAAAAAATAACCTCGAAATTTAAGACGCGCTTCGCGATTGTCTTAAATTTCTAACCTATGATGTGACCTACAGGAGTAGGGCAGCTAGTATTTCTGTTGTCTAATAAATAAAATAAATTTAGACGTATAGCAATTATGTTCTTTACATTTATGCTGATTAAAATTATGATAAAGACAATTATAGTTAAAATTATGCTGATGAAACCATTATGGGTTTATAACATTCTGCTGATCGTAATTTATGCCATAAAACTTTATGCTGAAACTGTTATGCCAAACTACATTATGACGAAAGAGATGTTGCGACCGAAAGGGCTCCCGTTTTGTAGTACAAGGGTAAATGTCTGAGACTTAGCCACTAGACCACAGAGGCGGTTAATTGGCGGTTTTAGCGGGAAGTAGATTGATTGGGTGGGCACTAGTGGGCAATCGTCACCTCAACATTTCACAGTTCCACATACGAAGGTCCGCATAGTTGGATCATGTTTCGCACAACAACCTCGCTATCAATGAAGAAAACACTTTAGGCTATTCCACGCTTGATCAAATACAGTTTTCGTGTGGTTCGCCTGGTAACTTAGCAACCATTTTAATAATCCTACTCGTCTCTCGTTTGGTATTATGGTTAAACATTTATTGAAGAAATTTGACAGTTTTGGAGTGCAGGCGTGTGTACTGTAACACCCGGCTGGGTCGTTACTTGGGGTACCCGAGGTTTATTCAATAATAACGCTTTAAAAGCTTTTTATATTATTATATTGTTTTCCACATTAAAATAATAACAATCAATTGTTGACGCGGCCCGTCACCGAGTCCGCGATCTTCTTCTTTTTTCTTCCATCTCTTCTTATTCTACACCGTTTGAATTCAGGCCACGGCGCGGCGGCTGCCAGCATGTATGCCCGAGCAAGGAGTCTCGGTTACTACAGTACCTACAATGAAACTTTTTTTAGTTATTTTTTAAAGGCAAATGGAATCACACTAATATTACAAATGCGAAAGTTTGCGTGTATGTGTGTATATTTGTTGCTTCTTCACGCTGCAACGGATGGATGGATTTGGATGAAATTCAGCATACAAATAGTTTATAGCCTGGATTAACACTTACTTTACAATACTTTTTATCCCGATATTCCCACGGGAACGCGATCCACGCGGGTGAGACTGCGGGCGGCCGTTGGTATAGAATACAAACAACACAGAAAAGAGAGCGGTTTCCGACACTTACCCACTTATTTAAATTACTTATGAGTCGCCTTGGATGGGTATGGCCGATCTCTCTTTGTGATCCAGATGGAACCTTGTAGTGGGGCGTAGTTCATGGTTTATTTACATTAAAACATTGAAGATCTTCTTAATGTTAACATTGAGAAATAAAGGAAAATGTTATAGAAAGTTTTATGAAACAAAATATTTAACCAAACTTAAATAAGGATATAGTCAAAATTAGCTAACCTTTCAATACCAATTTTGAGGGCCCAATCCCATGGGGATTCTTACACATATCAATCCTATATGCTCGTAATGCTCATATAAGCTGTAATTATATTAGTTGTAATTATAAGTTTCAATCAAACCCATTCGGTCCCATCGGTATAGGTATAATATACCTTTATATATCTGTATAGTAAGATACAGAATATAGATAGAACATACTTTGCGTATATGAATTTGACCATGAGTAAATTTGACATTAATAAAAAGGAAAATGGAAAGTCGGTTTCTGTTTAAAAGTTCTCTTATGTGTATGATATTGAAAAACAAATAAATAAGGCAGACAACTTTTTTATTACATCAATTTTTTTTCTGTAAAGTTAGTCAATCTAATGGTCTAAAATAAGTAATTATTCTTTCAAAAAGTTATATTTTACATCAAAACCATTCTTTATTTCTGTGCCACACGAAATCGAAAATGGGTAATCAGATAAAACGTCAGCTCCACTCGCATATACGTAATTGAAATAAACTGTCACTCTGTTAATATTGTACTAAAGAAAATTGATAATCAATTTCCATTGTGGTGAGTGGCCATTTATCTTCGTTGCGGAGGATGCCGGAGGGCAGACGCGCCAACTTCGGCTCGCGTTAATATGCAACGAGTTACGACGAGCAAAAAAGAAGATTGCACTCCTCGTATAGACGTTATGGAATATTTACATACACATAGCGTGGAGGGCAACTTCCACAGTTTATCAAAGCAACGGTGAAGTGGAAAGTTGAGCTGCGACAACCTCTAAAGATGAAAAAAAGGTGCACTTTGTAGTTGGACAAACTCTGTAGCTATTTTCATAATTATGGGAAAACTTTTACACGGGGTACTTCTTTTTATTTTTTTATTTAATGAGATCATTTAATGGTTGCTACATTCAGACATGTACAAAAAGTATACAAATTAATATAAAAGTAAATTAATAAGCTAACAGCAAATATGCTTATAATATTTAGAAAACGGATTAAGTATATTATTAACTAATATTGATACTGAAGTTATTATTATGTTACATGTCACATCTTGCAAGCCTCCAGATTTTTAAGTGAGTCGTGGTCTTTCGGTCTTTTAGTGGAAATCTCATCTTCAGTTATCAAAACATCACTTCCGAGGGTACATTTTATCACCCAATTCAAAGTTTCTTTCATAATAAGAAATTACAGTCAAATTTCAGCAATCCACCTCACTTTGCGTTCCTGCTTTTAGATATTGAAGTGCTTCCATGGAAGACCTCTCCAGTAGCAATAAACTTCTTGGCGCTAAAGCTCGAATACCTTCATAGATATCATTATCTCAAAGATAGTAAATTGGTTTAGTGTTAACAATTTGCTATAAAATGAACGAAAAACTAAATGTATAAGATTTGTATAACCCGACGTTAAGGAGGTAAAAACCAGTGTAAAAATTAAAGATAAGAATGTGGACCTTGTGGACACCACAGTGATTCTAGGCATTACGTTGGACGCAAAGCTACAGTGGGGTCCACATATAGATAAATTGTCGAGTAGACTGAGCTTTGCGGCTTATTCAGTAATGAAAATTCGTCAGATCACTGACATTGAAACAGCTAGACTTGTTTACTTTAGTTATTTCCATAGCGTAATGTCGTACGGCATTTTACTGTGGGGCAATGCTGCCGACGTTCAAACTATCTTTGTGCTGCAGAAGCGGGTTATTCGAGCAATTTATAACCTAAAAGTTGATAATTCTCTCAGGGAGAGATTCAAAGATATTAATATAATGATAGTTGCATCACAATATATTTACGAGAACCTAATGTATGTCTATAAACATATTGAAACTTTTTCTAAAAACAGTGATATTTACAATGTAAACACTAGAAATAAAAACAAAATAGCAGTACCTTATACTAGGCTCCACATAGTTCATTTAGAGGCCTGTGTGTACGTTTTTACAAAAAAGTTCCAAGTAATATTCAAAAACTTGATATTAATAAATTTAAAATCACCATTAAAGAAAAGCTTTGTAAAAAAGCTTATTATAAAGTGTCTGATTACATTGAAGACAAGACAGCATGGGTTTAAAATGCTCCAATCACTCCAACAGGTATTTCTAATTTAAAATATTGTTAAGTTATTTTAAACTTGTATAACTTGGTAACGGCATATCATTTTGTAAATGTCGTTACTTATATTAAAGCTGTGGAGTTTCTTGGGCCCATTCTTCTCCATAGCTAAAAATAGATGTCCTGAATGGGTAGTAGATAAAAAAATGTTTGGACGATTCAAAAGCACTTTTCTAAAGTTTATTTGAATAATAAATATTTGACTTTGACTATTTGACTTTGACTTTGTTTGTAAACAATAACTTATATATTACAGCTACGTACTGCTTGATGCTCTAAGACAGCTGCAGACCACACATCTTATGTCAACATACAAAGCTCTTTGTCAATACATACTTACCTATTTGCACGGTGTCTGGGGAAATGCTGCAAAGACATACATGATTGTATTTTATGTAAATTACATATCGATTCTGAAAGTATTTTTTAAGCAAAAGCTTGTATTCCATAATACAGGATAAATTTTATATCGGAGTAGTTCAAACTTTATATTATAGCAGTGTTTTATAATACGGCACTTTTAATAATTTTCAAAATAGTAAATTGCTTCGCTAACCAGAAAGTATCCTAAATGTGAGCGTGACTGCAACTAGTTGACAGGATGGATAGAATTAAAAACTGGAATAGAATAAAAAGGTTGCTTGACTGTTGCCTGCGATGCATGCTCGGCCATAGACCTAAAAACTACTATGAAAATGCTAAATCACGTAATACGACATTTTCGTTTTTCTTATACAAAAAATGTCACGCTGTTTGTTGCTACGATTTTCAAGCAAGTCATTTTATACGTAGCGGCAAAAATAGCTGAAAGCGTATGCCTGGTATGCGTATGCATTTTGATTTTTTTTTTAAATTTTGACCACATAGTCTGCTGCGTCCAACTACATCTACTCCTCGACTGCAGGTGTCTCCGCTCTAATTTAATGGGGAAGCTTACTACGAGTACACTCATTTAAACGATAGTACATAAAACAGGTGTTCTATTGACTATAAGCAGTCACAACAAGATTATAATCTATATATTGATACGTGAAGCAAAAACTTTGTACCCCTTTTTACGAAAATTGCGCGGACGGAGGAGTATAAAATTTCGCACACTTATAGTTTATATAGAGAAGGAGTATAGAATGCTCAAATTTAAAAAAATTATGCATAAAAAATACATTAAATTAAATAAACATTGTTTCATACATTTTTCAAAAATTTCAAAAATGGAAGAGAAGCGGCCGATATCTGTCAATGCCAATCCAAACTCGCATTCTATCTTTTTAAATTTTTCATTGTTTAGGATACAATACGTTCAGCCTTAATAAAATATTGTTTCAAAAATGGAATCGGAGGAAAATACGGTCGAATTTCGATCACTGGGCGACCACTAGTAACGAGAAATAATAACTAACAATTGAATACAAACTAAAGAGCCATTTTTGGTAACTCACTGTCCGATCCTTTGCATATTTCAGATAAGATGAGGCTTTAGTTAAGTACAATTAACTACGTTTTAATGTTCATTTACACTAACCATGATAGTGGTACGGAGAGCACCACAGATTAATTAAATTAATTAAGTTGCTGAACTTATTTAAGCGATTAGTGCGTACAACCTCGTCCCTCGTCACAACCGGCTCATCTATGTAGCAGATTACTCCAACTTCATTTGTCATCAATCATTCGAGCTGAAACATTTCCGATAACTATTTAGTTTTGCTGTAGCTCACTTTTACCATCCATTACAGAGTGACAGTGCCATGAGAACAGCCCCCCTAAGTGGAATTACGCCAATAGAATAGAAATTATATAGAATGATTATTGTACGGGATTGACATAAACCCCGTGTCTTCTATTTCTATTTTATTAGCGTTATGCCACTTGCCTAGAGGGGCTGAAATGTTTCGTAGTACAACTGTCAGTGTCACTTACATTGAGTAAAAGTATAAAAATTATGTAAATTATGTTGCACACAAATTATAATTCTAGAAAATATTCATAAAATTTCCTAAAGCGCGACTTAAACTCGCATTTTCCGACAATCCGGGTCAGGCGGTACTTTTAGGCTATTGTAGCCTGACCCACACCCTCAGTAGGGTCAGGAGCAACTCGTGAATGTTTTAAACACTTATCATTAACGAATATCAGAAATGTTTATTCCGTCCGTCGTTAATATGATTTTAATGGCCTGTCTGCTGGTTCGTGGATCTGCGCGGCGTCGCGTGCACAACGCAACATTAACAAAAGCCTTTGTGCGCGCGAAAAAACTACTCGGCGAATATTATTCGGAACGTATTTGTCCGTTAACGCGCGCAGTTATTGTGGAATCTCTCGAAAATTTTCCAACTTTCCGCGTGCAGTCTCGCTTGCAAAAATTGGGCAAGAGCGATGGGGTTTCGATCAAGGTTCATTAGAAGTAGTTTTTTTTAAGTAATGTATTTCATTCATGGAGTTTTATTCAGATAATAGCGTTAATTCTCTTTCAATCTTCATCGAAACGTCAGATACATAGAAAGAAATGCTAAGAATACTTTTACTAAAGAGTTTGTGATAAACCCTAGATGGTTAAGATTTATTCATTTGCCGTAGAAATATTATAATAGCAGGAATTTAATATCCAAAAGTTTATTATATTATTATACGGTATGCATTAATATAAAAGTCGTATATTTTCTATAATAAAACTGTGAATAATTCTGTATGCTTTCCAAAAAACAATTATGTATTTTATTGAAAATGAGTGCTGGACTGGAGTGCTGTGTATTATAAAATGATAAATCTTGTTTTTTGAGTTTTTTATCCAAGCAATATGTACAATTACCCCGGCGACCTTAACTCTTGAACTTAAAAAATAGATATAGTAATCACGCAAATTGCTATCTTGCCTGCAACGTGCGAAGTGTTCTCAGAGAGGCATTCTAAAAAAAGGGTATTATCTTAGTGGGACTTGCCGAGGCTCTTCCTTTGCACAATAAGAAGTCTTGCTAAAAGTTGGTGAGATTTAAATTTGAACAACAACGGTACCCCAAAACGAGCGTGGAACAAGTTGGCCGACAGTCGCATTAGCGGTTGAAATGCGGCGGCCAAGTAAACAATGCATTGTGGGAGCGCTGTAACAAGCCCGTTGCCCGAGCGCTGTTGCTTTTCATTTCACGAATAGAAATCGCGTTGGCGGTTAAGGAACTTGCAACTGTGTCAACGGGTTACATGTTGAAAGTTTAACTATCTATCTATCTTGTTCTCCCCATCGCTGTCACTGTGGCGAAGTTGTCAACGGCCTCGGACACCACGACCTGTCTTGCAGCCGTAGTGCGGGTCGCTTAGAACGGCACGCAAACATTAATGACATCATTCGACGAGCTTTTGTCACCGTCGGCGTTCCAGCTGTATTAGAACCCAATGGCTTGGCACGCGACGATGGCAAGAGACCGGACGGCATGTCTTTGTTTCCTTGGAAGTTGGGTAGGCCTTTAGTGTGGGATGCAACTTGTGTCGATACTCTTGCGCCATCCCATCTTCCTAGCACTGCGTGCTGTGCTCGTGCTGCTGCTGCGGCTGCAGAAAACCTCAAGCGGCGAAAGTATATAATGCTTTATAAATTATTTAAAAAAAAAGATTAAAAAAACAGTGACAAATTTCAGCGCTTACGTCAGCTTTCCCGGTAGCATAGTGGTCAGTGCAGCCGCCCGGATTGCGGAAGACTCAGGTTTGATTCCTGGCTAAGTCGGGTAGGCGTTTAAGTTTTTTACTGTATTTTAGAAGTATTTATCTATCTTTAAGTCATTACCTACCCTCTGTGTGGTTAAGGCCTCTCCTCCCTGCCTCTCCTGAGCACATCCCTTGCGTCCACGTCCGAACCATCTCCGTTTGGGCCTTTTCCGCTGTCGTTTATTGACTTGCTAATTTAGATACAACCTCACGTCCTTCTCCCAAAAGTGGTAGACATAGCATCATAACGTCAATTTTAAGTCAACTTGGCGTTCGTGACCTCGATGCCACATTAACCATAGATCTGCGGTGGAATAGAAACATGGTTGCTAGCCGATCGCCAGATGTGCGAGTGCGCTTGGATTGGAACCCTGGTCGGCTCTTACGACATGCACGGGAAGGTAGGCAGCTGGTACATTATTGTCACGTCCCAGACCGTGGGCAGCTGGGGTTAAATGATTAAATGATTAGATTAAATTTTACTTTTTATTTTTTAAGTGCTAATTGCTACACTTAAGCTGAAACAAATATTTAAAAAATATAGTGAAAAAATTAAATGCCTACCAGACCCAGCCAGGAAGTATGGTTTAATTAAAATTCTTCATTCTTCATTAATTCACAAATATCTTATCTTAGTGGGGCAACACTTCAACCCATCGGGATTATTTGTGCAAGAGCAATTCACTAATAAATTAACCTAATCATTTATAGCCTTTGATTATGTATTTCCCTTTTCTACAATAAAACTGCAAATATACTTCAGCATTCGTGTCGGTATCGATGCACCGCGTGTATCGAGGACATCCCTTATATTTACCTTGAGAGAGTGCAGTAATAAAATGCACCGTATAGCACTTCCAAACTCGGCGTTTTTGAAAGAAGCTTGGCGTCCACTACGAGCGATTATTGTACGATATGTGTGAGTTTTTTTGGGATTTTTTTACCTATTTTTAGCGAGGCGAGGCGAAGCGATTTTAACACTTAGATATACGCAGGCTTTAATAATACGCAACAAAAGTTTTACGAGTAAGTATACATATGTTTAAAAAATAATGATGTAACCGTCAACGCAATGGGTAAATTCAGAAATCAGAATCCAAAAGACGCCATTCCTTGTTTTGCACTTTAAGGCGCAATCTTCTTTTTGAAAGTTATTCAGATCTTTCGTATCAATGTTAAATTCTCATTATATCACAGTATTTTTCACTTTAAAAAAAATTATTGTTTACAAAAAATGTCTATGCAATATGCAGTGTGCGCCTGCCTTAGCACTTAAGGAGTGCGCCGTTCCAACTTCAAGTGAGCCCGGTCGTTTCAAATGTAGTTTTCCTCAGAAGAAATCTTTTTAGCCCACGCCCGCGCCGGTAACCGAATCCTATGCAATCTGCACGCTCCTTTGACGCGGTTCAACCACACCTCCGCCACGCTTTTGTGCGAGCGAAACTTGCCGCTTGAAATGCATGCGGTTTCATTACGAACTTGATACAAGTGTCATTTACTACTTTACTTTTTACTTACTTACTTTGTTTGCTTTATAAAGATATCTGTAGAATACCAGCAGACAGTAGGGACCCACTGCAGGGTGTTCGTATAGAAGTTAAATGTTGCGTGAGTTAAGGTTGAGCACCCCTGCCTAATATAATTCGTTTGCACACCATCAGCAACCCCATCTGGGTCAAGCGCGAACACTTTTCAATTACAATTCTTTCACCATTAGAATGCTACCTTCACAATTAGCGCTGAGTAACATAGGCTAGGAATATTAAAAAAAAACTAAAAACGACAATAATTTTCCAATACAAAATGATTTGTTTGTTTTGTTGTCATGGAAACCATTGATATATATTTAACTCAATGATGGAAACTGTCAAAGCGGTACGAAGTCCGCTGGGTCAGCTAGTAGTTTATATAGATAATAATTGCGGAATGTTAATATTTTTTTTAAATTATGCATAAAAAATACATTAAATCAATAAAACAAACATTACACACACTACCATGTATTTGACACACACGCACATATATAATCTTTTCAAAAATTTCAAAAATGGAAGAGGAGCGGCCTAAATTTGTCAATGCCAATCCAAACCCACTATCATTTTTAATTTTTCCTTGCTTAGGATACAATCCGTGCAGCCTTAAAAAATCACGGTCGAATTTTGACCACTCAGCGACCACTAGTATTAAGAAAGAGGCTAATTATAAATTCCGTTCAAGCACAATATTTAATACATACATTCGCGCATGGCTCACGATCTATATTTAACCAGAGTGGAGAGGAGACGAGTGGCGCTTGTGTGCAGCTTAATCCCGGCTAAATGCATTACAAACAAGCAAACAGAGCGCTGGGTCAATACGGGGAGCTCTGGCAAACAGCTCGCCATAACATGTTGGTGCTGCTGCCACTTGGCGGCGCGTGTTGGCGGACTTGCTTTGTGATTGCGGTGCGTCACAAAGTAAGCTGTACTGTTAGCGCAAACATATTGTCTATGTCTATAATGTTAGCGCAAACAAACTGTCTATGTTTATAATGGGGTCAAATTAGAAGCTTAGAAGGTCGATTAGGAGTTGTGGAGCACTCATATAGGTTTTCCTCAGGCGATGACTTACTTAAGTTAACGCGAACACTACACGTTGGAATCAAACACTTTTTACGAATTTATTCGCGTTTTATTTTACATTTTATTTAATTCAGACGTTTATAGGGTGGGCTGAACCAGTGTTAGGTAGGAACCCAGACATCGATATTTTTTAATTTAATAATTAAACATATAATAACAATCACGTGCTATATAATATAATCTAGTAATATTTCAATGAAATTCTATATTATTATTTTTTGTAAACGAAAACTGGTATCGAACCCTGGGATGAAAGTGTCGGACTCTGGAGTCACTATGATATTATCTAACTGATCGTTGTCACACATTTTCAACTTCATATTAAAAACATCATCATCATCATCATCATCATCATCATCATCATCATCATCATCATCATCATCATCATCATCAGCCTACACGTCCGTTGCTGGACATGGGCCTCTTAAAAAAAAACGAAAAAAAATCGATCTGCTTTTTACTTATCTTATCATAAAAAAATTAATAAAAAATAGTAACTATATATTCATATATATACATTTTTTTATATAGGTACTATTTGTATATTTATTACTAAAAGGTAAATTGGACTAAGTTACCTTTAGTAATAAATATACTACTTAATCGACTTATATACCTCTCACTAGTGTCTACAAATCTATGTTATCTCACGATCATAGCAGCTCGACGTCGTCCTCTAAACTTCAAAAGTTATCACGTTCGTTTGTAAGTTGTAAGGTATCAAATCAAAGAAAAATGTATCTCTATAGATACATTTTTCTTTCACCATTAGAATGCTACATTAGCGCTGAGTAACATAGGCTAGGTATATTAAAAAAAAACTAAAAACGACAATAATTTTCCAATACAAAATGATTTGTTTGTTTTGTTGTCATTGAAACCATTGATATAGATTTAACTCAATGATGGAAACTGTCAATGCGGTACGAAATCCACCGGGTCAGCTAGTAGTTTATATAGAGAAGAATTGCGGAATGTTAATATTTTTTTAAAATTATGCATAAAAAATACATTAAATCAATAAAACAAACATTACACACACTACCATGTCTTTGACACACACGCACATATATACCCTTTTTAAAAATTTCAAAAATTTTTAATTTTTCCTTGCTTAGGATACAATCCGTGCAGCCTTAAAAAATCACGGTCGAATTTCGACCACTGAGCGACCACTAGTATTAAGAAAGAAGCTAATTATAAATTCCGTTCAAGCACAATATTTAATACATACATTCGCGCATGGCTCACGATCTATATTTAACCAGAGTGGAGAGGAGACGAGTGGCGCTTGTGTGCAGCTTAATCCCGGCTAAATGCATTACAAACAAGCAAACAGAGCGCTGGGTCAATACGGGGAGCTCTGGCAAACAGCTCGCCATAACATGTTGGTGCTGCTGCCACTTGGCGGCGCGTGTTGGCGGACTTGCTTTGTGATTGCGGTGCGTCACAAAGTAAGCTGTACTGTTAGCGCAAACATATTGTCTATGTCTATAATGTTAGCGCAAACAAACTGTCTATGTTTATAATGGGGTCAAATTAGAAGCTTAGAAGGTCGATTAGGAGTTGTGGAGCACTCATATAGATTTTCCTCAGGCGATGACTTACTTAAGTTAACGCGAACACTACACGTTGGAATCAAACACTTTTTACGAATTTATTCGCGTTTTATTTTACATTTTATTTAATTCAGACGTTTATAGGGTGGGCTGAACCAGTGTTAGGTAGGAACCCAGACATCGATATTTTTTAATTTAATAATTAAACATATAATAACAATCACGTGCTATATAATATAATCTAGTAATATTTCAATGAAATTCTATATTATTATTTTTTGTAAACGAAAACTGGTATCGAACCCTGGGATGAAAGTGTCGGACTCTGGAGTCACTATGATATTATCTAACTGATCGTTGTCACACATTTTCAACTTCATATTAAAAACATCATCATCATCATCATCATCATCATCATCATCATCATCATCATCATCATCATCATCATCATCAGCCTACACGTCCGTTGCTGGACATGGGCCTCTTAAAAAAAAAACGAAAAAAAATCGATCTGCTTTTTACTTATCTTATCATAAAAAAATTAATAAAAAATAGTAACTATATATTCATATATATACATTTTTTTATATAGGTACTATTTGTATATTTATTACTAAAAGGTAAATTGGACTAAGTTACCTTTAGTAATAAATATACTACTTAATCGACTTATATACCTCTCACTAGTGTCTACAAATCTATGTTATCTCACGATCATAGCAGCTCGACGTCGTCCTCTAAACTTCAAAAGTTATCACGTTCGTTTGTAAGTTGTAAGGTATCAAATCAAAGAAAAATGTATCTATAGACGTTTATGAGCGAGTTCAGTGAAACCGCGTGTAATGATATTACATTATAGAGTGTCAAGAGGCTGAATGGCAATTTTTCCAGCGACTGGCAGCCGCGACGGGAGGCTTATATACTTTCGCGGTTGGCGGCACACACGGGAACGCGTTTCGTTTCACATACACATCATATAATTTAATAATATTATTTTGCTTTTCTCTAACGAATGGAATTCGCTGCTATATAAAACGATGAGATATTTAATTTTAACTTAATTTTAAATGAACTTACATTGAATACTTAATGACGTAAAAGCATGTAGAATCGAATAAAGCAAACTAAACAATCACTGTTGTCATCCGCCAAATAACACAGAAATGGTATCGAGAAAAGTGTCGGAAAATCATAATGAATCTAATATATTAAGTATCTAATATATTAGTGACGAATACTGTAGAACGCTAACGTTTTCAAATTATTTATGATTGAATATTATTAAAATAAACTCCGCATTAATGCATATCATATTCGAATATATAATATAATATTATATAATTTTATAATATTCCGAATATAATAATATTCGGAGTTATGCTTATGCAGTCACAAAGATTTGACCTTATTTATCAGACTGAGACGTAAATACTTATAATTCGAATGTATATTTTAACTATTGAGAGCTTTATATATTACTTATTGATAAATGTAGTCATAAATTCCCACGCACATCATCTCCTCGTTAAGCCACCGCCGTATTTTCATAATTTTTCCTCTTTGCTTACAAACATTACAAGCAGAATATTCTCCTATGTGTTTCTGCTTAATGTAGAGTGTGAAAGATGCTTTTAGCCGCAAATTAGGTTGGCAGGCGGTCGCGCACGCCGCTTATCACGAAAATCTAAGTCTAGACAATAGCTGAACTGTTATCTAGGCTGTACACATCACTTAATTCCAAACCCATCAATATTTTCAACATATACGAAGTTTGTATTTTATTTATAGTTGTAAATATTATCATCATCATCATCAGCTCATTTATGTCCCCCCTGCTGCGGTACGAGCCTTCCCTATGGATGGATAGGGAGAAAGGGCCGTTAACCACCACGTGGGCCCAGAGCGGTGGGGTGGTTGTTAACGACTGCTAATGCAGGCGAGACTAACGGCTTAACGTGCGTGCCTTCTGAAGCACGGAGGAGCTCGAGATGATACATTTTTGGTCACCCATTCGATGACTGACCTTTGCGAAAGTTGCTTAACCTTAGCACTCGCAAACCGGGCGCGTTAACCACTGCGCCATCGAGCTCCTCTTGTAGTTGTAGTTTGTAGTTGTAAATATGTGGTAACTGATTAAGGACAAAACATGTAGCTTACAACTTAGCTTAAAAAACTACACTTATTTATTACCTACTTTATTCCTTTCAATATTGCGTCTACATAATAGGCTATGTATGTGGGTATGTGTATAGGCTATGAGGAGCTCGATGGCGAAGTGGTTAACGCGCCCAGTCTGCGAGTGCTGAGGTTAAGCAACTTTCACAAGGGCCGGTCATCGGTTGGGTGACCAAAAATGTATCATCTCGAGCTCCTCCGTGCTTCGGAAGGCACGTAAAGCCGTTGGTCTCGGCTGCATTAGCAGTCGTTAACAACCACCAATCCGCACCTGGCCCGCGTGGTGGTTTATGGCCCGTTCTTCCTTTCCATCTATAGGGAAGGCTCGTGCCCCAGCAATGGGGACATAAAATGAGCTGATGATGATGATAATATGTTCGATAATATATCGTATTAGTTCGCCTGTTATCTGTAGCAATAACTTAATATCTATCATTTTATACAACAATAATTACATTTTATTTTAGATTGTTCTTTTCCAATCTTGTAGTTACAATCAGCAGCGTGGCTCGAGGCGCGACCGTTTTTTTCGTTGGAGTTTCTTTAAAACAAAAGAAATTCACAGCCTACGACATTTAATCATACTTGTGCCCAACTATTTGTAACTGACATAAAGTGAAATAGGTTTTTGTTGTGAAATGACTTTCTGAATGTCTCGTGTATTACCACCAAATAAGGAGACTGCAGAAGGTGAGCTTCATACAACTTCATGCAACGCACATACAACGTGTAACAAAAAGGTGTGGTCAAAATTAAAAGATCCAAAGTGTATCCCATCTAGAACTTGTATGTATTGTTATTAATACATAATTATTAACTTTAATTAGTCATGCAATGGTTAATGGAATATTTATATTTGTGAAGTGATGCGCGTCAGGCGCGCATAAGCAAGTAGCAGTGATCATAACGTTAGTACACAGAGGTTTCTAAACCTCTAGGGCTGAGACTTGTTTATTTTGATGTGCGTCACAATAGACATATTAAATTAAAATTGCATAACACATTAAAGTTAATGATCATGACTTAGTAACTCTGCATACATGATCTACGAAATGGGCCGGCTCGCCCGGCGTAATACCACCTTCCCACAGAATATCGGCGTGAAACAATGGCACTCGTTGCTGTTGTGTTTCGTCCGGTGAGTGAAAGTATCGGAGGCCCATCTCTCACCCCTCCCCCCTTCCAATTCCTACTCCCTCCTCAAAATCCAACTCCTTCCCGGTAACACATCTGCGATTACTTTGATTTTGCGGGTGTCCCATGGGCGGCGGTGATTACTTTCCATCAGGTGACCCGCTTGCTCGTTTGCCTCTTTTTAACATTAAAAAAAATCTATATCGGATACGCTTTGCATTTTTTCATTTTGACCACACCTTTCTGTTACACGTTGTATATACAACTTCTCACGGACTCTGAATCTCGGAACAGTTGGAGCGCAGCTGCTGTTGCGAGATTCCGAGGCCAGGAGTCGATGTGTGAGTTGCTCGAGCGCGGTATGTTAAGATTACCTTCTGGGTCCTCATCGGTATTACTGAAGTCGAGGCGCGTGTGATCGGAGGCCACCTGCCGTCTGCCGTCAGAGGGCGCGCAATGACACCCGCCGGACAAGTGCAATATTTGATATTGTTTTATGTCATTGTTTTCACAAGATTGCTTTTATATAGGGGTGACTTTTGTTACAGAACAAGGGTGTCCAGACGTCCATAAATGATTTGAATTGTTTAAAGATTTTCTATAAGATTTTCTATATTAGGTATAATGTATTTAGAAGTTGCAGTTATAAAAGTTTTTTTTTTTAATATTCACTCGTCATAGTGACCACATCCTGCCTGATGGTAAGCAGCCGAAGCAGTCCAATTTATTGTAATCGTAAAAATAATTAAAGAAGAATAAATTACGGAGAGTAGAATGCTCCACGTTGATTCAGTCATAGTAGAATGAAACAAGTAGGCCGACTCGGCCCCCGAGCAAGCGATAATCACCTAAACTTGTAGGGCTGTCGCTTTTAATTAGAATGAGGTAGGTATCTACATATAAAATAAGAATATACTTAGAAATATGAATTCATGGATTCCAGAGAACCCCCGACCTACCTAAACGTAGTTTGTTAACTGTACAACACAACAACTTACAATAGGTAAGTAGGTACGGTCAACAGCACATCACGGTAAACACTTGCAGTTCGATATTAGTACTTATGCCCACAACATAAGAGCGGTACAAAGTCCAAAGTGTTTAGTCTGACTGTACCTAATTAGTTCCTTGTTTTCACGGTAGGGTGTACCGTGTAATCTAATAAATTAAACTTACAAATTCTTAGGTACATGTATTTACCTCTCTAATCCACGAAATCTGAAGCAGAACTTAACTCTTTCGGTACCTAGTAAATAACTAACACAAAATAATGTAATTAGGTTAGGCAGGAGGTACTCACCGTTCTTGTTCGGTAGGTAAGGTAAAGAAGGACAATGAGGAAGATGAGTGTTTTTATTTTATTATCTAGAAAAATCAAACTTAAAATCTTAATAATAATAGTGAAAGAATTTTTACGATATCTCTAAAACTGTATTTTTAACAATTTTTTGAACTTGGGAGTTCTTAAATCCAGAGCGCGCTTGACCGCTTAGCGCGTGACGTCACATCGCCGGTCCTTGCTCGTTCGCGCGCTGTATCCGAAGCATTGTTTTTGCGTTACTTTAATTATCTTCGTTTATATTTGGTAAATATGGAAAAAAAATACCGTATACATATTGTATAGTATTTTTATGTACTAATACAACAATTAGCACACCGGAAAAGTACTTTTTTCATGTTCCAAATGACAAAAAACTAAGAAACAAGTGGTGTAACCTGATGAGAAGGGAGGAGACGTTATCTACCAAAACAAGTAGACATTGTTGTGAAGATCATTTTAATGCGAGTAGGTACTAATTATATCTATACATTTTTGCATTATAGGTAAGAAGTAACTATATATTAGGTACTATTTGTGTAATAAATAATTGATATGAGATACTCGTTCGTACTTGCTTACAGTGTTGGCCTATTAAGTTCAAGTAATTTGACAAAGTTTTTCACAGATTTTGTATATTTGACATTTATAATTTGATATGTTATTTTAACAGAATGTAATCTTGAAATAAATGATTATTATAATTTAACAAGACCTACCTTTCCGACTGCTTTGATGCGTTGTGTTTGTGTAGAAGAAAGTGTAGAGACATTTTATCGATAAAGTTTTCTCATTATTTAATGCATCTCGTTATTTCAACATTTAACTGTCCCGCTCGTTCCCCAAATTTAACAGCACCAGATTATTTTCTCTGGGGTTATTTAAAAGACAAGATGTTCATTAATAAACCCAGGATAATCAAGCTGAAGGTCAACATCCGAGCTAAAATGCAGTTGCTAAATCCTCATGTTCTGAGGAAAGTAATGAGAAGTGCTCTCGAAAGAGCCCGCCTTTGTGAGGCTGAAAATGGTGGTCATTTACGTGATGTAATTTTTAAAACCTAACTCAAAAATATCTCCAAAAAGTTTTTTTATTATCTCATAATAATTAAGATAAATTTAAAAAAATTAAAAGTTGTAACCAATTTTAACCCCGTCGTGACATTTGCGCCACCCAATATAAAAAACAGGAAATGCATAGTATCAAACTGCAAGTACGACTAGCAAGCCTATGCTATTCAGAGGTGAACTTTTTATAAAAGTCCTCAGATCCTCACAGAAAAAAATATTGATAAAATATAAATTTTAACCCAAAATCCACCCATTCTTACATTTAACGATTTACAACAAAAACTTATTGCAGATTGAATCGGACACCAAAAATTATCTCAAGGAGATAATACATTGATACTTTTTGCATTTCTTCAGTTGGGTGAAAGTAAGTCATAATCTGAGGGGATTTCTCCGGTTGCCCATATCTTTGGCTTTTATAAATTTCAACTGAGACCCAACTTGCGACAGTTTTGGTTTGTTGTTGTTTACATCTTCCTCTACTTGCCGCACAACCTTCACAATCCAGACTTAAAAATTTTCAAGCTATTTCATCACAAACAAATTTACAGTGACATGGCGTGGTTCGGACCTTATGCTCGGGTGTAATTCTTGCCTTTACTGACTTACACCCAACTACAACTATTAAAACATGACGTCTTCTTTTAGCTTATTGTTTTAACACATTATAGAACGAAACTCATTTTTATTGATAAGAGATTGCAAAAATGGACAGCACTAGTACCTAGACGAAAACTATTCTTTCCGCGCATATTGTTTGTATTAAGTACCTACAACAATAGTGTCGCAATCTGGTTACCAACTGGGAAGCTAAAAAAAGGCCTTTAAATACGCACACCTCAGCCACAACTCACAACGAAATAACGAATTTCATAGTAGTGACTTACAAACAAACTACTTTTACTATTATTAAGTACTTTGCATAATATCGTCCCACACCCACACTCACTGCTTAGAGGGTAGGTACTTAAATAGGTATCTACTATACTATATATCTATATCACTTCCCATGATTTGTGAAATATTCCGCAAGGTCAACTTACGGCAAATTATTTGATTGTGTACGTGAAAATCCTGGCTCCATTTAGACTACAGGTAGCACTATTACCTACTAGGTATAGATAGAAAACAAACGCATGAAAGTAGGTAGCCAAAGTGAATTACTTAAAAGAAAAACCATCGCGTCGTATGCGGGGCGGCCGAGCGGCGCGGCGGGCGGGGCAGGCAGCGACCGGCGATGTGACGTCACAGAGATCACGCGGGCGCGGGTAGGCAGTTTCGGTGCTCCCAAATTGATTAATTCATAAAAAATTCAATTTTTATGATATCGTCTTGATTTTTACGTAGTTGTTATCACAATTCATTACGCGTTTTTTTAAGACTAAGCAATAGCGATTAGTTATCATTTACATCTTCCTCATTCTGGATTTGACAAGCTGCTATTTAGACATCCGTAAACACTGCAATATCTCCTGAATTTTTTTGTAGCCATCGTTGACTTACGTTTCACAAATTATATATAACCTACGAGCGGCAGCGGCGCGGCGGGCGCAGCAACGAAACAAGCAGGCGCGCGCGGCATTACATGGCTCAGTCGCGACTGGCGCAGCATTATTAGCAATAAACTTTGTCAGTGTGTGCGTGCGACGATGCGTACGGACGGGTTGGCTCGGCTGCGCTCACATACAAGCCGCGCTCGGTGCGTATGTATGAAGATGGCCTACTTGTTTCATTCTACTATGATTCAGTGGTGGGTAAACTAAGTCGGTTCTCATACGTGCTGCGAGAACTCTGTAAATGCACCAATGAAGAGTGCGCGCTCGTCGCGTACCACAGTCATGCTACGGCATGGATAAGATATGGCATCGTGCTTTGGGGTAACATTGCTGATGACCGGCTGTATCTATTTTGCAAAAACGATGTCTTAGAATCATAGTTCTAGCAGGTAGTAAAGACACATGTAGAATGTTATTTGCAAAATTCCAAGTTTTAACAGTAACTTCTATTTATATTTTTGAATCGGAGATAAAAATGAATCGTATTATATGGCCATTAAAGTGTATAACTATTTGCCAAAAAGCATCAAAGACCTACAGGGTAGTAAATTTGAAACGGAGCTCAAAAATATTCTTATGTATCATTAGTTTTACAACGTGAAATAATATTTTGAAAATAAATTCTAAGTTAATTTAAATTTTAATTATGTAGTTAGTTTAATATTTCACAGTGCCTTGAAAAGGTAAATTTGTAACAAACATAACATCTTATACCCACTTTTATTGTTCTTATTGTTATAAATTTATAGTGATTAAATGAATATTAATATGAATATGAAACTGTCTGTTGTTTCTAACACGACTGACTTCTCATTCTCTCAATAATACTATGAAAATATAAACCGAAAATCAAATTTACACCGAGCGAACGCTGTCCCAAAAACAATTCTTGAAACATCCAAGGTGTCGCACCCCACTTTCAATCCAACACAACAGTCGGCCAAATACAACCAATAAATAGTAAAGAGGGGCACTAGACAAACACGCCTTTGACGTAACCAAATGTATTTTTGCTTTTAGCGCGGTGCGGTGCCAAGCCCGGACCGTGACGCGAGCGCTAGGAGCCAGGGCTTGATAACGATACCAAATGCAAACTATAAGTATCGTTAACTAACGTTATTTCTATAAAATTAAACTGGTAACAGTAATGCAAGTAACGTTATCTAGTAGGTACAGTGCAGTTACTTTTTCGTCACCTGATGCGATTTTAACAACCGTGTAGAACGGTTAGTTAATTCACCTGTAAAAATACCACCCAGGTAACGATACCAAACCTAACGTTACCTTAAGCTTTTAACGTTATCTTCGTATGATAAAGTTAACATTAACTTATTTTTAACGATACACAAAACCTTGTTCGGGGCGGCGCAGGCGGCGGCAGCGGTGCCTGTAAGTTGTCTTGTCTTTGTTTTGTGTGAAACTGAAGACTCGACGAAGTGATGGGTTGGAATTGAAGAAAAGTAAAACATTAACGGCCGTGAACTGGATGACACCGGCGCGTAGAGTATTGAGCTGTTTTCTGGTAACAGCGCGGGGAGCAGTAGTTAAAATAATGTGGGTCTTTGTCAATGTGTCGCTGCTGCTTAGGGAAAGATCAGGCGATTAAGCTCGCATACTTGGAAGTTTCTAGAGGGACGGTGGCCGATCGAGCCTCCCGAGTACCTCTGGAAGAACTCAGTCTTTAAAGACTTGCTTGAGCTTCGCCAAATGTCGGGGCACCTAAGGTTTTCCAGGGATACTAGGAAGTGTGTAGTGATAAAACTGCTTGGAGCAGTACCACATTGTTCAAAGATATAGAATTTCTAAACGACACTTTATTTAAAAGTTTAGCGATTCTACATTTCTAGAGTATTGTATTTCTAAAAAGGTGCTATCATCATTTGGGCTGTAACCGTTTTTAGAATCAATCAATTGACAAGATGTAACCACCTGACTTTGAATGAGCGGGAGCAATTTGTGGTGTGGCACGCGACTTAGGGATGAGCTACGGACAGATATATCGGGAGTTTGTCACCGTCCGTAAACTATCCCCACACTATGTCGTTCATCCTGAAGTGACAACCTGCGTAGCACGAAGCCTGCCGCCCCGCCTGCCGCTGCGCAATAATGAAAACAATTGATTCGTATCGCGCACGTGTCGCCGCCACCTGCGGGCGTGCACGTACGCGTAACGTACGGCCGCGTCATAAACATCTTACGCACTTTGTTTGTTTAAATGGCTCCGCACACTGGACGACTTGTCGCTGCGTCTAGTCGCCGCGTCTAGTCGCGTAGAGCACGCGCACACACGACGACAGTCGTACGACAGTTGTGAGCGTCAATTTCGCGACTCCCCTAACTTGTCGTCGTGACTCTGCGACTGACGCCAAGTGTGCGGAGCTTTGAACTAAATATATGAAAATTGTCGGCCGCAGCCTGTCGTCGCGGCTAGTCGCAGAGCTGTCGCAGTCGCGTGTCGCCTAGTGTGCGGAGCCATTTACCGGAGCTGTATTTCATTGTAGTTATGTACGCTTCGTTTACGCCACTGAGAATTCGCTTTGACACAAACATTGGCGATGTTAAACTTGTGCTTGACTTGATACACTTTTATAATGTGCAATTTCCGATCCATAGCGATCAGGCTCAAAGTGAACCCTCCCCCCTCGCCCTATTCACAAAATGCCACTTTCACTTCACATGATACACTAAACATGCTGCTCGTGTAATTCTTTCTCGCCGCTCCGCTCGCCGCCGCAGTCGAGGGCGCGGCTTTAGGGTTTTCATCAAAACCCTGTTTTTACATTACATACATTTGTAATTTATTAACGTCGACGTGAACTCAAGTTACAAGAAATGGAGTGCAGTGGAGGTGTTTTGTTGTTTATATTGATGTTGTTTCCAACTTTCCTACGAATAGGAGTGCATTAGCACATTTATACAATAGAAAACAAAGTGAACAACACACGACAGTGGCGATACATCAGGCGATCTCATAACGGAGCGCGTGGCAATTTATGGAGCCTCCATTGCCAGGAGTTCCCATTTGGCGCGGGAAAAATTGTGACGCACCTCGAGCCGACACCCGACACCCGACACCCAACACCCGACACCCGACACTCGACACTCGACACTCGCGGGGAAATTTCATAACACCGGCCGCTGAAATATGGCCGCCTTTGAGGCAGATCCGCGGCTCATGTGGGGACCGCTCGCCACATATAAACAAATTATTTAAAAAAAAATTGTGATTAAAAAATATTTCTAAAATAAATCTAGATCTATCTCCAATTTTAATGATTATATTTGGTAGATGTTATAAAAAATAAATAAAAATAAAATAACTTTAACGGGTTTGAAAAAAAGAGGTCACAAATCTTGATTAATGATTACATAAAAGTAAATTTGACTTAATACAATTAATAACACCATCAAATTCAAATTGATTAGTAATTACAATTTGTGCTGTATACCACTCAGCAATAGCAATTAGTTATGTCGTGATGACGTAGAAACTCATAGATCAAATAAAAAATGGGTAATGTTATAAAGAATTGTTACGTGGTACGTTCTATATTTTTTTGGAATTAATTATTTTTGTTGTCAACATTCCCCTTTCCAACCAATTGCATAAGTCGACCGTTGCTGAATCCAACCCCCAAAGCGAGGCAGTGCGTGAATGACGGCGAGATTGGCCGCACGCTGACGAGTAATTCGGAGTTCTCGCGCTCGTTACTCATCACACTTTACTGCGGACTTAGCGCGGGCCTTCAATAACGCGTACCGGGTAATGCGCTTCATGTGAGGAGGAGAATCCGTTTAATACTAGCGGCGCGGCGGTGGTGGCATTATTTTTAAAATACATACATACTGTCAGTAAAAGGGATGTTTTTTATAGCTTGTAAATAATATTATAGTGCGTGAGGCTAGTAGAGAAATAGTAGTGTTTAGCTTTGGATTTTGTGAAGTTTATTGAAAAACGAACGAACTTTGAACATTTGGTCAGCGACGGACGCTGGTTTACTTCATCCGACTGCAAGAAAGCGCTACGTTGCTAGATACACGGACAAGACACTAGTCTAATATTTATTTGTGTGTGTACAGTATTGTATGTATGTGTATTAGTATATAATCTAATAGAAATTGTAAATAAATCTCTTTTTTGACTCAGCCACGTACTATTTCATTTCGACGCTGGTTTGGTAACTATAATCCTCTCACTGTGGCAAAGACACCTAGCGCTGTCAGCTTCTCTGATCGGTCTTGTGAGCCTGCTTGACCGGCAGTGAGATAACCACCTCCTAAACCTTATTCCTCACCACCTTCCATCTGTTACCTTAGGTCTCATGGTGCAGACATCCCGTACTTATCTATATATTTATTTATTACACTTTTATACTGTAGGTTAGGGCTGTAGGGACTTAGGCTCCGTAGGAACTTAGGAACTTAGGGACTTAGGTTCTGTAGGGATTAGAGAATTGAATAGGGTAGCTCTAATCCTCTTTCTGTAGTATAAAGGTTTCATGTGTAGCTAGCCGGTGCCTTGACAAGAGACCACACATACATACACTCTGACATATGACACAATTACAGTTACACTAGTCGGCAGCTGCACATATAATATACAGGAAAGTATGGGAAGGCGGAATTGGAGGCTTCATACCAGCAGAAAAATATAAGTATTTTTGTAAATGTTAAAACAATTATTATGAAAAAAAAAACACAATATTGTGTAAAGTAACACGAGCTTCGTATTTTGGTCAAGTTTACCCACTCCTGACATACGGTATTATTTTTTGGGGTAACTCTGTAGATGCTGGGTCAGCATTTATTTTGCAGAAAAGATGTTTGCGCATTATAAACGGCTTGTTTTCCGATGAAACTGTTCGAAATATTTTTAGAGAAAAAAGTTAAGTATCTCATTGTTAATTAAAATTATCAGGTGTCATTTTTTTTGTATTGTATTTCACCATTACTCACATTAAAATTAGTAATCAGAACGCGTTCCTATTGAACGCGACTTAGAGAGAAAGAGAGGTCTCATGTTGTCTTTTTCTTTCACTTAGACTTTACCTTGAAGATTTGTCATGGTGCGTGCGCTCGTGTTTGCTCTATTGTAATATCGGATTAAATCCACATCAGTTAAAACTAATAAGAGTTTCATTCAGTGCATCATCAGAAGACCTTCCTCAGCATCAGGACTTCAGGATCTACCAATAGTTTGGCTGCATTTGGAGTGCGATTCGAACCCGCACACTCCGCGGTCCGACATTGTTGGAGTTTACGTGTTGGTTTTTGGATGTTGTGAAAATCCGAGACGGAGATTCAGTACATATCAAGGACGTTCAGATCAACTCCATCGGAACCCACGACGCTCCATATTAACGCTAACACTCATATTTATACAAAATACAGTGAAAAAATTAAACGCCCATGCACCCGACCCAGCCAGGAATCGAACCTGGGTCTTCCGCAATCCGGGCGGCTGCACTGACCGTTATGCTACCGGGAAGGCTGACGTAAGCGCTGAATTTTGTCATTGCTTTTTGATTTTTGAAATGCTTTAGAGCGACATTAGGGCCCTGTATTAGTGCACTGTATTTTATATAAATATTTAATTCAGCTTGAGTGTAGCAATTAACACTTAAAAATAAAAGTAAAAAAAAGGTTATCTCACTTTAGTCCGTATTTATATTCTGGAAATATCTAGCTTTATTAAGACTAGGAGTATTTTAAAAATAAGGTTTCTGATCATCCAAATGTTCGTAGCAGATATAGACTAACTTAAGTATACCAATGATCAATAACAATATACAAAAGTGCATTTGTTACAGGAATAAAAGTTTTTGATGAAGATGGGAAAAGCTTTCAATAATTTCACAAAATATTTTGACCCATATTTCAAATAATGTTTAGACTTTTTATAATTTGAATTGTTAATTGTTAATTTCAGTAAATTTTAATACCTGAAAAGGGTAATTAAAAACAATTATGTAAACAAAAATATTTCATAAGGGTAATTAAGTTTATAAGCCACCTACATTTTACCTATTATAAGATCTTTATAAATATATTATATGTAAGTATTTGTATTTGTATACAAATTTGGTAATTAAAGAAATACTTTATAGAACTGATTAAATGTTCATGAATATTTATATAAAAAAAATGAATATAAAAAATAAAATTAACGAAATCTAACTTGATAATCTATAATGCAAAAAAAAGTTTACTTGAAATCCTGTGAATGTTATGTAGAATAAACAAACTTTAATACAGACATATATATTCGGGAGCTGTGCGTGGCGCGGAGACAAAGCGCTGGTAATCCTGGGCGGCGTGGGCCGCATCCAGGATCCATATTTCGCAGCCCAATAACTCAGGTCGGACAAATCACCGGCTTGTCGTTTAAGAGCGGTCGTGTAAATATTCCCACTTTGTGTCTGTTTGTCCCGGGCTAAAGAGAGGTTTACATGAACCAAACTAGTTTTTTTTGTTATTTCATAAATTTTCGGATTTTTTTTCTGTCGTGGCAGTAGGTTTGGCTTTATCTGATACATACATCACACTATCGATACACTACTGTCGCAAGTCAAAATATACTGATATTGGAGATTTTGCTGTATTGAATAACAGTACAGTTTAATTTTAAATATCAGGATAGGATTTAAATGTTTTGGTGTATATACACCAAAATATTTTTTTTCAAACCAAATTATCTGAGGGCACGGTAGTGCCCCCGCCAAGTCGAGCAAAAGCGGCACGGCCGTACCATCCTTTTCTCGAAATAGTAATTCAGGCCACTTTCAACACGCTATAACTTCGTTGTGGATAAAGCTAGAAATCTGAATTTTCAGTAACCAAGCAGGCATTGTATAAACACGGTATATTTCATATTTCATTCAATTTGAACCAGTAATTTAAGAATTATAACTAGTCAGTTTCTTAATTTTGTCACTCACTCACTGACTGACTGACCGATCATCAAAACTCTAAGGCACTTCTAGCAGACATAGAAGCTTCTTTAGAATACAATGAGTGTTTAGTGTATATATCAAGGAAAAACTAAAATATTTTGCAATTTCGAACCAATTTTCTGATACACCAACTGCATAAATAACTTAGTAATCCCATGTATATGTATAGGATTACAAAGTTACATTTGCAGTTAATAAATCAGTATACTTGTTTCTGTATAATATAATGGAATAATAGGTAAATAGGTACCTAGATGGTACCGGAAAAGAAAAAACTACTTTTTTTAGTATCTACAAAATAAAATGAGATGTCATCAAAAACAAACTTGTAAAAAAACCGAGTCTCGCAAATCAGTTCTTATTAAATATAATCGCACTAAACAATCTTATTTAATATATGTAATATATGTATTATTGTGACTACTGTATGTTTTCATGGGATGGCCAAGTCAATCTGTTTGTTTAAAACATATAAGATTTTTAATATTGATAATGGTCACTAAGTATAAGATGTTGTTAGGTTAGCTAATTACGTAATAACTTAAGACAGATGGTCCCTTAAGTAGGGACTGAATAAATTAACCGACTTGGTATTACATGGGTCTCACAACTTTTTTACGGTAGAAGAACTGAGTTGCGAGACTTGGTTTTTTTACAAGTTTGTTTTGATCTTTTTTAACAGAAGCTGAAGAGAAGCTGTTTACAGCAGAAATTATAATGGCTTGATGACAATGTGCTTTTAAATTGTCATAGTAGTTGATCGATGATCAGGTCACAATGCTACATTTTTTATTGGAATACCATTGGAAATTTTTATTTGCCCACCTATAGCAAGCCGTATTTTGTGCTGCTTTACTGAGACAGACAGAAATGAATAAAGTATAAACACGTTAATAATAGTCTTGTTAACCCACCCAGAAAGCTGAACACGCTTGTTAACACAACAAGAATGGGTTCATGTCATAGTCTATCGGAGCTTTGATTTCTCCGCATTCAGTCCGAGCATCTATCCGTCGGTTAGGGTACGGATGCTTCGATAACAATTTCGGTTCGGTGAGTAATCCTCGTTTAGTTTAACGTTCAACAAAGTCAAGTAAAAATTCGGCATACTCGCGTCATGATATTTTTTTTTCATTATTCTTCTCGGTATACTATGTCTACCGTAGGGTTTACGAAGTCATGGCTTTGAATTGACGTTTAAAAAACACTTGTAAAAATACATTTTGAATAAAAATTTAGATTTTTTTAGATTTTTATTTATATTAGTAACTATTTGGTCGGAGACCATATCAATTTTAGCCTTAAATTTAGTTTTGAAAATGCTTTGTATGCTAACCAATACACATTTTTCTTATTGAAAGCTAGTCACACTAATATTATAAATGCGAAAGTTTGAGTGCATGTGTTTATATTTGTTGCTTCTTCACGCTGCAACGGATGGATGGATTTAGATGAAATTCGGCATACATATAGTATATAACCTGGATTAACACATAGAATACTTTTTATCCCGATATTCCCACGGGAAACTCCCAACTCTTCCCGTGGGTGTCGTAAAAGCCGACTAAGGGACCATTCTAGAATTCTTCTGGATGGGCAGCAGCATCTCTCTGAGGTTAACTCTCAATTAACTTACTGCGATCGCCAACCCGCCTGCCAAGCGTGGCGATTATGGCACATCCCCTCATGTATCCTTGGGGGAGGTCTTAGTCCAGCAGTTGACGTCTTTTGGCTGAGATGATGATGATGATGATGATTCCCACGGGAACGGGAACCACGCGGGTAAAACTGCGGGCGACCGCTAGTTTGTTCATAAAAGGAAAAGAAACACATCCTCACATGTGTCCTCACCCTAGTGCTCGGGGCAGGATAATATTTGTACACTTTTATCGGGCGCCAACAAACACAGATACCTAAGGTTTGTTTTGCCGCGGGACGGCGGCGGGACGGGCGCGGGACGGGCGCGGGACGGGGGCGCGGCGACAGCTGATGTGATCTCACGTGAGATTGCTTTTAAATAATTCCCTATAATTCCATTGTCATCACCATCATCATCATCATCATCATCAGCCTATTATATATACAACATGTAACAGAAAGGTGTGGTCAAAATTAAAAGATCTAAAGTGTAAAGGCATAATTATTAACTTTAACTTGCTATGCAATTTTTAATTAAATAGTTTTTTTTTAATTTTGTTTTTTTATAATTCGATAGGCTTGCATTTGACTACTATCTCACCTGATGGTATGTGATGATGTAGCCTACGATGTAACATGCTTGCCTAGAAGGTACCGATTCACTCGTGATTTGAAGACCTCAATGTTATATTTGATAGGAAACACAGACTGAGGCAAGGAGTTTCACAGTGACGACACATCAAAATAAACCATTCACAACCCTAGTAGATTAGTAACCTTGCTTTTACGAGCCTGATGCGCATAACTTCACTAATATAAATATTTAATTTAAAATTGCATGACAAATAAAAGTTAATAATCATGACTTAGTAACTCTACATACAAGATCTAGATCCACCACATACACTTTGGATCTTTTCATTTTGACCACACCTTTCTGTTACACGTTGTATATATATGAGACAACATTACACGCATTGTTCTGATCCCAAGGTAAGTAGCTTAAGCACTCGTTTCATGGAGATCAGAAACAACAACGGTACCACAACCACCCAGACCCGACACAATATCGAAAAGTTTGTTTTCGACACTGACCTTTCAAGCAATTATAGCAAGAAATTATGATGATAGCAAGTCATAGTGTATTTTTGTATTTTTTTAATTTTTAAGGCAACCGTTGAACTTAAAAATTACACTTCAGCATTAACCCCTATATTCGTAAAAACTATTTAAGCATAATTTAGTTAATCATTGTTTTGTCTCTTTTTCTCAAATTCAAAATGACGTTTGTGTGACGTTGACAAAACAATATTTAACTATACAATGAATAAATAGTTTTTATGAATAAGGGGGTAAATGTAACGGAAGGGGGCGAGAGACAAAAATAAGAAGAAATGAGGCTAAGTAAAACGTATACTTAAAATTAAAATAATAACAAAATCACAAGCAAACATACCATTATTCAGCAACGACGCGACGATGACAAGACAGGAAGAGATAAAGCAAAACAAAAGAAGGTTGATATCATAAATTGGACAAGTATATTTAAAAAGGAGTAAGTATTTACTCCGTAATACCGACCAAGACATTTAGTCTGGTATATGGAGATAGGCACTGGCCGATATCATAAACGGATTGTCCGACCGGCGCATACTCAAATTGCTGTGTAATAGCGTAGGGGATTAGGCACGCGTGCTTTGGGTATGACGTCACGGCGAGTGGGGCTTGGACTTGGCTGAATTAACATGCTGGGATGCATGCATGCTGGGAAGCGTCGGTGTTGTTTGACATTTAATTTGTTATAGCAAAATCTACCTAACCAGTATCGTAAGACGAAAACTACCGTCGCGTTACCGGCCGGCGGCCAAAGCGTGTAATGATATGATATGATTTTCCATTACACAGACATGACACGACATTAAAAAAAGAAAGAAATAATTAACCGCATAAGTGGTTGAGCGGTGGGTCTCAGACCCAGTTTAGATTCGATTCCCAGTGATAGGATACATATTTGTGTACACGGTTTGATCAAAGGTAGGGCTAAGGTTGTGTAACTAGCTACCTTTAACGAAAACTTTAAAAGTTGATAGTTTCTTCTACTAAATTTGCTTTGTCTGCGGAGCACCTTATACATTTATTGGATCTGGTTGTACCATTCAAATCGAAACACAGTAATGCAATGCTGCTTGATTCAGATTCTGTGCAGAGTCCTATCACTTTTTTCAGATTCAGGCAAATCCTTCAATGATAAATGAAGAATTTGCCTGAATAAAAAGTGATAATAGTCCAATTGAAAGTTACGCACTTACGCTTTGACTAATATCATTTTTATGGGGCCTATGAATAATCCGGATTTTTTGATATACACACAGGATTATTTGATAAACATTAATAATTATTAATTCACCGCATGTTCGGCAAGCAGGCATACTATCGGCGCGGCGGGGGCTGTTTGCCGCCGGCCGATATGCATTAAATTTTTTATCGTCGCATAAATTTGGGCGCGCCGTAATAATGGGGACTCTTTAAACGCCCTCTCCCAGATAAATTATAATTTATTTTGCTTTTCGTTGTCCTGATAAATGCCATTGAGTGGAGCCCACAGGTGAATGCGGGGCATTACGGGAATCTGCCTGAGCCACCGCCTTTATGATCTAATGACTCAGACCCAGGTGACCCGGGTCGATTTCCAGCGATGTTAGTGTACTCGGTTGATGGACTTGTTTTAATCTGCCTGATTAGCTACCACCGTCTATCTAAGTATGTCGTCATAATAACAATGTTGCATAGAGAGTTCAAGTTTCAGTTTTGTTGGCCTTTGTCCAGGAGTGGACGTCTTTTGGCTGAGATGATGATGATGATGAACATAGAGAGCTCGTGATAAGAAGCCAGTTTCTCAGTAGTTAAGGATTCTGGATGAAGTGCGATTCCACTTACCATTTTAATTAGAAAGGTAAGCGAAAGGTATTTTTATGATCAGTATACTTGTAGTTATGTCGTTAATTCTATCGCAGCATATGAGGTTTAACTTTGGTTTATTCAACGTCGTGTCAACATCGTGTCGTAATCGTTGCGACATCGTCCCGTCGTCGTTGCGTCGCCTCGCCGCCGAACGTGTCAGTTGCGGCTTACACGGGCCTTTTATTGGAAAACTTTTAAATTCCCGCAAACGTTCCCGCGGCTCATTCCGGAAACTTGCTGATTTGATTTGACATAAAGGCGGTGAATGATAGTTGGGCTCGTGCGGCCCAACTTTCTCGAAACTTTCGCGGGTCGCTGTTACTCTTTGTAAAGTGCCAAGTTGTTTTGGGCTTTGTGTATTGAATTAGTACAGCGGAAGGGTTAGAAATAGAAGTAGCCTCGGGACAGATTCAATTTTAGCCGACCTTATTTCGATATCTACCTGATCGTTTTTAAACCCTTCTAGAAACTATTCTGTGATTTTCCTGACCTGCACTTCAAGCACTATCTGCAGACCTTGGTCATCTGCTACTTTCATAGTTGGTCACGTGCAAACTTCCATATATAAACTAAGTTACTAATCCTGCCTCATCAACATAATCATCATCGTCGTCCCACCTAGTCTGAGGGAATCTCTCGAGGAGATCTTCGCAAGGTGGCTGGCAAGAGCTGGATGAGAGTAGCCGCGGATCGTGCTCAGTGGTGTACACTTAGAGAGGTCTATGTCAAGCAGTGAACGTGTGTAGGCTGATATCATCATCATCAGCTCATTTTACATTCCCAATGCTGCGGCACGAGCCTTCGTAGCTGCTTGAGCGGTTCTATGTATGTTTATAAATACAAGACTGTAGTTCATTATGCAGTCGCAGCTTGAAGCAGTCGCATTCGGACTGCTCCAAGCTGCCCGTGTATGGCTGCCCTTACATACCAATGTAACGGCTCAAGGCATGCAGCCCTCAATCTCACCGCAATCGCATGACACGGACCGTCTCTCGATTATCACCGGCGAGATATAAGAGCCTCCTAATTAAGGCTAGCTCAGCCGTAGCCGTCAACGGTGCTTGACCACGATACAATGCTGACAGCGAGTGCTCGAGCGGGCACACTTCTATCATCAGTAGATTATCATTTATCAGATCGTGATGAAACTATGGTGATTTTTTTTAATATTAAGGGGTAAGCACAGTGTCTTAATCTCACCTGATATTTAGTGATAATAAGGCCAATGATGGAAGCGCACTTCACCCGGGATCCTCAACAAGTGAGGCACTGGCTATCTTATCTCTGGCTGCCGGAACACAATAATGCTACAAACATTGATGTTATGGTGACATATTTAGATAAGATTGTGTAGCAGCCAGTCGGACAAATAAGCCCTACCACCAACCAAACTGAGTACACAAACATGTACCCCCCGCTGAGAATCGAAACCGGGACCTCTGGGTCTAAGCCGGTGGGCGGTGTTAACCATCATGGGATACGGGCGCTCACGCGGACGAAGCCACACAATGCCAGTTATTAACATCGCACTCATGGGCTTACCTTCACACGAGACTGTTGGCCCAATACGGGTTGATAGTGAGCCTAAACCAGTATCATCTTGTGACAATCAACGAAATACTTATTTAACACTTTAAGCGCCATTTGACCGACAAACAATTGAATTTCTATTGTGTCTGGGCCCGGCAGCGGTTAACCTGTTAAAAACACAAATGTTCAAATCCTGCTCGTGGAAATTTTTTCAACATTTGTGTTTTTATAATTTGTTTGCAACAAAATTTGCGTTAAAAAATATTTGAACATTTATAAATAGCTTGCTTACTTCTTAACTGATCTTTAATATTTGTAAAAATATTATAATCGGATGTAAGTGACGGTAGTTGTTGACATTGAATGGGCACCTTTGGCTTTCAAAGTAAAAAGTGTTGAATAATTTCGGCGGGCTGGTTAGAACCACGATAGCTCAATTGGAAGAGCACCTGACCCGGAATGTCAGAAAGTTGCAGGTTCAAATCCTGCTCGTGGAAATTTTTTCAACATTTGTTTTTTGTAATTTGTTCGCAACAAAATTTTCGTTAAAAAAAAAATTGAACATTTAGAAATACTTATTTTTTATTGTAAAGATCGATACTGTTATAAAAGCTCTGCGGTTTCTACCGCCCATTCTTCTCCAAAGGTTAAAGATAGACGTTCTAAATGGGTAGTAGGGAAAATGTTCGGACAATTCAAAGCACTTATTCTTAACTTAATTTGACTTAAAAATATATTTTAACACTGACAAACGTTACTTTACGTGTCTTCAGAAGCACAGAAGAGCTTGCATATTTTAATTTGGCCAACTTTCCGGTGACCCGACATTGTGGAAGTTCATTAACTTGCAAGATCTCAGCATGAAAGCGCTAACCGTTGCAGCTTTCTTTACATTTTTAAATCATTATCATCGTCATTTCTAAATATTCTTGACAACACCCCATCAAAAAACAAACGAACAGACTAACAAAACAGTCATTAAAATAGTCAGACATTGATGACGAATATTAAAAAAAAACAAATTTAAACGGACGAAATACACTTAATAGTCCCAGACACAAGATAAGTAATCTGTTGAAAACATTCCTGCTTTTACACTCCATTTGTTCTTAACAGTATGTTTTGGAAGATAAACACCGAATGTTGCCCATAACGCGTTTGGTAAGTCGCGGATCATATTTTGCGGAGGATCCAGAACACATTAAAACACCATTATTGGACGAAGTTCCGATATTCCAATAGTTGCGTTCATGTGAAAATGGCCATGCGAATGTTTCTTATGCTATAAGTCGTTATTTATGAGACTGCGTGTTTTTTAAGAGTTTAGAGACAAGTTAAAAAAAGTTTTGTGAAGTAGTGAAGGTGGTAGTGCACGGAGTCCTACGAGTACACCACAAAAATTGACAAATCTATATTCTTTGAAACAAACGCACTACGAACAATGCGACTATAGAAACACAGTAATTCAGTAATTATTTATTTGCTATGAACATGGTGCATTATGGTGATGTAATAATAATAATAATAATAATAGTTTATTGCGGATAAACAATCCATAATCAATATTACATTACAATAATCAATAAAATTAAAAACAAAATACAAATTAAAAACAAAATAATTATTAAATAAAAATAAAATTAAAATTAAAATTAAGATGTAAAATACAATACAAATTCAATTGGTTTCACTTGTTGAGTTCACAAGCACTATTAATATTTTGCTATATTAGTAAATGTTTCTTATTCTTATTCTAAAACAAAAGCTAAGCTACTAAATCTACCACCAGTTCGGATTTTGGGAGCGCCTTCAACCATAAACGAAGTGGCAAGAAACTCAGCTCTTTTTTCTTATTTTTTTTTTTAACAAATCAATGTAAAACAAACTTTGGTCATAAAACACAAAGACGTGATTTCTCCCAATACCTGTCATCGTATGAATAGACGCGTTCCCCGCAATACAATAGCGTTACGATCGCGGCCACGTGCTATGCGTATTCAGAAGCCGTTTGCCTCCGCCATCGCCATCGGCAGTTCCCGGCCGTTGTGTAACGGCTTAACCGTCCATTATACTCGTAGTTTAGCTTTCGGAAAATGCTTTCGTGTTCCCGTCCCCTCCAGTCGCGGAGACTGTGCCGAGCTGTATAATTCGTCACTTCGAAACTTTCAATTATTGTCTGCAGAGATTTCCGTAAAAAGTATTTATTCGCCATCTATATCGCTATTCGCCATCCTTCATCATGATCTTCAGCTCATTTTATGTTCCCACTGCTGGGGCGCGAGCCTACCCTATGGATGGATAGGGAGAACGGGCCATAAACCACTACGCGGGCCCAGTGCGGATTGGTGGTTGTTAACGACTGCTAATGCAGCCAGCCAACGGCTTTACGTGCCTTCCGAAGCACAGCGGAGTTCGAGATGATACATTTTTGATCACCCATCCGATTACTGGCCTTTGCAAAAGTGGCTTAATCTCAGCACTCGCCAGACCGGGCGCGTTAATCACTGCGCCATCGAGCTTCTCCTCCTGTCATCATTGCCATCTTTGGCAATGCTTTTTTTTAATGTTTTTTGGTTTAAAGATGCAATTCTAAACTAATTCTAGGTTGTGCATACAAAATCTGCGCATGTTAGTTGCGTGGGTCCATTTGTCGAGCTGCGTGTATCTTTCTGCAGTGGTAGTGGAAAGGTTTCCACTAGTGACTCCCTCCACATTCCATGCTTATGTAGAATACTTAGGTTTCTCTTTCATGTTTTTTTTTAATTCTTATCCGTTTACTCTAAGCACTTAGAACTGTGGAATAAAAACCATCATCACCTCATGATCACAAATCTATGTTTCTCTAAATCTAACAGCCCTTTCAGTCAATTGGTTAGTTCATCGCGCTCCAGCTCACTCATGCTGTATTCGAGCTCCGAAAAAAATCACGCCACCGCGATTTGTATGTGATTCGAGCACCTCAACGTAACAGAGAAAGCGTTTTTTTTTGTCGAAAAGCAGTTGCAATCAATCGTGATTGGCCCTGATTGGGTATAGTTTATTCTGCGAGGGTTCCAGGGCATTTAATTAAAGTGTCCGCCTGACGGATGGCGGCCGCTGTAACGAGCGCGATAATTTAGAGAGCACTCGACTCGTGATGTGTTTCGCCATTGCCAGAATAAGACCATTTTGTTAGATGAAGAAGTTTCACCTCAATTTGTGAGCGCTATAATTTTTTCTTCAATGTCATGGAAATAAAGGTACGTTTTAAATATGCAAATAAATAAAATAGCTACTAAATTGTCTTATAAAATTAATTTAGTTTGTGGTTTGAAAATTAATCGCAGAAAAGAAAATGAACAAACTCACGTTTGTTGCCAAAAGTATCAAAGAAAAATATTTATATTAGAACGAAAACTTCCTTTCGTACCTACCTACGCCTTTCTAAGATATTGGTATTTATTTCAATTTGTATGAAAATATATTGAAAAAGGTTAGGAAACTATTATGAGATCGTCTCGTAGGCCAGGCTGAGCGAAATTTGACATGATGAAATTCATATTTCTTCATTACAATTGAAATGCTTTTATGATTTTTTGAAGCTTACTTAGCTTACACTTACTATAAGATTTATAAAGTTTATTCTCTGTCTTTACACATTAAAATGAGAAGGAAGAGTTCGACTTAGAACACACAAATAAAAAGGTTAACCTTCAACCACCTCTGTGGTCTAGTAGTTAGAGCAACATTGGTCTCTCAAGCTCTGAGTTTCGATTCCCAATGGGGAGTACTCGGTTAGTGGTAGAACTAGAGCTTGTTCTAAGCTTACTGGCTATCTTCCATCATCTTCTTTAATTATGTCGCTATAACAACAACGTTAAATCTTTGCCTTTTATCAAGTTACCTTCTATAACACCTAGGTCATCTAGGCTATTAGCTCCAAAACTTTGAGATTTAACTTACTATCTAGGTCTTAAGTAAACATAAAAAAGCTTTCAGTCTGCTGTTTTTAGTTTTAACTAAAAACTGAAAAGTTTCTAGTTTCGAAGTCGCCTCCACCACGATCACGTTGCAGCTGTAATCACTACTTAGTTACTTTCTTGTCTGTTATATAAAGCCATCTTACTTTGTACTCGTAGTAAGTAGATTGTTTCCAAAGTTTCATTAATTAAATCACAACTTAAAGTCTACTATCTACTATACCTATCTAAGTACTAACGCCGAAGGCGGTTGAAAAGATTTCTCTGCGAAAGGTACACAAAGGATACATTTGATAACGTAAAAACATTTTATTCCTTGATAAAGTTTTCCGAATATTGACTAAACCAATTTTGGCTTAATTAATAAACCTAATTTCATTTCGGCCAAGCCGCTGACGAAAGCTAGTAAAGGAGTAATATAAATATCAAACCGAAACGTAAATAACTTCTATCAGTGTAACGTAACAGTAACACGATTAAGAATGTTCCATATAAATACTTATGAGTAGTGGATCCGTTATCGGCTGTCCATTTGCGGCGGTAATCGAGTTGCGCAGTCGCTCTAGTGCGGGGACCGGACCGGACCGGGCGCGCGGCGGTTTGTTTGATCCGGTAATTATGATGTATGAGAAAGGGCCCGCAATTAGCGAAATAAAGGCCCTTGACAGTATAGTGTGGTATGTCAGTAACCGGAAAAATACCGGTTTGGAGAGTTTTTCCTGCCGGCAAATACCATTAGAAAAACTCTCCAATTTTGTAAATACTAAATTACGTTAACTATAATAACATACATTTTTAAAAACTTAATATAGCATTGGTTCATATTTTGCTTAAGTTCCTCTTTAATCTAAAATTCTAAGCGTGACAAGAAGTTTACCTTCACAACGAAAACGAAAAAAAAACATTGATATAGCGTAAGATAATCAAATTCAAATTCAAATTAAAAATATTTATAATCCTTACCTACCTTAGCCTACTGCCTTCAGTTCAATGCAATTCAATAATATTGTTGCACTACATAAGAGTTGTTATAAAATAATATACTGTTGCTTTTCATTTATTAAATTAGGTATACACTAACATACAATTACATTGTGCATGTAGCCGTTTATGATAATCGAAGCAGATACAATGGAATGTTAATTATTCAACTAGATGTATCGATCCTCGCTAGATAAGCTGCGGTTGGCAAATTCATTTTCAACGCACATTCTAAATTAAATTTTGATAACTAATGTATAGCAGATAACCATTTCACGCGCAGCGCTGGCGATGGAATTTGTGTTGGCTGTGTTATCAAATATTAATTTGGCTTTAAAACAACATATTACAAGTAAAAAGTAGTAAAATGTATACGAATATACTTAATCATCAGCCAAATAAACTGACCCCATGGGGGTAACTATACCATAACAGTTTTCAATTCACACAAATATTAAATTCTCCTTCTTCTACTTCTTCAGCCTGTAATCACCCACTGCTGTATGTAGGTGTCCTCATATGCATGCCATCCTGTCCGGTCTAAAGCTTTTTTAAACCTTTTCAATCCCGTGACTTTCGTGATGTCATCCGCCCATGTAGCCTTCTGGCGGCCAACGTTTCTTCAATGTTAAATTATGACTCAAATAAAATATTTTTAAAATTCATTGGATAGTTATATCCAATGAATTTTAAAAATAAAATATATCCCAAACAACTTGAGACGGATGAAGAAAAACGGACAGTTTCTTCCAACAACGAACCGGAACGTTATCCTTATGACGTAAGAGCAAACCGGTAATCCGGTTTCTTCGACATTGTTGCACCTCCTTAACTTGCATCTTGTAATCACCGGACGTGTAACCGGATTACCGGACACTAACTGCGTTACGGCGGACACGGACTGGCCTAATAGCTCATGCTGAGTACGGTAAACACGCCCACTTTTAAGTTCCTAAGTAGGGGTCAAAGTTACAAACGCGGTTATTTGTCTTATGCTAAGTTCCGAGCAAATGGAGCCCCTCTAATTTACAGTTCGGCTTTAAACCGGCATAGAATTTATGCCTTGCGCAGGTTTGTTCGATGTTAGTAAGAATAACATGCTGCGAGGAGCTTTGGACATGTGAACTATCCGGGTGTGGAGACGTAATCTTACTTAAGTTCAAGAGTAAGTAACTGCTTACTTGATAAATACGACGGTCCTATTGCGAAAGCTACTCACTCAGCCGTCCTCGGAAGACGTTTTTTTGGAGAAAGATGATGGCGTTAAACGTCCTTTTTAGCGTCATCGGACTTTTTGGGGGCGGTAAGGAACTTTAAGGGTTCCTTCAATCCGTGTGATCGAAACACCGTCAAAGGTGTTTTTCAGAAGGCATTACATAAGCTTATCCCCTTTCCCTTAAGATTCTCCGAGGGGTTCAGATCAGATCGGGAGCGAAATAACCCGAAGGCGTCCCTAAAAGCTAGGACCTCGGCTCGGGGTGACCGCGTGCCTCGGATGGGTGATCAAATTTAATAATCTTTAAAGTTCTTTCTAGCGGTGGGCTCACAAAAGCAAAATAAACTGCCGCAAACCCATTACGAAGTGGCCCTCAGGCGTTTCCGTTAATTTATAATTCAGCAAAGAAAATTAAGTTGTTGCTTAAATGTCGGGCATGAGCGCTCCACGGCTGAAGTTGCCGGTCCTATTGTTGATTGTTTCGCGTAAAAAAGTTTTGTTTATTGTTTTCCAGTGTAAAACTTTTTATTCATTGTTGTGTTTAAAAAAAAAGGTAGATACGGCCGCAAGTATTATTAAATTTTATTCATTTCGCGCGCAGGCGGGCCCGTCAGTATCCATTTGTTTCACTTACCTAGGCGAGCAATGAAATGTTAGCCGTCATTCACAATTTGCGGGCATTCCATCGATACGTATTTAGGCTTAGCTTTATGAATAATTCTCAACTTTTCTCTGCGACGTGATTTATTAATGTTTTCGGGTTTATTATTATATTTTTTTGGAGGTCGACGGCGCGCAGCGGTTTCCAATTTTGTAAGTAGAATAACTGTGTTGGTTTTCTCCCGGTTGCTATCTGAATACGGTAGTTGTTCAATGCCACAATCAACATTGGGCCTTCATGGTCTGTGCTTTGTTAATACCAAGCCAAACCTTCGCATAGGAGTAGGAGGTTTTAAAGCTGAAGATGATTTAACTTGAAGGAAGGACAAATATATAAACTTTCGCACTTTAGACTTGCGACGAACGTAGCTTTAGTGAATCTTTATTTTTGCCACAGGTAGGCGCTGTGATAAATCCGCTTATAATTAATATTGTTCTATCGCCGGCCGCCACGAGCCGGGCTTGATAAATCGTGAGCAATAAATGAGTTATCAGCGACTGGATAATGCGGAGCGCGCTGTAATGGCCGCGATTCATCCTCGCACTTCCTCCGAGGATCACTCATCCCACTATCTTGTTATGATACATTGCTGGAAGACGACAGCTAAAGCACAATATTGTGGGGTTGGAAAATAACCTAAAGAAAGTATATTTTTGTTAACATAGGTACCTAGATATACTTACATACATACAGAGGGTTAAATGCGACAGTAGGTAAACTAGAAGAGATTTATTTTATTTTATTCTACAGTTCTTCGGAGGTTGAGGATGCTCGGTGATGTGTACCTTCAACCTTATCTTGGCGTTTATAGCAGTAAAGGTGTGCTGATGGCGAACCGCTTTTTAGTTGCGAAAACATACAAAAAGTAAAAGAATCGATTGAATAAAATATTGACGTAACTTACGAGTAACTCGAGTTTATTTTGAATTTAATTATATTATCACGTTTTGCTGTGCCGTGGTGGCAGGTTGTACGTACGTACACCCTTATTAATTCTAACAGTCAACTGACAGGCAAGTGTTGTTAACCAATATTTATTTATTTATTTATGAAAACAAAATAAACTTACAGCATACTTAGCCTTAGTTTATATACTTTAATTCAATTAATTAGGGAAGATTCACAGCATTTTAACTGAAATTAGATTATTTTATAATGACTAAAATTCATTTAAATATCTTCACTAGTAAAGTAAAAGGATAATTTTATTAAGATATTATCATTATAATTATGCTAGATAATAATTAATTAGAAGCACTGAGTACTCTTTGGTGACGTTACCCTAATACCTAATATCTATACTACTACACTGTATTTCATTTTAAGTGAAATGTAAATTTCTTATGAGAATAAATTCTTTAAACCTAATAGTTATTCCGTGTTTTGTTCCTGTCATGTAAACGTCAGTTCATTTTAGAGTAAAAGAGACAAAACACGGAATAACTATTCAGAGCTTATTCTTTGTTTATTTGTAAGGCACAGTGTCTACAACGCCTGAAGCTTCAACAAAGGTAAGTGACCCTTATATCGGCTGCACCGTTACAACCTGAAAGGAAATAACAATTCCATCTAAACCACAACTGCATATTGCGAGGGAATCGAGTTTGCGTCGCGTCGCGAGCACTCCGAGGGTGCTGGGTGCTTCCATCTATGGTGGCGGCCGTGCGTGAAGCTCCAGATGCAGCTTTGATCGAACACTGGTCACTGAACACTGTTCCGAGCTGCATTTGTATTCAAGGAGGTGGACTTACAGTTTGACGACCTTTTCTTATTGAATGCCCACGTTTGGTACGCGTTTCGTGTGTGGTTATGTATAATCCCGGTACAGTAAGTAGTAGTAGTAAGTAAAAAGGTCACACCAAACCATAACCAAACCATATTCATAGATTTAATATTCAAATACAAAAACTCAAATTTATTTTATTTCATAATTTTTGCGCAACTTATTTTTGCAAAAGCTGAGGTTGACGTCGATGAACAATGTATCAAATGGGCCTAAGGTGCTTTGCAGGCAATTCTATGCCCCTTATCTGCCATATTCGGAGTAACACAGGTATTAAATATTTTTATCCTGTTTGTAAAAAGAGGGGGGAGATATGTATATTTGCGATCTGTTTTAAAATACTTGTACCTACACAACAACTCCTCGAGTAGCGTAGGGGCATAGGATCGCGTGGTGGGAAAGCCTATGCTCAAAATTGGGACGCTGATGATGATAATGATGAGGACCATCATGACTATCCTAGCTTGCGTGTCTGTAGGTACAGTAAAATATTTGACTTAAAAGACAAACAATTATGGTGGTTGAAGGTTTCTGAAAGGTTAGCTAATAATCATTTAAAAAAAATAATGTAAACCCGCTATAAACCTATCGCCTGTCATGTTATCTTAACACAAGAGAAGCGTCTTGCAGTATCATCACATTACCAGAAGTTCGAAACAAAGTTGGATGTCAACAATACGTTCCTGTAAACCTCAAAGGGCCGTCTGAACCCAACTATCCGTCCTTTGTTACTGGACGCGACTCCGGGGCACCTCTAATTGGTCCCTGGAAGTGTTCAATTCAGCGAATTATTAGTTTTGTACACGTCGTCGAGGCCAATCTGGGCCAGTTCGGGATAGTTGAGACGAGCGTCCTTCGGAGATACGGATGAGTATGACCGAAATTATAACGATACTGTTATTATTTATTCCTCGCACGGTATTTATCTTACTCATTATTTATTATAGAGTTACAATATTCTTATAAACCCGACGTGAGAAGGATTTTTTTAAAAAGAAACAAAATGTTACCCTAACCAACTGCTAAACTTTAATTAATTAATTAATGCAACATAAATCGACAAAAAATATGATTAACAAATAGCCACGCAAAACACATCCAGCACGAACGTCCGCCGCCGATAAAGTGAGGAGCCGCTCCGCCTGTGCCACTCAGGCGCCGCGTCCCCACCCAAGCCGCTCACGTCATGTCACGCCACTGTGACGCAAGCCGCTTGGCCCCGCCTCCTGACCGGATGTTTCTAACAATATATACTAATATTATAAAGAGGAAACCTTTGTATTTTTGTATGTACATATGTTTGCAACGAATAAACTCAAAAACTACTAGACCGATTTAAACAATTCTTTCACCATTAGAATGCTACATTAGCGCTGAGTAACATAGGCTATATTAAAAAAAAATTAAAATATATACTAAAAACGACAATTTAATTTTCCAATAAAAAATGATTTGTTTGTTTTGTTGTCATGGAAATCATTGAAATAATATTTAACTCAATGATGGAAACTGTCAAAGCGGTACGAAAACCACCGGGGCAGCTAGTATATAATAATATGATAGTCCAATAGTAGCTTAACCTAAATAACACAGTTGGTTTAGTGGTCTGGCCACTGAGCTACCGAGGCCCCTGAGCTGACTGCGGTCAGACCATTGGACCGGTTATCCAAAGATCGTGAGTTCGATTCCCGCTTAAGCTTCCTGAGGCTGGTTGATTTTTTCTAGTAAGTATTTTTTTTTCTTTTGACTATATAGCATTGTTAATGCAAAAATCATAATAATAAAAATTATTCATACCTCTATAAAACTTGTAGCACTTTTTCAATTTAAGCGTTCGTGTTTATCTTGGAGTAGTACAACACAAGAGGCTGCTGCGTCGGCTAACGGTTATTTTATGTGCGTATAAAATATCACGTAGCCATAATAAGTCACACGCTATGGTGAGGGGAACAGTGCGGCGATTCTTTTCCCATTTCACGGCAGCGAGCGGAGAGATTGTGTTGTTTTAAGAGTAGAAGGTGTGTTATGAATACGGAATGTTCAATGTTTTTGTGAGCGCCGCGACAGCCATGGCCGGGCTCCGCAAACACTCCGGCAGTACTAAGATGGGGTTGGCTGCTCAGTTCATGTCAGGCTTATCTAAATAACAATATTATGTGGTTTTATAAACTCAACTTCAGATTGCCACACTGAAACCACCAGTCTGTACAGGGTCACTTTTTTATCACCGTCCAAACCTTCTGAAATGGCTCCCGTGATACAAACGAATAACTCTTACTATTGCTACAACTCCCTAACTTGAAAATAAAATTCAGCTGTTCCATACATTTTGGTCCAATGAATATTGATGTTTTGAACGGTGATAAAAAAATCAACCTCTATAATCTGTTCTGGTATTAAGTGTTAGTAGTTTGAAGTTCAAAGTTGAACGCTCCTCAACTCTTAGGTTTCAAGGCAGTAAAGGTGTGTGCCGTGTGGTGCCGGGGGTAAAGAATTGCACCACCCCATCTCTTCCCGTGGGTGTCGTAGAAGGCGACTAAGGGGCCATTCCAGAGGATGGGCAGCAGCGTCTCTCTGTGATTATTCACACCTTACTGCGATCGCCAACCCGCCTGCCAAGCGTGGCGATTATGGCGAATTCCCCTCAAAATGATTAATCCTTGAGGGAGGCCTTTGTCCAGCAGTGGATGTCTTTTTGGCTGAGACGACGATGAAAGGTGGGATAGTTTCAATGCATAGCCCGGGTTTGCAAGTTTCAACTCGCATTTGACAAGCTTAGTGATTAAGCCTACATAGTAATGGTTGCGTTAACTTGATTTCAGTAATGAAGGTCTTTGCCCAGCACTGCGACAGTATATAGGCTATTTACTGTTCTAGCCTGTCGTAAAACCCACGGACCTGCAATCCAAGCGTAGTAGGTTATGAACATGTTTATTTTATTTAATTTTTTAACACAAATACAAGCAAAATTTATTTTCTTACAAAAATGGACATGTTGCCATGACACATTCTGTCAATTGTAAATATAACTTCCCATCGCTATCGTAAAAGACGGTCAAGGGCTCTCTAGCCAGAATGTAAGATGTACTTGTTAACCTTTTCTCTGTTATATGAATGTAAGCGGTAATGAACCTCCTGAAGCGGTAAGGATTAGCTCGATGGCGCAGAGGTTAACGCGCCCGGTCTGCGAGTGCTGAGGTTAAGCAACTTTCGCAAAGGCCGGTCATCGGATGAGTGACCAAAAATGTATCATCTCGAGCTTCTCTGTGCTTTGGAAGGCACGTAAAGCCGTTAGTCCCGGCTGCATTAGCAGTCGTTAACAACCGCCAATCCGTACTTGGCCCGCGTGGTGGTTTATGGCCCGTTCACCCTATCCATCCATAGGGAAGGCTCGTGCCCTAGCAGTGGGGACATAAAATGAGCTGATGATGATGATGATGATGATGCTGAATGAACCTCCACCAAGCAGGTACTCTTTGAAATATTTCGCTTACCTTCGCTACAATAAAATGTTTAGAACAATCTTCTGTTTTCACAATTAAACTTAATACTTACCTAAAGACCCAAATGGGCTACAGGGAGCTCAGTTTAAACACACCCGAGTGTTTATTTTAAACAGTATCATTGTAATTCGGGTAACTTTTGTTCCCATGAGGCACATATACTTTGGACTAACGTGCACTGTAATAAAAGCTAACACAATACATGGATCTTAACAAGTTATCTCTTAACATCAAGTAAATTTTTGACCACATACGACTGTCCTTATTATTATAATTCTTAGCCAAAGTTTTAAATCTCTAATGTTAATTTATTCTTACGTATTTTTCGCGTTGTAAGTTGCATGCCTTGGCTTCGCCATCTAAACGTTTAAAAATACGCGATTCTTATTGAAAATATACTTAGGACTAATCCACAGCTTCCAGAGAAGTGTCGAATGGTCTTTAGCTAGAGAACTCTTGTCTGACTTATAAATAATTCATTTGACGGAGGCAAAAGTTCTGAGAATACTATCTGCCACTTACCTCCTTAAATGGTCAAAGTTGTACCGTCTCGTGTCGACACGTGTGCGGGGATTAGACACAATGTTCCTCTGTCGTGTTTTCACGACAACACTTACCGCCAGCTAATTGAGGAAGTTCAACTTGCGCGTTGTATTGATAGTGCGTCTTTAATACACAATTATGGTGACTTACAATTTAAATAGTTTTTGCCGCGAAACACCGTTGATTTGCATTGCTGTGTTCTAGTTTATAGGGTTCTAGAACAAAGCTCGTTTAACGGCACACTGTCATTAAAAAAGTGAACAAAATGTTTTAGTGTAAGCGAAAGAATTATATGAGAGCATACTGGTAGCTTCCTTGCAAATGATTGTAGTAAGCAACTAAGCAAATAGCCTATGGCTGTCTCACTGGTCAAGGAATCGTCAATCAATCAAGGAATTATGTTTTGTCTATACTAATATTATAAAGAGGAAACCTGTGTATTTCTGTATGTATGTAAGTTTGAAACGAATAAACTCAAAAACTACTGGACCGATTTAAAAAATTCTTTCACCATTAGAATGCTATATTAGCGCTGAGTAACATAGGCTATATTAAAAAAAAAAGGGCCACCCATGCGAAGCAGGGACGGGCTGCTAGTTTATAAATATTATGATTACTCGATTAGTGTAAACTAGTCATTAAAGGAAAATATTTTTAATGTGAGTTTTTTTCTCGACACTTCGCAACACCTTTGATACTTAATCAAGAAGGCTCTTACATCAACGTCATCTGATAAATTTATGGTGAACTGTATCAGCGTCATCAACTAAGCGCTGCACACCGTACAGATTTACTTTATTTTTTGGTACAAGAGTAAGTGTTAGTTGAAGCACTTTTGCAGTATATTTGTCGGCCGTGAGACCCGTAGCAAACTCTCCGTGTTATACTACAAAGCTCGTTCCCACACAACGCCGCGCCGGCTACAGACAATTGCGTTTGCGGCGGGCGGCGCGGCGGCGAAGCACTCTGCGCTATTACCGAGGTGGAAATGATAACTGGGACTTAGAAAGTGTGTATGGTCCAGGCAAATCATTTAATCAACCAGTTTGTTGGATGACTGGTTTGATTTATCGTTCATAACGCTGACACGTTATTGAATGGCTAAGGATAAGGGCGCATGCAACGTTTAGCGAGAAGACAAAACTACATCTTACGTATCTATGTATGTATTGAAACGAAACACTTTTTATGAATTTACTCAAGTTCATAAACTATAGTTATTTTATCCTGACGTTACGAAACCTTTACAAGGTCCGTGGTTACAGGGAGACTGAGGTGTTGGTCGTCTCATAATTGATTTGTAAATTAAGAAATTAAATAATATTTCATTAATTTGTATAATTGAAGAGGCACATGAAGAAGAAAGTCGTTAAAGCGTTTTCAAAGTGTAGTGTTCCCGCAAACTTATAAAAACATAACCAGGAAAGAGTACCTTCTCCTTTGTTTGAAGTCATTAAAATTCTTTATTATTAATAGTTTCCATTGAGTGTTTCATGGACGCCCCCCCTCGTGTCCTCGTTACCGGCGCGATCTCATTTGGCGGCGCGGCGGCGGCGGCGGCGCGGCGGCCATGTTCGCGCCTGCAGCGGAAACAATTGCATCCACTAATTCGTTGCCAGTTTTAATTATATTACATGTTTAATTTTCTCCTCGTAAATGAACGAGGTGTAATGCAAGAAAATTGTGTTTCTCTGGTGCAGACACTTTGTAGACAAGAGGTTTTGTTTTCTTTTTATAAAACTTTGATGATGGTACAAAAACTAAGTGTTATATATGCTGAGTTAATAAAACATAATTTAATAATTATTTTGTTACTTTTATTTTTAAAGCACCTCATACTCATTTAGATAGCATACTTAATTTATTTAATTTAATAATGTAACTAATTTCTAGAAATCTTCACTCTTTTTATCCTGAATGTCAGGTACGTAATAACGTAATCTCTTATTTTATATGTTTGTACACAGTTTATATTACTAATGCTGTGTTTGCCTGTTATTGTTTTTGCACTGTAGTTTAAGAAAAAATGTATTTTAGAGAATAAGTAAGCCATCAAAAACAAACTTGTATAAAAAACCAAGTCTCGCAACTCAGTTCTTCTACCATAAAAAGTTGTGAGATCCATGTATACTTACATGTCCAATCCAAGTCGGTTAATTTATTCAGTCCCTACATAAGGGACCTTCTGCCTTAAGTTATTGCGTAATTAGCTAACCTAACAACATCTTATAGTGACTATATCAATATTAAAAATCTTTTATGTTTTAAACAAATAAAAGACACTGTTTGTCGCTAAATAATGAGCAACCACGAGTCCATTTACTTAAGGTAGATTATCCGATTGTCCTTTTTCGAATCCTTCATCCAGTTCTAATGGGGTGTATCACTGCCTTTTTCTCCCGCCAGGTGGCGCATTAGCATTGGTACCCAATTGAACTGTCAGTTTCATAGAAAAGTTATTATCATTTTCATAAATACTGTGATAATGCCTCAGTGTGTGACTTTTAATTGTAAAAATCGAGGTGTCCATCGTTTTAATCGTTTTAAACAAATAAATAAATTAAGGTAGGTATCAAAGTAGGTAAGTATGAGTTTTGTTTAACGCTTTGTCTTTTTCAAATTGTAATTTGTTCGCAACAATATTTGCGTAAAATTATATGTAAATAATTATAAATAATAATAATTTTTACAAGGTGGACCGACGATCTGGTGAAGGTCGCGAGAAGCCGCTGGATGCGAGCAGCACAAAACCGATCGTTATGGAGATCCTTGGGGGAGGCCTTTGTCCAGCAGTGGACGTCTTTTGGCTGAGATGATGATGATGATGAATTATAAATACATATATATGTTCTATATTGTTTTATTTACTTCAAATACCTAACTAATTTAATTTCGCAACGCAAGTACATAGCTATAAATACGTATCAAACCTTTTAAGTTTTAGATTAGGTCGTAGGTGTATGTACATAGGTATAGCTACAACTTTTCCGGCGCACTGACATTTGTACATTTTGGCACAACACATGATATTATAGTATTTGGATTGGAATTTGGATTGGAATTTGGATTGGAATTTTGAACAGAGAATACAGAAAGTTAAAATTAAAAATTTATTGAACATTCTTAATTGCATAACAAAATAAACTTAATAATTATGTCTTAGTAATAATAACACAAACAAGATCTAAATCGGATACACTTTGGATGTTTTCATTTTTACCACACCTTTCTTTACACGTTGTTAAATTGTTGTTAAGTTGTTAAATAAATGTCGATGCGCGAGGTACTTTAATCACTTGACCACAGAGATGAAACTAATTTACAAAGAGTTCACGTTCCATTTTTTGATATTCCTTTGCCAAGTAAACACAATTTACTGTTGCAATGTTAACGACATCGTCCGCCCGCGGCCCGCCCACTGCAATTATTTTTCCATTAAGTGTGCTTGAGCACGATGTGTCGGCCGAGGACAGACGCGGGTCCGTCGCAAGTGATTACAGACTCTATGTCTATGACAACAAGATGCTGTGGTCGTAAAGCCGTAGTTTGCTTCGGCGCTGACAGTACAGCTGGACATAATAATACATTTTGATGTCAAGACAAACGATCAATTTTCTTTTTTGATGCCGCAGCGCTTGGTTTTTTATCGGGAGGTGGAAAGACTCTTCTCCCGGAATCCTAAGGGCTAAAACAGCGCTCGACCTTATGCTTAAATATATAGTCATTTATGAAATGCAACAGTACGACGCTGATAGTTACTCGCCACCGACGGCTAGCATTGAGAAGCTAGCATTCTGACTGTCTGAACACAAGAATGTCGCTAGCATCACTGTTATGGCGAAAGACTTCGACAAGATGGTGGTAGCTGAACCTTTACATTAACCAAACCAAGCGCGCTGTGCCCTTCCCCGCTGGGAATCAAAAGTGGATCCTTTGGGTCTGAAACCAGTAGTCAACAGCGAGCTTGATTAACGTAAGTGGCGCCCTCTGCAGTTCTGCACACTGCCGCTCGTCTATAAAACTAATCCTATTCCCATTATGGCTACAACTCCATTAGGGTATATTCAGACACTAACGCGCTCACTCGCGATATGTATTAAATCTAGACTAACATATGTTTATGTACGGTTGAATGTTTAAATATAAGTCTTAGGATTGAAAACGTGTCGTACAGGTGCCTTAAACAGATGGAAGATGGTAGTTCGGACAGCACTTGTCCCAAACCTGGGTTATGCGGGTAAAGTCCTCAGATGCGGTATCTGGGAACCAAAATGGACGGAAGATGGCAGTCCGGGTAGCGGTCCTAGAACCACATGCCACCCGGCCATCTGGATGGAGCTCCGTCCGTGAAAAAGCGTGCTAAGCATGTGGTTATTTTGCACGTATCACTAGCCTATAAAACGTAGTAGTTGGTACACTTGAACTTACCAAAGTTCATTGTGAATTCATCCCCATTCCGGCACGCGAGGTGGGAACCGGGATACTTGTCCTGCCGTAATGGCCGGGTGTTCCGCGCGGCTCATACGTCCCGTTTATTACTCTGGGAACGGCTTTGTATCCACACGGGCGCGCGGTGACGTCACACCTAGCCAAACATTAGTGACGTCATTACCGGTCGCCTGTCTGCAGTGCTGTAAGCGAGAATTATGTGTCATGTAAAGGATTAAAGTGGCAACGTGCGCTTATTTTGATAAGTTGGCTTGCATACGGCTCCGCACAGTTTTTTTAACTATGCAAGAGGTGACAAACAAGCCATCAGGTCACCAACACCAGAGGAATTGCAGATGTGTTGCCAAGTGTTAAAAAGCTAGCTAGTGGATTTATCTTGTTCGCTCGTTTCTTAACAGGTTGACCGCCGCCGGGCCAAGACACAATAGAAATTCAATTGTTTGTCATTTAAATGGCGTTTAAGGTACTAAAGGTCCCTAAGGGTGGATTCGACCAAATCTTGAATTTATACGAGATTAACTATACCAAGAATATATCTATTCCACGATTTTATTCTCGAATAAAGGAATGGTCATTTATCCACGCAATCCACAGATTTTTTTATTCTTATTTAGTTGATGGATTCGTGCGATTAGCACATTTAGCCAGTGTAAAGTATTTTTTCTTACAAGTAATACATGAACCCCCAACCCCTCGAGTATCTCAGTAAAGATGTGGTGGGGCTTTACTAAGTCCTCACGCGGACTTCTTGACAGAATTTGAAAAGTGTCGTTGCACTGTTTTGTTTCATTTGCCAACACTCATGCACACTCACAAACACTTAACGGTAAATAATTCACCATTATTTCACACTAATATTCGTCATAACAAAAATTTTAGAAAATAAAACAAAACCGCAGACATGACTATTCACTTTCCCGCCAAGCACTCAAATCCACAGATTAGTTACTCTTGGAATTGTTATTCTTCATTATTGAGTAAATAGCATGTGAATGGTGAATGAACGTATTATCCGGCCAATGGCCATTGTTCTACAAACGAACTATTTAAAAGGCAAAGTCCTGACAACTCTATTTTGTCGTCTAGAGCATAACTGTACCTGTCAAAGTCGAATGTCAATGTCATGTGGTACGCGGACGCCATTAAAATACTCTCGGATTGTCTCTGTTATTCCACGCTGGACGGTGGTATAGTGACTATTCCCGAATAGGCAAGCTACTCCGATAATAGTGCGTGGTAAAACGAAATTTCGATTTACTCTCGAATAACTGACGATTTAATCAAAGAATAAAAGTTACTCTCGCTTGGTCGAATCCACCCTTAGTCATATAACAGCCAGAGAGTAACGCTGCTGTAAGTTGTTTCCATAGAACCGTCGATCTTCGAGCGAGTACGTCACGTTTGTGAACCGTCGACGGTTTCACACATATACTTGCGGCTGCACACACATGCTAGTCCACTGCTGGGCATAGGCAAAGGCCTATGTCCAGCAGTGCATTCCAAGTGCACGCCATCGAGCACGATCCGCGGCTACTGTCATCCAGCTCTTGCCAGTCACCTTGCGAAGATCGTCGCTCCACCTAGTTTAAGGCCTCCTACACTACGTATGCCGATACCCAATACGCGGTCTCCACTCGAGAACTACCCCATCCCCAACGGTTCTCGGTTCTGCGAATAATATGCGACTATAATGACGTCAATTAGCATTAATGATTACTTAGCGCTTTAGATTTTTGGCTACATTAAATCAGGTGTTCAAACAATAAAATCTGGTTTAATAACTTAGTAATATAGATAATAATCAATACCAAAAGAATCCTTTTTTTTCCACCCAACCACACGTTCGCGACGGCCACTTAAGCATCTGTTCAGGGAGAGTCCTGCAGGTTTAGTATGCGCGCCGCGTCCGAGACGAAGTCGCAAGCCGACCGTCCCGCGATCGACATGACGACTTGCCACCATAGACTTACACGCGGCAGAATGTATAAACGAACGTCAACTCAATTAATTTTCTACTCCTAACCAGTCACGCACTAATCGAGCACATATGATTGCGGCGAAATTCCGTCAAAACCCCCACCGTTGTTTCGTTTTGACGTGCAGGGCAAACAAATAAACAAGCAAATTTTCGAATATGTATTACTTTTTTAATCTTGTTTTTTTATGTAGGTGCCAATTAAATAATCTTTTTTCACTCCCTCTAGAAGTTTAGAATCAAGTTTTACGATCACATGTGACTAATGAAGTGATTATTATCGTCATGGACTAATAATACTATGTTGTTGCTTTCGGCTGAGGCGACGAGGACTTGTTGTTGTTGGCCTTGTTTGCAAACTTCCTCAAGTGTTTCTACATGTGGCTTCAAACAACTCAAAGTCGCGTTACGACACGCCATCTTACAGAAACGGGAAATTTTAACATTCTTACATAATTATTTTAATTAACCTCAATTAGTCCTTAGTACGAACTTTATGAAACATTTAACGTAATTATACAATATCCATCCTTCGTTTTTAATCAGGGATATAACTTTTAATGTTAGAAATATCATACTCGTTATGATATGATATGATAAAAATAGTTGACCAGGAATTGCGTAAAATTTATGAGTAAAAAAAGAAATCAGAAGCCGCTGGATGCGAGCAGCACAAAACCGTTTGTTGTGGAGATCCTTGGGGGAGGCCTTTGTCCAGCAGTGGACGTCTCTTGGCTGGGATGGTGATGATATGATAAGAAATAAAAATATATGTACCTACTATAATAGTTTGTTATCTCAAATAATCGTACTAAAACTTTTAGATCTATGGTTTGGACATAAAAATATATAACTCAGTCATTGGGGACCATAATGCGAACAAACGCGGCCGCGTTAGCGGTGCTGCTCCGCCCTTTGCAGGAACCCGAACGGAGTTTGGTTAGTGTTGCCCTAACTGCTGTTACATATGATTCTGGAAGTTGTTCTGTTCTGCTAGAACTGTTTGTGCAATCATTTGATAAGTAGTTGTTAAAAATGGCAACCTCAATGCCCAAGAGGACATCTTTTTGTTGTTGTTTGGTGCATTCCCATTGTTTTTTTTTGACACAATAACACACTTGATTGTTATTGCGCATCTAAGTGAGTAAATGTTTAGTATGTGCCCGACTAGGGTAAATTGTTTGTTCCCATTATTATGCTCAACACCTGCTATGTATCTTACACAATTTTATGGCAATAAAAAGTTATCTTATCTATCTTATCTTATCTTATCCTAAGCTTATAAATAAATTTTATATTTAAAATATAAACACTGAGCTTACCAGCTTGTCTAATACTGCTCCATTAATAAATGTTGCCGCCACAGTTCATGTACGACCTTTAAACTTAATTATAGTTGTTATGCTTCATCTTCTGTAAATTCAGTTATTAAATAAACTGGAACACATCTATGCAGCTGTACAGCTAAATTGCGGCTAAATTGAAATATATAATAGGTTTGACAGCCATTTACATTTTGAACAGAGACCTACCTAGGTAAAACTGTTTTTTTAAATAAAATATTTTTCGGGCAGCAACCACCAGACAAAACTGATGTTATTATAAAAATAAAACGTATATGCCCAGAAAATTTCGATGCCGCAAAAAATCAAAACACGTTTCACTTCATCGATGGAGGACCGACCACGTTTTTAATGGATGGATGGATAGTATCAGTCATTTTGTCATAATACGTTCTGTCTAATTAATTGAGCGTTATTGATTAAGGCAACAAACAAACACAGCAACAATACCCGTGCGTGGGATACGTCGGAGTGTCAACACGGAGCCATTGCTCATACGTCACGCGGCGAAAGTTTTATTCCAATCGGATCGAATCGGATCGGCTGGCTAAATTAGTTGCTCGTCCGAATTTGATTCCCCCGCCGATAGGAGGCGCCGCAAATGGACTTTTTTGATGCGAAGTTATGGCGCAGTAAATTCCTTTTTTTTTATTCAGATATCATTCAAGATAGGGTTTGAGTTAAAGCTTTCGAAATTATACATATTATATTATGTTACAATTAACTTAATTGTTTTGTTATACTGATGCAATGTTGAAAAATTGTAGACTTTTTTAATTATGCAAGGGTACCAATCAATTGTAGTGATGACTGGAGGCCTTTGGCCAGCAGTTTGACAGTTATATGCTATATACTACTACTACATGTAATGGCCGGTCATCGGATGGGTGACCAAAATCGTACCATATTGAGCTCCTGCGTGCTTTTAAAGTCATTACGTGACTTTAGAAGCCGTTGGTCTCGGCTAGGCCTATCGTGGTGGTTTATGGCCAGAGACCGCCCGTTCTCCCTATTCATTCATAGGGAAGGTAGTAAGCAGTGATGACATAAAATAAGATGGTGATCTTATGACTACGGTGAGGAATTTGAAAATTATGCAACTTTCGCTATGCTGGTTCACTTGTTAGGTGTCCAGACCCAATCTTAAATTTCTCAAGTTCGTTAGAAGGCAGGTTAAGTTTCATTTGTTTTCGTATGACAGCAGTTGCTAAAACCCTCAATATGCTATAGGCCAGCGTGAAGTGGTCCAATGTCTCCATGTACTTAAAGTGCATAAGGAAAGGCTTTCCCAGCAGTGAGAAACCAGGTGATTGATGATTATGAAGATGCTATTGGTACATGTGGACTCCAGAGCGTACCCTGTCAATATTAGATTTTTCTTTCAGACATTCTTTTAATATTGCATAAATAATAATTTATGAAACATTAAACCGTTCTTCAATTATATTCTTCAGATCACATCTATATTAATTCGGTCCGTAGTTTCCATTGAAAAACGAAGTTCTCGGTCCGATTTCACAGAGTAATGTTTCAATTGTTTTTTTTTATTCCATTATCCAGAACCGGATATATTAATGTGTTTTCCATGTCTGGAGTTTGGATGCGTTCAGAGCACCGTAATTTATACTTTGGTATTAATTTGGCTTGTATCCCAACTTTGTTTTTGCGAAACCCGCATTTAGGAATACAGAGTAAACATAGAAAAAAATATATTTTGGGAAATGTTGAAGTACACTAGCGACACACATATTACGCAAATCTATTTGACACATTGTCTATGGACATTTTTATTATAAAAGCTTTACATCTCATTAAATAACAACAAGTGTAATTTTATCATGAGTATGTACCATTACTAAAAACTAAAAAGAACTATTGGCAAAGAATAATTGACATATTAATAAAAGTTTATAAAATTTGCCTCCGTAGAGTTAATACTCTTGTGTCAGGAATGGGAAATAGACTACTGACGTGAGTATTCGGCTATTGACGCTCGCTCGATTTACAGTTGTCCAAAAGGTCTGAAACCCAAAAAGTAACAATCAGTGGAACGTATTGCAACCTATGCTTATATTATGCTTTTTGAGTTTCAAAATCAAAGGTGTTGGATTATAATTAATAATGTGACATAAAACGCGAGACAACTGTAAAAATGTATAGCGTGTATTCTAGCCATGAAGCTGTGACAGACAGGTAATGCCAACAAACGCATACAATAATGTAATGCCAATATAACAAGGTTGCGTTCTTAATTACTAACAAAACGTTTATCTATAAACTAAGCGGGGTTCATATAACCGTACTTACATGCTCAAATCCTTATTGCTTAATCGCCTTGCACAGGTAAGGTAGTCGATTACAAATTACATTGTGGTAAATCTATATAAACTATATACCATCATCCTCAGCCTATATTAGTTCACTGCTGAACATAGACCGTTCCATAAAAACTAAATAAAAACCGGCCAAGTGCGTGTCGGGCCACGCGCAGTGCAGGGTTCCGTAGCCTCTCTCAATAATGCGGACTCTGAGAAGAAAGCTTTTATGAACATTTCTTTAACGATGGCTAGATACTACCAGTTTCACACACTTGATAACGTTATTTAAGTAGTTCCCAATGAGGAAACTATATGTAACAATAACTATTCATCACTTTTATCACCAGCTCATCTTTATATCCTCACTGCTGGGCACCAGCCGTCCTAATGGATGGATAGGGAGACTAATCGTATAATAATAATGTAATTGAATAACTTTTTATGTCTACTTAAAATGTATCTATTAAATTAGTAATTAATATCTTATTAAAGTCGCGCCGATTTAACGATAAATTGATAGTGAACTCCCAGTTTAACTATTCATTTCCCAACTTTTGGGGTGTAAAGGGCGGATGGGGTTCGACCGAACGCTGTGAATTGTGATTGTTGCGAAACTAATTATATTTATGGATGGTGTTCTTACATACATTGTGTGTCGCTACACAGTTGGTTTATTTCAATAACTATAAAAGCGTTTGTTACGTATTCAATATTTTTTTGTCGACAACTGATTAGATTTGAATATAATAGGGTATAATCCAGTACTTTTATATAGTGCTAACGATTTCCAGGGTATCCCACACGAATGTCACTTCAAATCGTTTGACCGATTTAATATTGACTATTGAATGTTTAGAATTGGCAAATAGTTGACTGTATCACGTTTGTTATTGGTTGAGCAATGCACATTAGTTGTTTCACACACAAAACTTAGATTTATACTTACAGTTAGTTTAGTTTACCCATCAATTGTAGTGTTGACTTGATTTCAATGATGGAGTCCTTTGCCCAGCAGTGGGATAGTTTTAGGCTATTTACTTTACTTTACTTTCTTACTTGGAGTTAGACTGAGATTTAGATTTACTACAACGACCGCAGAAATTAATTGATGATCACGAGACAGAGGATTCAGTGAGCTGCCTTAATTACTTTAAGCAGATGTTGGATGCTTCGCTAAGTGTTTGCTCCCCAGACTGCAACACAATAGTTTGCCCACAAAATGGTAATAGTTAACGAAACGTATTAGTTGCAATAGAACAAATTTATTGTTTTAGTTTGAGTTAGTTCAAGTTTGAAAGTGAATTGAAATCTAAATCTTAGGCGTGGAAAGTGGTTTTAGTGAAAGGTTTATTGTTTGAAACATTTCATTTAATAAATTTTGTAGAATGGATCTATTAAATACGCTCATACAATAGAAATCATATTGTTTATCGCCAACAGATGATACACAAAATACATCAAAATATAAAAAGGTAACCGCAGCTAACACAAGACAAGTACATTGTGTAAATATTAATTAGACATATAAAAAATAAAATAAAAATAAAATTCACAAAAAAAATTATGATATTATACTACCTTCCGCCCTTTGTCATTTCCGTAAATATATTAGGTACTATAAGAGCTCGATAACGCATTGGTTAACGCTTTCGGTTTGCGAGTGCTGAGGTTAAACAACTTTCGCAAAGACCGGTCATCGGATGGGTGACCAAAAATGTATCATCTCGAGCTCCGTGCTTCGGAAGGCACGTTAAGCCGTTGGTCCCGGCTTTATTAGCAATCGTTAACAACCACCAATCCGCACTGGGCCCGCGGGTGGTTTATGGCCCGTTCTCCCTATCAATCCATAGGGAAGGCTCGTGCCCCAGCAGTGGGGACATAAAATGATCTGATGATGATGATCATGATAACTTTATGATCATGATAAGTTTAAGTTCAAAATTAAGAAAAAAAAATTGAATTGAATTTATAATTTTGAACTTAAACAATATTACTTTACTTGGGCATAATGTAGAAAACCAAAGAAAATTTTTAACGTGGTGTAACAAGGTAAACCGTTAAAAGGTTAGATGCGCATGTAACAATATTACCTATCGCGTGTTTCCAGGAACATTGCATTTGACTGGGATAAAAAGTATCCTATTGCTCTCTCTCTATTTGCCAAAAATCACGTGGATTCGTTGCTCCATTGAAACGTGAAAAGAGGACAAACAAACACACCGGCGTTGGTAATGTTAGTCAGATTGCGTAGAACTCCCCGTAGCGAGCATTTGCCGTTGTCTACAGCGTAGCGGGATCGTTACTACGAGCTACGAGCTACGAGCTACAGAGCCGTAGCGTGCCCGCTGAATAGGAATCTAGACTTCTTCGCTGTTTCACTTTAGACATTTGAATTTTCAACTGATTGTGTCTGGGTCTGAGTATGTCGTGGAATTGAATCTGGAATAAAAATCATTTTTCCTTGACAAGTTAGTTTGTACAATCTTATTCGTGTGTAGGTTACGGAAAATACTTACAGTCAGTTTTAAGCTGGGTGCAGAACAGATAGATCTGTGCGTAAGTCTGCTTGAAGATTATTTACTAATAGTGCTGCAGTTAGGTTTTTTAAAACAACTGTAATATAAAAACGAATGAGTCGTTTCCTAAAGGGTAATAATAAAACAAGTTTTTTTGGACGAGTTAAAAGTTTACACTTTTAAACTTTCACCTCCAATTTTAACCAAAGGTTAACAATGGGGATTAAAGCAAACTACTTTGTATTGGTATCATAGACATACCTTTGTAACACGATTAGTTTGTGTTAATCGCCGTTATAAACTTACAAGATAAAAGTGTTTATCAATTAAGTTTATTTGAATAAAGACATTTTAATTTTGACTATGAAGGCTTGTCACACCATTTGTTTGCTTTCCTTGTTTGCACCATCATCGGAAATTCTTCTGGTTTAGATTATAATTATGCTTGTAACAATGTAGAAAAGAATGTATTAATAAAATGTGTTACAGAATGATAGGAAAATATTAGTCACGACCTTTGATAGAAGGATCACTAACTATCCATGTGTATATAGCCTGTAATAAAATGAATTTGGTACGCGCAAATAGGAAACTGCTCACAATCAATATTTTCATTAAGGCACTCGCGGCTAGACCGAGCCTTCGTTATACTGAGCGTCGTTGTCACTTGATCACATTATTATGTTCAAGGAAGCGCCTTATTAATGTTTTTGTAAAGAAGGCAGCGTCTTGCCGATCGTAAAAGTCCCAAAGGTCTGCTTTGAATGAATCACAGTAGAACTACTCTACTGGCACCAGTATACCAAACTTTTTTCTTTTAAACATTAAAAATAGAGATCGGCAACTGACTTTCATCATCATCAGCTCATCTTATATCCCTACTGCTGGAGCACGAGCTTTCCCTATGAATGGATAGGGAGAACGGGCCATAAACCACCACGTAGGTTGGTGGATGTTAACGACTGCAAATGCAGCCGGTACCAATGGCCTAGCGTGTCTTTCGAAGCGGATAAGCACGAGATGTTAAGTTTTTGGTCACCCATCCTTTGCAAAAGTTGCTCTACCTTAGCAATCGCAGCCCGGGCGCGTTAGCCACTGCACCATAGCTCTTCGGAGAGCTCCTCTCTCAACTTTTTACTTTAGCAACCATTGAATACAAAACGCCTGCTTCCATTCGTCATTAGGTTTCAGTCATTAAGTAAATTATCGATGAAATTCTATATTATACTTTTACGGAAATTATGTGAGCTTGGGGTCTGTGGGGATCTTTTGAGATGGGTGGAGTCATACCTTCGAAATCGCTGCCAGGCTGTAGTCGTAGGTGGCATCGGTCCGACTTTGTGGAGATACCCTCCGGTGTCCCACAGGGTTCTGTGCTGTCGCCTCTGCTTTACGCGGCCTACTTATACGACGTGGGAGAGTGCTTTCACTTTGCTGACTATCTCATGTACGCAGACGACACAAAAATCTGTCTTTCTGTTAAAGACGTAATTGACTGTCATGATCTCCAACAAGACTTAGACCGTCTAAACAGATATTATGCAGACAACAAAATAACAATTAATACAAACAAGTGTGTGTACATGACCTTTACTAGTAAGAGAAAACCCATTATCTTTGACTACCAAATAGACCATATTTTTATAAAGAAAGTACAGTTAGTCAAAGATCTTGGTATCACCCTCGACCATAAGCTCTCTTTTAATGAGCACAACTCTGAAATAGTCAGCAGAGAATATAAGAACGTAGGCTTTATCCTACGCGTGAGTAGGCTATTCGCCGATACCAACAGCTTGAAAGTAATATATTTTGCATATGTCAGGAGTATTCTTGAATACTGTAGCAATATCTGGAGTACACAATATGTTATGTACAAGCAGGATATCGAACACATACAAACAAAATTTGTAAAACACCTGAATTACCGGTCGAGGCTCAAATACTCGGGTGAGTATAGGGAGCTGTGTTCTTCTCATAAGCTTTTAACATTGGAAGATAGAAGAAAAGTGCTGGACGTGCTCTTTCTACATAATGTCTGCCATAATACTATCGATAACACTGAGCTCACGGAACTGTTCTTAAGGCTGCAAGCTCCTAGGGTCCGTACTAAGCATACGTCTTTGTTTCACATACCGCTTGCACATACAAATTATTATCAAAACTTTGTCGTCTGTCGCACGCAACATTTTTATAATAAACACTTTTGCTCAGTGGACCTATTCCATAATAATAAAGGTAAATTTAAAAAAATAATTGTTGATATGCTTAATAACAAGTGAAAAGGTAGTAAAGTATAATATAAGGTATAATTAAATATTCAGACTCACAAACACACACTCACACACACCCTCACACACACTCACACACACACACACACACACACACACACACACACACTCGCACACTCACACACACACACACACACACACACACACACACACATCATCACACCAAGCACACGGATTTAAACTGCTCTCAATTAATTTAAACAAAGTAAAACTGTAATTGGCTGTATTATTTAGAATTAAGTCTATTTATGTTATAAAAGAGCTGTGGTTTTTGTTAAATAAATAAAAAAAAAAAAATTGGCTTCGAAAACTGGTGTTGAACTTTGGGTTATGGTGTCGAACACTGGTTGTTGTTGTTTAATAATAGAGTTAATTAAAAATAAAATAAAAATATTGTAACGAAAGTATGGTGAGAGGCTTATTTCCGAAGGTCCACGACTCTATTGTTTCCAAAAAAATTAAGCTTATACTTTGATTCCTAACGGATCCACGACATTAAAAATAAAAATAAACATTTTTTTTGGCTAACATTGAGGCAGAGTGGGGTCTCCTATAACAGGTATAGTTATACTTACCTGGAGATCTTTGCCTTTCTAATAGTTTTGTAATCCCTTTCTTACTGAATAAACATTTTAGATTTTTAGATTTTTTTGATTTTGATAATCGATGGCTCCGAAACACTAAACACATAATTTATTGATAAAACTCAATAGCGTCATCCAGATAGGGTATAAACAATTACACTGCCATATATATACAGAGAACAAAACTACTGAACAAATACAAACTTAACATCGACTGTGAGCTCTGAGCCGTGGCCAGCGTCTGTGGGACGCCGCCGAGATGGGAAGGAGCTTTTGTTAACTTAGACCTAAGCAACGTTTTTTAAAGACTACTGTTGAGTTTTTGTGTGGCTCGATTCTAAGTAGAAAGAAATAAATAGAAACAAACATGATGTTCCTGTGTTTCAAATTTATATGTGTGATGTATTAGTACCAAATAAAGATTTTTTTTTAATTTCTATTTTTATTTTTTAAGACTGCAGCCCGGTGCACAGTGTTAAACACAACTTTATAAAAATGGTTCTGGATTTGCCTGTTTCAATTAAAAATTAAATACGTATACGTCAAATCACTTCTGAGAGTAAAGTTACTTAAATAAAAGCGTTATTCACGTATGACTATGACGTCACGTAAGTTACTACTATATAGCGGAAAGTAAACTTCAATAAGTCACAGGCATGTGCAGCGGGCTCTATTGCGCCAGTGCCAGCGCTTACGCACGTGACCTGGGCGCCAATCACCGGCGCGCCTGAGCAACGGCTGAACTGTCACTTTGGCCCAAACAAACTTTATGGGGTTGCGTTTATTAGCAGTGGATGGATGGCAGAGCTATTGCACATGGCTGTGCACCGCGGGTTCTAGGATTTTCTGTTTTCATTTATGTATATTTGAGCGTAATTTTTTATAGAAGTATCATATTCGCTGACCTTAGAACTGTTATTTACAGGATTCATAACATCCTGTTTTTTGTTGAACGAAATATTGAATGGTTGATATAAACAAGAAAAAATACAGTAGGGTAATGGTACCAGTATTTTTTTGTGAATGTCGTTACTTCCATTATAGCAGTGGAATTTGTTGCGCCCATTTTTCTCCACAGCTTAAAAATAGACGTCTTGAATGGGTAATACTTGAAAAGCACTTTTCTTGAGTATATTTTAATAAAAAAGTTACTTTGACTTTGACTTTGACTTAGTTTTCGACAGATTAAGTCTAGTGTTCGTTACAATTTTCGTCGCCAAAAATTAACATTGATTACCATTGGAATTGTACGAGACGACCACTAGGAAGCAGGTGGTCTGTATGCAATAGTTGCTAAAGAATAAAGTGAGGAGCTCGCGCCCGGTCTGCAAGTGCTGAAGTTAAGCAACTTTCGCAAAGGCCGGTCATCGGATGGATGACCAAAAATTTATCATCTCGAGGTCCTTCGTGCTTCGGAAGGCACGTGAAGCCGTTCCGGCTGCACTAGCAGTCGTTTACAGCCACCGCACCGCACTGGGCCCGCGTGGTGGTTTATGGCCCGTACTCTATCCATCCATAAGAAGGCTCGTGCCCCAGCAGTGGTTACATAAAAAAAAGTGAGCTGATGATGATGATGATAAATAAAGTCAGTTTGCTGACCCCTGCTTTTAATGATTAAAGGATAAAATGTTGATCACTGGTTCCTGTCAAACATTGGTGGCACAACTCGTCCCGTTAGTAATTACTCTATTTCAAAGAAGTGTTTAGTGCTACGTGTACTGTGCTACATCAGGAATATAAATGTGACATGCTACGTAATTATTATACCGGTTTCATTTTACAGGTCAGACAAAAAAAAAATAAAAAAAAAATAACTTTATTTCATTTTATTAACTCCGTAATATCATTAGAGGAAATGCTGCTCGCTAATTAAGTGTTCGGAGCCTTAATTAGCAGCTGCTGGGCGAATCAAAAGTTGTGTAGCGAACAACGTCGCGTAGTTTTATCAAATTTACCAATTCGCGCAAACATGGCGGCCGCGGCTTCACACTCACTGGAGTACGGCGGCGTGGAAGCGGCTACTGACATAACACGGTTCTGCATTTTCTCTATTTAGTTTTAAACGAATTGTTCATAATAATCAAAAGTTTATCGAACTATTTAAATAAAAAGAAAAAGATTTTGCATTATTTTAAAATTAAGAAATTACCTTACATGAAACAGTTTTTTTTATTTAAGGACGCTAGTAAAAACGGACACTAAATTAATCATCATCATCATCGTCATCATCAGCTCATTTTATGTCCCCACTGCTGGGGCACGAGCCTTTCCTATGGGTGGATAGGGAGAACGGGCCATAAACCACCACGCGGGCCCAGTGCGGTGCGGTGGTTGTTAACAACTGCTAATGCAGCCGGGACCAACGGCTTTACGATCCTTCCGAAGCACGGAGGAGCTCGAGATGATACATTTTTGGTCACCCATACCTGGGTGATGGCCTTTGCGAAATTATCCTCATTATTTTATAGTGCTCATTAATTTAGTGAGGAGCTCGATGGCGTAGTGGTTAACGTGCCCGGTCTGCGAGTGCTGAGGTTAAGCAACTTTCGCAAAGGCCGGTCATCAGATGGGTGACCCAAAATTTATCATCTCGAGCTCCTCCGTGCTTTGAAAGGCACGTGAAGCCGTCCCGGCTGCACTAGCAGTCGTTAAAAACTACCAATCCGCACTGGGCCCGCGTGGTGGTTTAGGGCCCGTTCTCCCTCCATAGGGAAGGCTCGTGTCCCAGCAGTGGGGACATAAAATGAGCTGATGATGATGATGATAAATAATACACTTTATTTTCATGTTTTTAATTAAGGTTTTTATCAAGTTTATTGAAGGTTTTTATGAATAAAATAAAAAAACATATACAAATATACTATATGTAGGTAGACTGCCTTACTGCTGGGCAATAGCTTCCATCATTGAAGCCGCAAAATTCAAAAGCAAATATCAAAATATATTAATATGTCATCAGGTAATACTTTTTCAGCCAAAGATTATTACATGCAATTTCAATAATAAAGGCATGCAGATATTCATCAAGAACCAATTAATCCGTGTGTATAAAATCACGTGGTCCTTTCCATAAATCGTGACCACAGATTAATTCCGAGCAGTTGATGCAGCGGCCCAATCTACGCACGTCGCCGGGCTGTTCGGCCCGTCGCGCCGGAATGCCGTCCAATACGCCCGGGGCCACGCAGCGGACACAGACTAATAATGGAATACTGCTATTTTTTATTTGTTTGGCTGCCTTTCATGGGTTTTATTTTGGATAGTATTGTAGCTAATGGATATTCTCAGTTTTGAAAAAGATTATAAACTACAACAGGGATTGCCTTCAACAATGTTGTCGAAAAAGATTCAAACCTATCTGGGGCCGCAGTTTACACCTTCATGTTGTCAAGTGAAATATGGAAAAAACTGTATGTAGTACATTAATTATTTCAGGTAAAATCTTTGGTCTTATCGTCATTTACTATGACGTGAGATGAAGAGCAATCGTAGATTAATCTCTCATGATAGAAATAAATGTAGTTTATTTGATCTTTTAATCTTAGGGTTCATGAGCGACGAGAAACTTAATGGTTTCATTAGCCATAGTGACAACTATTCCTGTAGGTTTTCTAGGGGCTAGAATTACACAATCCTGTCCCTGTACATTAATACATTCTCCCAGACATTGTGAAGTGCCTCACAAAGCTTAGACTTCTCTCGGCTTGAGTTGACCGTATCTGTAAAGTGAAGCTACTGCTGTGTCCTCGTCTGTGACCGTCTGGTCACGTGGGAGGTATCAGCGCATCAGCCGTCTTGCCGAGCGCAGACGCGTGCGGGCGCACCAGGCATGCGGCGAAAGCACGCAATTACACCCGGCTCTAGGAAACCTCCCTTGTGGCTTGCTGTTTGTGCCATTACATACCCGAGTTACGTGCTTGATGTCTTATGCAGTTATTTGAAAAATATTAGTAACTATGACAGAAATAAATCTAATTTTATAATTAGTTTTTGCAGGTAACTGGGTTCATGAGCGATAAGTAACTTAATAGTTCTATCTGACTTGCTGTTTGAGACGTTACATATCCAGGCTTCTATATGCCTGATATATATCATGTTAGCCATCTTCGGGCGCACCAGCGCCCTGCCGAGTTGAAGTGGTCACCATGACCGAAATCGGTCGGACCAATCATCATCATCATCATCATCATCATCATCATATATTATCATACGGGGTTAAGGTTCATTCTGAACAACTCAACTACTTTCTTGAATCATTTGATTTGATACCAACGCTTAAGGCAAAGGGTAAGGCACAGTAGGGCCGCTAATGGATTTAATTTGATAACTGCTACACTGGATTTTTTTTTCAAACATTGCGGACCTTCCTACACTAGGCAAACATCTATTATTTAATAATTGTGCACTATTTTTAGGTTTGTTTAGGTTTGTTTTTGTATTCATTCGCTAACACCAACAGTGGCCATTGTTTGTGAATAAATGCGATAGCCCGTTTTGTAAATAAACCACGCAACAAAAAGTAGTGCACAATTATTAAATAAATACTATAGATGCTTTCCTGTTGTCGGACGGTACGCTATGTTTAAAAAAAGATCCGGTCCGTTAGTAATTGTCAAATTATCAATTGGTGGCGCTAGTGTGCCTTACCCTTCGCCTTAATTAATTATTTTTTGTTTTAAGTTTAAGACGCTTATTTGAAATAGAGCTATTAGAGTATTTATAAGACTTAAAGGTATGACTCTGACGAGATAGAAGTTCCTGGTTTGATTCCCGGCCAAAATTATAGCAGGTTTCAAAAACTATCTTGTATTTAAAAAAATATAATTAGTTCCTCCTGTTTACTGAAAACATGGATATTTCTCATTTAAGAGAACAAGGAATATTCACCTGTTGAGCGTAATACTTATCGTGTTTTATATAAAATATTTTCCCCGTTGACTTATTTGCCTATGTCAAATATCGATAACGTATTCACTGTGATATCATACCTCCCACAGGCAACTCTCCTTTTATCACGACAAATAATAATATAAGTTAATGGGAAAGTGTGTTTGTTTGTTTTCATTCTTTAACGTTTATACGGACTAGGACACAGCAATAAAATACAAAGATGAAGTAAAAAAATAAATAAAAAAACATAAAAAATATCACTTTTAATAGGTATGTATTTTTAGTACATTCTCTTTTTATTGCGTGTGTCTATATAAACGATTCTATACACCATTTCGATATTAAATGTGTTCGCTAATTGTTTCCTACTAAACTTAGTTGCTTTAAGTTTTCTTGTCTAGAGTCATAATGTTTGTACGTATATACTGTTAAAATATTATATTATTCATATTGTTGAATTTAAAACGAAAACTTAACCCCTGATTTCAAGATGGGTAGGCAAAGCATACCTAGACATACTGCCACTCGCTTCCTTCATAATGCTGAATATAAAAATTAAACCTACTTATTCACTTTACAAAGTTAATTTTAAAACATCCAAATTAAGAAAACAGACGATACGGGATGATATCGCTAGTCTCCGCAATTACCAATCACCTAAGGGTATTTTACTTTCATTGCGATTCAGAAATATTATATGAAATTCGTGCCGGGGAGTGGAAATTGAAAATAAATAAATGTCTGCCGATTGATACGCGACCTGTGACGGCCAAAATGGTTTTGTGTATCGAACAGATCAAAGGGAGCGATTTGGAAATGGGTTATTTAACTTAATTTGAAAAGGCAATGGATAAAGTAGACTCCTATTTTTAAATGCAACAGTACCAAAGATTTTATTATAGCCGCAAAGTAACGCCTGATTTAATTACTTGACCTATTTTTAAAGGCAAGTAAAATTCAGTTAGAGTCTGTAATAGGTAAAATCTGTTACAGTCTGGAACATCTGGATTAATAGTATCTTTTAAAATAACAAGCATTAGAACTGAAGCGTATTAAGGGTTGGTCACATGCCAAAATAACAAGCATTAGAACTGAAGCGTACTAAGGGTTGGTCACATGCCCAAATAACAAGCATTAGATCTGAAGCGTACTAAGGGTTGGTCACATGCCCAAATAACAAGCATTAGATCTGAAGCGTACTAAGGGTTGGTCACATGCCAAAATAACCAGCATTAGAACTGAAGCGTACTAAGGGTTGGTCACATGCCCAAATAACAAGCATTAGATCTGAAGCGTACTAAGGGTTGGTCACATGTCAAAATACTTTCATAATTTAGCTGGTGGTAATGGCAAAGCGCTCGGTCTGGTAGCCGAAGGTCTTAGGTTCAATTTCCAGGTCAGGCAAAGTTTTTGAGATGCCGTGTTTGTGATCACCAACTCGCATTTGGCAAGCGTGGTGATGAAACCAATATTACGTGTATACTCATCAATTGTAGCGTTGACTTGATTTAAATGATGGATGCCTATCATCATCATCATCATCATGATCATCAGCTCTTTTTATGTCCCCACTGTTGGGGTACGAGCCTTCCCTATGAATGTATAAGGGGAACCGGCCATAAACCACTACGGCGGAGCTCGAGATAGTAAATTTTTGGTCACCCATCCGATGACCGGCTTTTTCGAAAGTTGCTTAACCTCAGCACTCGCGCGCGTTAACCACTGCGCCATCGAGCTCCTCGGGATGCCTATACCCTATTACTAATACATAAGTTTGGGTATAAGTTTGAGTAAAGGTACATAATTAAATAAAAAGTTTATGGATCCTTACATTCCCTATAATATTAAGTTTGAAAGTAGCGATCGTATTCTATACTAATATTATAAAGAGGAAACCTTTGTATTTTTGTATGTATGTATATATGTATGTTTGCAACGAATAAACTCAAAAACTACTGGACCGATTTAAAAAATTCTTTCACCATAAGAATGCTACATTGGCGCTGAGTAACATAGGCTATATAAAAAAATCCACCCTTGCGAAGCAGGGACGGGCCGCTAGTATTAAATATATCCGTGTTTACAATAGTTCACATGAACACGACCGATACAAGAAAGTGTCAGACAAATGTTTGGTGCTAGTAAGGGGAACACTTAATATTTTTTTTATTGCGTGAGCTTGTTCGGAGACATCTGAAATTTACGCAACTTAAAAGAAAGGGCGAATCTGTGTAGTTGTTGAGTAGCTTAAATAAAATCATTAAATCTAATTCAGCACGGTGTTCCACAAGCGGTGCGTAAGCTTGATCATATCAATGTCCTTCTGATTTGGGTTGTTCCTATCGGCAGTAAAATATACTTATGAGTAAGTGATACTTCAGTTACACTCACCAACGTACCTATGTGTTAATTAGTACTATTGCACCAAACAAGGAAATAATTTATTTATCAGAAGTTTCTTCATAAATCTGTACAAACAAACTAATCTTCGCTCGAAGCAGTGCAACGTCGCGTGTATATTTGTCACAATCTCTTCAAAGAGTTCATATTGAGCGACAACTAATTGGCTACGCGACGACAAAACGAAATTAAATACGTTAGCTGGAAACGTGAGCCCCTACCACGGGGACTCGGCGACGACTAGCATTCACCTCACCTCGAAGTTAATGATTGTAAAATCCTTTGCCTCTGATTCTCATTATGAGCATTTGTTTCAAGACACAAATTTTTCGAAATGTTTAGTTTACGAGGGCACAGTAATAATAGCGAGCCTACTAATGAAAACACATTTTTTTAATGTATTTCAACTTCTACTAATCAAATAGCTGCAAAATACAAACTACTCGATAAAATACTCGACAAAATACTCGATAGAGTCGGCTGAAATTTATACACATAACAATAATTTTTTTTTTAAAGTTAGTGTTGCCAGGTGACATCAAAGCTAACTATTTATCACTATGCCCTCGTAGCTGACAGAAATTCATAGTGAACTCACACTCTGCTTACGTATTTGGACAGAGGTTTCTCTTACAATTAAGTACTTTCTGTAATTTACATAGAATTGAAAACTATCATCATGGTTGTAAATTTCATTTATCAATTTGGAACCATCATCACCATCATCATCTTAGCCGAAAGGCGTCCACTGCTGGACAAAGGCCTCTCCAAGGATCTCTCAAGGATTTGTGCTGCTCGCATCCAGCGGCTAGCCGCGACCTTCAATACTTTTTTTTTATACGTAGCACGGCAAATGACTCCAATTCACCTGATGTTAAGTGAACATTTCCAGTTATTAATTTGGAGTGAATAAGATAAATTAGGAAGACAGCAGTTGGAGAAAACAAGTCATGTGATGATTTTTAAGTTATATAGAGATGTCAACAAAGCGATGCAGCCAGCGTGCCTCGTGCGAGTTTCATTAAATCATAGTTTGAGGATCAATGTATTGTATGAAAAATTTTCTGTTGATGTCATTTTCTATTTGTATTTACAAAAAAGGATCAGTGTTGCAATAAAGCAACGCCTCCTCCTGAAAAAACTAAGTGAGTTGCATTTTTGCCACACAAATTATCGTTTTTGGTTAACGTTAACTCACACTCAGAACAGTCAGGGTGTCTAGTGTGAGTTTGTTTAATATCCGTATTCATTCGATTACGTTTACGAAAACTAAAATTAGTATGGCATAATGTTTACTCTTCTCGTACGTCGCCAGAAGGCGCTGCTTCGATGTCATACTAATTCTCGTTTTCGTTAACTTGGTCGAATGTCGAATGAAACTTGCACTAGGCACCCTGATCGTAGTAATGTATAATAAATAGTACGACTTACGAGCTAGTTAGCTCTCATGCTCTATACAGAGTACCCTTTCAAAGACCTTGTTTCTATCTAACGTAATTAATTTTATTAGTTTGTTGCGCTTTCCAATGGCAACTTACTTTGCGATGAAAAATGCAATTTAATTACGTTTTATACTTGGGCGCCAATTGAGACTGTCGCTGTATTGAAAGCAATTGCTCTTACGTCCAATGCTTAAAGTGGCAAGTATATGAATAGAAGGACTAGTTCTTTTTCATAAAGGTAATAAGTTTCGTTTATTGCAAAGGGCTCTGTTGCACTTTTTATAGTCTGAAAGTACGTATCATGTCAAAAGTTGCTTCACAGAATTAGGCCGTAGCCAATAACTGATGTAACGAATATTATTTAACAATGTGTAGTTTGCGGTCGAGAACATTCAAAAGCGTTTTGAAATGGAGAACCCAAGTCCCGATTACACAATTCGCCACCTTGACTAGAATTTAAACTTGATTAAAACCGGAATCATAGCAAGCAAAAGGAAAACAAGACAGCCGTGCCGCGTCTTAGCCGTTCGCGAGCAACAACTATTTGCATTCCCACCGTTCCAGACAGTTCACGACCGAGCAGCGACGTGACACAATCAAAGAATAATTACAACAAGCGGACATTAACGTGCTCTCGACTCAAAACAGGGCCTGTCTCATTACGCGTTCACGAGTTCATTCGGAAATTCCGCAAGTTACCGCTGGAGGGCGCCTCCCGATCCAGCGCAGGCGGGAGACGGTGTGATTAAACTTTTCCTTAATAAAACATCCGGGAGGCGAGGGGCGCATTCTTCGCGTATACGTGACAGGGCCCGACTACCGACTGAATTATGGTCTCGCACGCCTCCACAAGTTGGTCGGGCACAAAGAAAATATGAGCCGGAGTATGGGAGGCAGCAACTAAAGCGCAGGCAAATTGCTGAGCGCAAAATAGGGACGCCCGTCGAACCGGTTGGGAATAAGCTATTTCAATTCTCGGCTTTTACTAGTTGAAGAAACGGAACGCTGATAACTGTTTTTCAAGCTTTATTTCTCTGTATTAGTAGTAGTTAATCCAGCATTTTTTGCATACTTTTATTATCCTAGTCGACATTCTCCAAGCAGCAGTTTCTTCATACTAACAGTAAACACATTAAACACTGTGTTTACTGTGTTTCATGTTCTGATGGTTTGAAATATATGGAATCTGTTAACATTACTAGACAAAAGCACTAGTTCTGTCCATGGTCATTCATGGTCGTGGTCTTAGATGCTGCCAACGGTGATTGGCTACCATCATCAGGCGGATCCGTACTCAAGCTTGTAAAGGTTTGCAACCTTGCAAGAAGGTTATGATGACCCGAACTCCTCTTGCGATGTTAGTCATGTAGGAACTCCTGCTCAGCAGTGGAGCGTTTATGGGTAATGATGATGATGATGAAATGAATTGGAAAAGATAACTGTATACCAAGAAGGCGTACATGTGGGAGTACAGTCACGAGCAGTAACATGCATACACTTTTGACTACTCTTATTCCATTGTATTAAGAGTTACATTGTTAATATGTTAATGCTCGTTAAACTGGTAAATTATGTTTTTGCAAACCCCCTTGAGCGTCGATCGACCACCAGTTGGCCGATAACAATTAAAATACTATTGTGTCTGGTATTCGCGCGCTCGAGCTCTTAAATATGTAATTTATTTATTTAATATTTTTTGTGTTTTTTTACATGTTGTGATTGTCCTTTATATTTTGTGTTTTTACTTGTGATGGAAAATGTCCTTTTATGATAGGGGTTTTATCCAATTATTTTTGACGCTGTAAGGGTGAAAAGAGCTAGACACTTGCTGAGTTTCTTGCCGGTCTTCTCAGTACAAGTTCTCCCGCCTAGAGTAGACTTACGAACCGATGGCATAATGACGTTCATAAGAGCTAAGTATTTGTAGCCTAAACTGAATAAATGATTTTGAATTTGGTGACTGCACATGTATTAATACTCATTTCGGTTGGTGGTAGGGCTTGTTTCCCCGCCTGGCTAGCTATCACCATCTTATCTATATATGTCGCCATAACATCAGTGACATTGTTCCGGTAGCTAGAGATAACATAGCCAGTGCCTCAGACGTTTAGGATTCTGAGTCTTCCGGGTGTAGTGCGCTTCCACCTTCGGCCATCATCATCATCATCATCATCATCAGCTCATTTTATGTCCCCACTGCTGGGCACGAGCCTTCCCTATGGATGGATAGAGAGAACGGGTCATAAACCACCACGCGGTCCCAATGCGGATTGGTGGTTGTTAACGACACTGCTAATGCAGTCGGGACCAACGGCTTTACGTGCCTTCTGAGCACGGAGGAGCTCGAGATGATACATTTTTGGTCACCCATCCGATGACCGACCTTTGTTACTTAATCTCAGCACTCGCAGACCGGGCGCGTTAACCACTGCGCCATTGAGCTTCTTCGGCCATATCATCGGTTAACATCAGCTGAATCACAGTCCAAGTCCCAATATTATACATAGTCTATAGTCCGAGTGCTTAACCGTAAGAAAAAATAATGCAAATTGTTCGCTACTTCAATTTAACAGGAAATGAGTAGAATAATGAAACTTCCATCGAGTTATCTCGAGGTTGATGGCACTTGCCTTTGCCAAGCCTTCCTCTGCTCAGCCAGCGAGACCTCGGCGCGGCAGGCAATAAACTATGGAACACACGCTGGGCCGATTACCTCGCTCATGAGAGCAAATTGTTCTCACCGCAACACAGACAAGTTCAGAGTTTATGAAAAATGCTAAGGTTTGTTAATTTTAACTAGAACTTTACACAATGAGTTGAAGCTACATCACAGTTGGAAAACGTGCTGTTTTTACATCTCTGGCTAACGTAGTCAACGTGTTTAATAGTCTTACATTTACAGGTGCCGCTCTTAAATAATGCTAAATATCTGTCAAGTCTTGTATTTCTGCAGCGCTAACGCTTTAGACAAAAGTGTTCTTAGTTAAATTCAATTTTGTTGTTAGCAAACGAAAAAGGAGTATTTTGTAGAAAATTGTGTCTGATTAAAATAGACATTTTAAACTTTGTTTTTTAGAATAGGTCGTAATTCCCAGGACGGGCAAAGTGTGTCTCGCATTTTTAAATGGGTGCCCCTTCCTAACATTGAAACAGTTTAAAGTCTAATTTCTACTTGCATCACTTCGTCTTTGGCTTTCTCGTTGTAGAGTAATAAAGACATTACAGACGATTTGCAGATGTAGAACAAATAATAATTAATAAGATTAATCGGAATGCTTACTGCTAGTGAATTCATTATTGTATTAATAAATTGAGACAATAAACCCATTGTCTCAATTTATTTAGTTACTACAAAACCGAAGGTGGAACACATTTAACCTGAATTCCTTAAACACAAAATGTTTGTTCAAAAGTTCATTTTCAAAACATTTGAATTAATAATGCAAAAATTATTTTAGTCCGTTTTTTTTATGTAAATAGGAAAAATTTTCCGCTCCCGGAGACAGTTAAGCAGAAATGTGCCGCATTAGCCTTACTCACCTTGCCAACTCCCAAGTTACCTCTTCACACCTCGGTATGTTTGGATGAATATTTTTCTTTTAACGAAGCACACTACAATTTCTTCTCCCAGCTTTGGAAGGCACGTAATGCCGTCGATTCCGGCTGCATTAGCAATCGTTCACAAACACCTTGCTGGACTCGCGTGGTGGTTTATGGCCTGTGGTCCCTATCTATCCATAAGGCAGGGTCGTGCCGTAGCAGTGGGGACATAAAAAGAGCTGGTAACAATAATAGCTACGATTTAGATTGATTCTTATTGTTTTTTAATAAGGTAAGATAATACGTGTGTCAGGCTCGTGTCTGTTTCTCGCGGAGGCCTGTCAGTCCCCTGTGGGGCGGCGGCGGCGGGCCCACGGGACGCGGCTGAGAAGGGTACTGCCCCCGGCTGCTGTGGGCCTCCGCCATACGTCCCGTCCTCTATTATATTGTTTATTACGCATATATGATTCGGTTTGTTGGGTTAAACACGTGATCTTTGTTGATGAATGAACTCTATGTACGATATGTTCGACGTAGCCACGTTTTAACCTAACCGGACTGCTATGCAAAAATAGTAAATGCTTTTTCATCCCCCCATCTCGGAAAGAGTATTTTTGCTCTTCGATATCTGAGTGCAAAAGCCGTTTTTATCCCCTAGAGGATAAAGTAAATTGAATTTAGAACATCGTGTGCACTAAGTTTGTGAATTCAAAACATCATTAAACCTATTTGCTTCTACCTCCATGGTGCCCAATTTATCAGTACTGTAGCAACCGAGACTCCTTGCTCGGGCATACTTACTGGCAGCCACCGTGGCCTGCATTAAAATATAGTAGAAGAGAAAAAAGAAGAACATCGTGGACTCGGTGACGGGTCGCGACGACGAATTGATTGTTATTATTTCATGTTGAAAGTAATATTAATATTTAAAGCTATAAAGCATTATTATTCGATACAACCCCCCGTTCCTTAAGTAACGACCCAGCGGGGTGTTACAGTACACAAGTTACTAACACCAACATTACAGTACCTAACAAAAATATTACACTTAGTAACTGTAGCAACGTTACTTTCAATTTTTCTTAATTATACCTAAGTATTGTTTGTTATAATTTAAAGATTATTCTGTAATACTTACCTTTCATAATGTAGTAGTTAATACCTAAACTGAAATAAAAGTATCTTGTGATTGTTAATGTTTTTTTTTGCATTTAGTCATTTCCTCGCTGAGGTGGGATGAAAAGTTAGGTGTTGCACTCGAGTGCAAAGATTTTTCACCTGGTGCTCTTTTGATTCCCTCGCTAACGCTCAGGATTCTAATTTTTGAATCACTCGCTGCGCTCGTGATTCAATTTTAGAATCCTTCGCTTGCTCGGTCATCAAAATTGAGCACGCGGTTAAAAAACAACTTTGCACTCTTGTATAACAAATAACTATTTTTTAATAGACAGGTATTAACAAATAGGTGGCAATTGCATACAAATACTATAGCTACTAAATACATATAGCTTGATGGGGAGCAATCACTGCCAACTATGGACGTCTGCCGACTTCGAGAAACTACCTCATCGTCTCTCGGTGGTTATTTCAATAACTTTGACACTTTTTAAAAGGTGCCTTCTGTCTTTCTTCTGAAGGAATAATTTTCACGCGGTGTTTGCTAAATGTGGGCCCTATCATATTATCTTACTAGTATCTATCTCACAGAGGTTGCTGATTCATTAATCAGCGAGGGATGATGCCCATTGCAAGTGCATGCATAGAATGTGTCAACGAAACACAATCATATTTTTTTTTGCTCTCTGTTAGACTCATCTGTTAGAATCATAAAATAATAAGGTGAGCAGTAAAAATATCTCTGGCTCATCATAAATAATTATGTCACGGCAATAGTAAAAGCCATCGCCATGACGCTGATTTCAGACGGAGGCTTTCATTGAACCACATCAGAAAACATCATAAAGTAAATATTTTTATTATTTGTATTTTTGCAATTACAATGCTAGTTATGTAGTTAACAGTGGACGTGTGTAGGCTGATGATGATGATGATGATGATGGTGATGGTGATGATAATGATGATGATGATGTAGTTAAAAACCAACCAGTCTCGGAAAGCTTGAGTGGGAATCGAACTGACTCCTCTTCCGATTTTTTTTTCTTGTGATCATAAAATAACACCAGCTGAATAACATTAAAAAGTAGGTCATGTTAATTTTAATATTCGTTTGTTAAAATTAATTAATTACGTTATTAATGATATCTGGGCAGTGCGTCCGCCCCGACGACTGTGTCCACTGTCACTCAGTCCACCGAGACACGCTTTGAGATGGGTACGAAGCTCATGGGATTTGGGACATTACCTACTTTTAAATGAAATATATAATTGTGAACAAATGATATTAAAAAAGGAAACTTGGCGTGCCGTTTGCTCGTTTGCAACACGGAATGTAAAAAGCGAAAGCTTTTGCAATGGGTTATTTTCAAACCTCTAAAGACCATTTGTTGCCATTTGTTCTCGAAAAATAAAATTGAATACTATTGGCAGCTAGTATTATTAGTTAAATGACAATTTTAAAATAATATTTTCTTTCCCACAACATCGATACAGTGCAATGCTTCTGACTTAGAACAAAGCTTACGACCAAACAGAGTACGAGCTTGGAATCGATCGAACCCGTGAAATCTGGGTCTGACACTTGTGCCCCAGAAGGTACGTACTAAATTATTAACGTTCTACGTTAGATGAGCATCGGCTTCATTTCATTATAAATTTTTCTTAGTATTGTTGCTCTGTCTTGGCGACGCGCATTGTATTATTATACTGCCCTTATTAATCTCTACTTATAAAAAGAAAGTCCTGACTGAAGAACGACCACCATCGCATAGCCCAAACTTGCTTGATCAAGATTAGAACGCTCAAATTGCTCAGGCAGGTCCCTTCCATGACGTCACTTAGTGTTCTTACAAGTATCGTAATCGCACTGCACGTTCAACCGATGTGTGCTACTACTGTGAGTTTCAGAATAACCACACAACTTAAGCTACCACAACTAACAGGATTGTTAGTCGTTCCCGACTCCATGCAACTTGCTATGTAGCTTACATTAGTGAGAACGATAATGTTAGTAACAGAGCTGACTGCAACGAGCGGGCGGGAATTGGTGGATTAGGAAACTCAGACCGGCCCTTAGAGTCCCGGTAACGCAACGGCGCACGTCGTAGCAGCTCGCAAGCTGTTAGGGTTGATTCACAGGGGACGTGCGTACTCAATTCGCATTTGAGATATTTAGTTTACCCGTCATCATCAGCATCGTCAGCCTCCATTCACTCCGCCTTCGGATATACGCCTTCTCCAAACGCTTCCACTTCTATCTATCGCCAGTTACTCTCAGTTTGCCCAGTTGATAATAATTATCTAAAAGAACATGACAAGACACATAAATTGATAAGCGCGATATTTTTCATTCCAATACAATTTTTAGTCAAAACTATAATTGCTTCGCGATCAGGTATTAAAGTTGTTATTGGGGACTTACGTTTCCATGGGGTAACTCACCTTAGATACTTTAATGTTAAGGAGGCCGCATGAAAAATGAATATCGTTGAAAAGACTTGAGTCTAGTAATAGTAGTAGTAGTCTGACACCTAGTACCTAGTGCCAGTACTAATTAAACAAATTGAGGAGCGATGTTGTTATCTAACTTCCACTTCGTTGAGTGAGTACAGCTGTCAATTTCTTTGAAACACAGTAGTCAACACAGAAAACTTATTTTATTGGTGTAAAGACTTTGATATTACCGTTCATTCTAAATGTTCCTTATCGCATGGTAGACTAATCCGTACCACGGGCGTTATATTAAAGGAGCAAACTGCGATGGTCGACAATAACCTTAAACTTTTACGGATGAGGCTGTATGTGGATTTGCATAAGGTTATACTGCTTATAAAACCCTGCAGATATATGAACTTATGACGGGGAAGGTCTTTATATGCGTCGTCTCATTGTGATCGAATAGCCAATCAAGTATATTAAAGTATACATAGTTATTTTATCATTACCAGTTCTCCTCGTAATTATAATAATCTTATAATTTCATAAATTGAACCATTAAAAGAAAGTATGCGCACTTGTAATTGGATCTAGCTTGGGACAGCCATTTTGTCGTGCGTTGCAAGACAAAATGGCAGTAATCATTCGGAACTGAAAAGGGTCGAGATTCTGCGCGTTAACTGAACTGAAAACGTTTCAGCATACCGATTAATCGTAAGTATATACATTACTATGTTAATGTGCCACTTCAAGCAGTTCTTTTTAAAAATCTATTTGTGGCTAATAATATGTTTACTTTACAGGTTATATCTTCAAACATAACTAATAACAGATACCTTTTTTTATATTTACGGGTAAGCACAGTGCTTTGATCTCACCTGATGTTAAGTGATGATAAGGCCAATTGGTGGAAGTGCACTTCACCCGGGATCTTCAACTAGTGAGACACTGGCTACGTTATCTCTAGCTGCCGAAACACAACAAAATGCCACAAACATTGATGCTATGGCGCCATATTTAGATAATATGGTGGTAGCTAGCCAGCCGGACAAACAAGTCCTACCACCAGCCAAACCGAGTAACTATATATATATAACTCTCGCCTTGAAGGCATTCAGGTTATAAGTTTTTGGGAACACAGACGATGGCAGAGAATTCCACTCCCTGCCAGTGCGCAGTAAAAATGATGACATGAAGCGCTTAGTGCAACATAGTGGAACTTCTACTATTGGGGATGATATCCTGCAATACGTCTGGAGGTTCGGTGGTAAAAGGGCTATGGTGGTTCGAGCTCGGAAAGCTCCCCGGCACACTCTCCGTATTAAAGTCGGCAAAAGACACACAGGCAGGCGACACGACGCCGGTGTGAGAGGCTGGTAAACTTAACCTCGCGCGCCAAGCGCGTCATCACCGATGAGCCTTAACTATAGCTCTGCGTTCCACCGAGTCGAGTGCGGCCAACTGGTATTTGGCAGATCCGTCCCAAAGGTGACTGATCGGACTTGAGCCTTGTACAGGCTGAGGAGATCCTCAATCCTGCCGCACCTTGTTCAGGATACCCAGCTTTTTTGTCGCAGTCTGAGCTTTGGACTCCATGGTTGAGCCGAATGTGTGTTCATTAACTGTATCTAATGTGATGCTATTGCTAATTAATTTAAATTTAGTTTTGGTTCTTGATAGGGATGAAAGGACATTAGTTTTGTTTTTGATAAATTAATTTGAAGATTATGATATAGGATTATATAAATTGATATAGGATCCTATAGGATATATTATAATATCTTTTGTAAATTATTATATATAGGTATCCTATTAAAGAAGTAGTGGTTAAAACAGCTATTATTTAAGATTCTGTATACGTATTCAGTTATTTTTTAAACTAAAATTAAAAGCAAAGTTGCAAACTTCGGAGTTATTAATACTGTTGATACATGGCGTGTTTCATAAAAGGTTAATCGAACTATCTTTCAAGTGCACGATTTATAGGGCGCCGCCAGAGATTAAGTTGCAGCCTCTCGCACAATATTAAGTATAATATAAAAAAAATATTCAGCTTCGAGATTCTTTTTCGTAGACCAGTAGGTACCAAAATAAATACAGTATTTTTAATATAAACAAAATGCCATTCATATTTTTTTTAAAGCTGTTAATAATACATATAATTAAATATTATGGACGCCATGCATTGTAATAGGAAGAGAGGAGCATCACGATTTGTTTAATAATTACTTCATTGTTGGTTTATATATCAAAAAAAATAGTTTTTAATTAGCATTGTTTTGTTTATCGTTTGTACTCTGACATGCCCTTATAGGGTAGTGGCACCAGTGTCCGACACTGTAGGCCCAGTGCTCAACACAGTTTTTGTCGCCAAATAATAACATAGATTTCCATTGAAATTTTTAAGGGATGACAGTTATAGGCAGGGTGGTCTGTATTTAACTGTTGCCAAAGACTAATATCAGTTGCCCCTGACCCAGACCCCTATTTTAATTTCGACGACCTCCTTGGTCGAGTGGCTTGCACACTGGTTTTCATGGTGTCGCCGTCTCTGAGGTCCCGGGCTCGATCCCCGGTCGGATCAATTTAGAAATACCTGTTTTTCTAAATTGTTTCGGGTTTTGGTTTTTCTTATATATAATAAGTATGTATTTAAGTATATTAAGTATGTTTATCCGTTGTCTAGTTAACCATTTATCGAGTTTCTTAAGGAAGCTTTCTTGGGGCTAGATAATTGGTGTGAGTGTTAGAAACGTTTAATGACTAAAAGAAAAAATATGTGTACCATACTGACATACTTTCACATGGTATACAAAAATCTTGCTGATACCGCATCGATCCTCTTTGTTTGCTTGCGAAGTACGAAACAGATATCATCAGTTTCAATGTAGAATGAGTATTTCTGTTAAACTTTCGTTACACACGAGTGGTGCTCAAGCCCCCAGTAGATATCTCCGTTATAATAAAATCACAGCTTTGCGGCGGGGCTGTGGCATCTACATTCTACATTTTAACATTTTTTATTGCCAGCCCAAATGAAACAGCGGCAGTGGTCGGGGAATAAGATGTTTTTTGCGCTTGCTTTCAGAAACGTCTGTTTTGTCTTGCAATTTAAGTGACAGCATTGTTGCGAACATCTCAGTTGGATTTCAGCGCAAAATAAAAATGGGAACCGCAGCGCGATTTAAATTTTTAGTTAAAAGCTTCTTGTTGTGTGCACGCCGACTCGCTTTGTTGTATTGTCTAATAATTTCACTTTGTTGGCATCAAACATAATCTCTGGTCCTGTCACATGGACCGACACCGCACTTCCAATAAAATACTGTTGTAACTTAAAATATATCGATATTTGGGATTTTACCGTAATCTAATAACAGTACGGTTTAATCTCAACAACAGTATTTTATTGGTAGTGCGACATGTCTTTAATTCTCATCATTCTCATCATTTGTAAATATACAACTATTTCAAGCGGCAAAGTAATGTACCTACATTAAACTGATAATGGTATTAAAATTCCATTCGTTAACCTGAGCGCTGAGTTTATAACAAAATTACAACACTGCATGCCGACACTCATGACAAGGCTTCAAACTTCGCGCGAGTATCGGGAGGCACCTTAATTCCGCGCAAACCCAAATTATAACCACAAAATAAGGAGACGGCAGAAGGTAAGCTCCACACAAACGCGCTCCAGCAACGCACACATGGACAACCTGTCACGGACACGGAATCTCGCAACAGCTGCGCTTTTTTTTTTGAGACTTTGCTGATTACCTCACATGGCATGTTCACTGCACCGGGCTTTTTTTGGCGCGGCAAGAGACTTATGCCCATTTTCACCATTGACCCCTTAGGTGGCCTCTAAGCCATGTTAGGTGACAGTTTTTAGAGCAAAACCGTCACCTAAAATCGCTTAGGGCCACCATTGTTCCGCAACAAAATTTGCGTTATAATTATTTAAACATTTTATAATAGCTTGCCTACTTCTTAACTGATCTTTAGTATTTGTAAAAATATTATGATCGGATGCTGGTTAGAACCACGATAGCTCAATTGGAAGAGCACCTGACCCGGTATGTCAGAAGGGTGCAGGTTCAAATCCTGCTCGTGGAAATTTTTTCAACATTTGTGTTTTTGTAATTTGTTTCGCAACAAAATTTGCGTTATAATTATTTAAACAGTTTACCGGGCTTTTTTGGGGGCGGCGAGAAACATAAAGGTTTCCTCAAGCCGTGTGAAACGAAGCACCGTCAGAGGTTTTCTAGAGGAAACGGCATCCTCCATTCCTCGATGCCGTTCCATTCTCCGTTTCATTCTCCGAGGGTTTCGGATTGGATCGAAGTTACGAGCTGTTCCGACACCTATGTCCGGTATGCGTTGCTCGAGCGCGGTATGTATGTAGTAAGCTTACCTTCTGAGAGTCTCCTTATTTTGTGTGATAAGGGGGCGAAGTTGAAATCAGGAGCAGGTAACTCCTAAAGTAGACGCGCCGGTTATCTGCGGAGGGCGCAGCGCCAACTTTTTCCATTTGTATCCATTTGATGTGTCCGCGGAGATGCGCCGAGTTGTTCCCGCGACTAATTCAATTGCGGGGCCGACGCGATTGTTGCTGATTAAAAATTACGATTTGTTAGTTGTTTTCGTGGAACAGAAGATTCTTTTTAGGTAGGTAAGTATTTTGTAAGATTTGTTTTTCTTCGTTTTAGTGTCATCATCATTATCATCGTCATCATCATTTCAGACTGCAGGACAAAGATCTTCCCCAAGGATCTCCACAACGACTAGTTTTGTGAGTCTTGACGAATAAACGAAGTCAGATTTGATTGTAACACTACATAAAATGGGTAATAATATTAAGTTTTCGCGGGAGTTTTCGAGTTGATTGATGATGGTGCTGTGTGGCCGATGACATCAAACAAAGTCTAGCGTGTGCGTGCGTGCGTGCGTGTGTGAGAGGGGTTGTGTGTGTGTGTGTGAGGGTATGTGTGTGTGAGTGTGTATATGTGTGTGAATGTGTAGGTATGCTCTATAACAAAATTTTTTCTACACTAATTTTAATTTATCTAAGTATATATTATATTAACCTAAACTTCAAAGGTGTGTGGCAGTATATTAGAACTACTGTCACTGTCTGGCAAGGGATGACGCGAATTACAATAGTGTCCCGTAAAAAATATCAAAAATACAGGATTTATAAAATGACGTAAGTATACTTCAATGTTAGACCTCTTTGGCCCCTGCTCCCAGTCGAAGCCACCACGACCCAATGTTCATAGTATATAGCCAAATGTAGTAGGTACATAAAATAAAAATAAATTTATAAAATGACGTAGATCTGCTGGCGGGATCTTGGAGTATTAAGTTAGATACAAATTGTTCAAATTACTTAAACGAAAACGAAAAATTGTATGGCATTGAAGCAGAGCTTGGTGGAAAACGAGGAGACTTAGAATTTTGCCATACAAATTCTAATGGTTTTGAAACGCCATGGTACAAAGAATCTGACATTGTCAAAGTAATCAAATCAACTTGGCGCACGTGTCAGCGTCGCAATAGCACCCACGGGGAAGCTACATTTCATGAGATTATAAAAGTTACTATCACAACTCACTGTTTCGTATTTCTGTTGTTTCAATATGAAACTTAATAAACTCGGCAGGCACTCCTCAACTTCGCAGTCGGGAACAAGCAACGACGCTCCCGCGAGGACCGTCTGTTCCTTATAAGCAACCTACCGAATGTGAGATGCTTATTTGTGTCACTCATCTCTGATGTAGGTAAGCATAGTAGCCAGGTGGCAAAATTTTAAAGTTACCGGTAGTTAGACTTAAAATTACAATATAATGAAAATTAAAATAGTGAAAGATACACAATGAAATAATCAATAGTATATTTTTTTAATTATTTCCAATTTGCTAATAAGTATAAAAAAAGAAACATTTATTGATGTAATTACGCCGTTTAATGTAAAAGTGAGTAATGGTTTATAAGAAAAAAAATCAGTGTCAGATTTTCCTACTCTTCTGAGTGGGCTCGATAAATCACCCTGTAGATCCCAGTTTTAGTTGACTGAATAAGCAATGAACGGACAATGAGTTTATTTATTCAATGCAACAATAGATAACATTATAGTTGATGCGATTATTTTAGTCTGATAAATACGTAAAAGCACGTAAATCTAATTAAATTAAAATAGTTAAATATCTATAGAGTAAACACTATGCATGCGAAATGTATGCTATTGTTCGGTAGTTGTTCGACTCTTTTGGTAGATAAATCAATAATTATATTTCATTAAGTACCTACTAATCAGTAGGAAAATGATGACTCATGGATAGGATCTACAGCTTCGTAGATATGATGGATTGGATAGATGCAAGAATCATGCAAAATCAATTATAATTATGTAGGTATAGTTAATTCGATTTCCAAATAAGGTGGGTGGACCATGAAAGGCCATGCTCCTTTGAAGGCCAACTATAAAAAAGTCATAGTTATAGTCATGTGATGACAAATTCCTTCCACTCACACAAAGCTCCATCAAACTCAAGAACACAGACGCGGCGGCGAGTCGCTCGCGTTGCTATTTTGACAGTGGGGTCCCTCGCTTTGTAGACTTCGGTCGTCAACGTTAAAATTGTAATTCGCGCGCTCAGCAATTGGTAAGTTTTTATGTGAATAACCTATTATTATCCTATTTTTTTTACTGTAAATTGTCATATAAGGATTTTTTTATAGTAAGTACTAAAGAAAAAAAAATATACTTCGATTTTAGTTAAAATATGGGTAGTGTTCCTATGAAAGCCGGTGGTTCCTTATAAGGCCAATCAAAAATTTGACGGTTGGCCTTGCTAGGGTACATGGGCTTTACTAGGAACATTCACAAATAATGAAAATATGAACACTTAGTTTTTAGTTATAAACACGTAGGTACAGGGAAAGTTGAAACAATGTTTTATGTTTATAATTTTATTATTTATAAGGATTATTCAACTTTCTAACTTAGACTAAATAGACATTTCTTTCAAAATTATTATATTACTGATATATCTTTAAATATCTTTTATGAAAAGGTTATGTCTGTAAATATTGCTATTAGAATAAGTCGTTAATTGAACAGATGATTAAATTTTACTCGCATAATTTCAGATTTCAAGAATGTCAGGATCAAAACCAAGAAAAAGAGGTAGTACATGGGATGAAGATAGTTTAAGTCTGTAGTGTCTATTATTTTATTAAATAAAAAAAAGATTGTCATAGATGATAATTGTTAGTTTGGCCTTCTTAGGAACATTTTGGCCTTACAAAGAACGGACCCATAAGAAGGCCATTATAGTTAAAAAAATATAATTATAATTTCATTGTAAAACGCATTGGCAACTTATTTGTTATTGATATAATATTCATTACTATAATTTTAGAATAATTTCCATTAATATATTCTTAGTTATACGATGGTGTTCAAGGAATGTTTGTTGAGTTTTTTAAAGAAGATTATAACATTTTAAGCATTTAATTTTTCGTTTAAATGAAAGACCTTTTTATGTAGTTTCAGTAAAAGCGGATATTTTGATTATTACAATTCTAGTTTTAAGTTGAATGACTAATTTATAATATTGGCCTTGTATGGAGCCCTGTTCCTTGCAAAGCCGTTTGGAAGAGCTTTATAAAAGTTAAGTTTAAGAAATAGTGATTACATCTAGAAATAAAAAAAGTAATTTATATGTTACACAATAAAACAAAGTGTCAATTAATAATTTGTTTCTTTCATTTATCCAGTAAATGAACTAATAAAAACTGTTTATTTGTTACAGTGGCCTTCCATGGTCCACCCACCTTACGTAATTGTCGGAGACTTTTTATTTCGTACCGCTTTGACAGTATCCATCATTGAGTTAAATATATATCAATGGTTTCCAAGACAACAAAACAAACAAATAATTTTGTATTGGAAAATTAAATTGTCGTTTTTAGTATTTTATTTAAAAAAAATAATATAGCCTATGTTACACAGCGCTAATGTAATTCTAATGGAGAATTTTTTTTTTTAATTAGTCTAATTGTTTTTAAGTTTATTCGTTGCAAACATACATACATACATACATACATACATACATACATACATACAAAAATACAAAGGTTTCCTCTTTATAATATTATTATTAGTATATTAGTATAGATGTCCCACACGTAAAAACCGTAATTCATCATTCATTAATTCATTCAGTGGGAGCTTGTTAGTGTGAACTGTGAGTGCGGGTGAGTGTGAATGCGCGTGAGTATGAGTGTGTACCTGCCGACACGCGTCCGTTGTTTAGAGTCGACCCCTGCACCTATCTATCGAGTCCCGTCACCTAGCTCTCGATCAAACCGACCGATAGCTTGTTTGCCGGCCAAATTGAAAAATACTTCTTCGCAAATATTTTGCCTTGGATTTTTCACATATAAGAAAGAAAAATACAAATAAAGGCTCTATCTAACGTGTTATTCTAAGCTCAATTATTAAAGGCCAAGTCTACGTGAGTTCAAGAAAGCTTTCGAGACAGATTAGGAGCGGGTGTGAGTACAGTTTTATTAAGGCTATTCCACCTGACGGCCGCCGTAAATCTAATGGAAACTGCAACCTAACAAATTGTGGTAGTAACGACACCATTATTTATAGCCCGCACCCGTGTCAGGGCGGCGCCGCGGTCTCGTCAGGTGTTTTTTTTGGATGTCGGGACAAACGTATGGCTAAAGGATTATCGTTCAAAACCATTATTTCAAAACAAACCGACGACGGTCAAATGTGAATTGCACGTCACAAAGAGGGTTCCGTAAAAAAACAACCCATCCAGAGCCACTTCAAAAAAAAAAGACAAAATTTAAAATCATTTACTCGGTTTATGCTACAAATCAGCCCTGTCACTATGGCATCGGTCCGTAAATCTACACAGGGCAGGAAGTCTACAATTTTCTCCCTTTCTTTTACTTTTCCCCGTTAATTTCGTTATGAATCTTGTTAATTTCATCATCAATTATTGAGACGCAACTGCATACAAAGACAGTACAAGAAGACGAGTTACAAATAAACAATGTTAAGTACACCGTGATGGTCTTTGCGTACATCACAAACACAATCTATAAAAGCAATGAAAACATGCGCTGTTTAAGAGTCGATATCGAGGTTGCAACAGTTAACAAGTCCCAACTCTCAGCCGCATTTAGACCGTTCGTAACTCTGTATCATACTTATCCTGTTACCTATATTGCGAAGATGTCCGGGATCAGTTGTCGATGTCCGGGCTAATCGCTCCCCCGGGCGACCCCTGTCGGCCCACATTAGCCCACTTCGCACCGCTTTAATAGCCCCGTGAGTGGCAACATGTTGGGATCCACACGTGATACCCCAGATCGTTAGTGGAGATTTTTCCACTCGGATAATTTGTTGGATACGTAGAGGAAACTGAACGTTCGATGCTCGATATTGTTCTTGACTACTCTTTTTTTTTACCTTTTTTGAGAACATTCCATCATTTACATGTAAACAAAAAAAAACATTAATTAATAATAATTATTATTATTATTTCTTTATTGACTTAAAAGTTATTAACAAATTCCTATGAAGACTCTGACACCCAAACTCGGCTAAAATGCCAGTATCTCAGGAGTCAGCACACAAGAGTGTCAAGAAAGCTTAATAAAAAGTTAACAATTTACTTTATTCATTCAATATATTAAGTAACCTAACATATTATTATATTAGCAGTTTTGTGGAGATTCTTGGGGGAGGCCTTTGTCCAACAGTGGACGTCTTTTGGCTGAGATGATGATGATGATGATGATGATGATGATGATGATGATGAATATATTATATATTTGATCTTGCTAAACCTAGTACCTATGCACCATGGTCTGTGTACCGATTTTACAACGAGCGATAGAATTTTCTACAGAACGTTATAAAATTCAACTGAAATTTTGTATCTATTTGAAAAGTTTGTTCGAATAACAAATCACACATTGAATGCGAGGATCCAATAAAGAAAATAATCACGTTCCTTGGGCGTCCGATTGACGTAGGCGGTCGTTCACTCACCGCTCGATGAAATCCATTCATTCGTTCAGTCGCTCAATCATTCACCGCTCGCGAGTGGGTGCATGGCTTTATGCAGAATTATTGAATTTTCGAATTCGAATAGCGCTGGAGCGTCTAGAATGGCGCGGATAAAAATCCATTTGCGCAAATATTTATTTATACGTCACTCGTTTGGGAGAAGGGTAATAAGTTTACGTGCCTCCCATCTATGATTACTTGCACTGTTATTGAATAATTCCCTCCACTCTCGAGGCACGCTTCTGGCGCCGTATTTGTATTGAGGCAATATTTCTACGAGCATTTCAAACACAAAGGGAAGTATTTTCTTTTTGCACTCATTACTTGAATACTGCAACTCAGAAGAGGTTACAAGAATTGGAAACGTTAATAATAACATTATTAGTCCATGACAAATTGTCAATAATGATAATTTTACTCAAATATAATTGCGAACAATTTATAAAGTGCACAGCTTCAAATGGTTGTACCCAGCTGAACTGGTATCCTGGTGTGCAAATTCGAATCCCGCTCGAATACTTTCAACACTTTTTCGAAAATGTTCAAAGTAAGTTCACAGATATCCCTAAATGTTACATTAGAGGTTAAATACCACATTAAATAAATACCACCAGTTCCTACGGGTTTAATTTGCCAAAAAATGTTTACTTAATCAATTTGGTGACAAACGGGGAGTGTCTCCTCGCCTGTTACTCTGTCACCAAGCGGAACTGCTTCAATGTTACACAAATTCTCATTTTCGTTAACGTTGTTAACCCGCGTTGGTAACCACGTTGGTAACCGCCTTAGTAACCTTATTAACCCGCCGACCAAGGAAACCCAACTCCACACGACTTTAAAATGTATCCTGACACCCCCTACCAACCATAAGGTTATAAAGTTAAAGGTGTCAGACATCCTTGCGCAAGCATAAAATACCATCTGCGTCAGGTCATAACGCCAGATTAGAACTCGCCGAAGCGCATAGCCACCACAAGTCCAACCTATGTCCAGGACCTGCCGGAGCTGTCCGCGAAGGCATAACCGGCAGGGGGCCTAGGATCCGGAACTCTCGTGGTACCCTTGAAAAGACAGCCGGACCCGTAGTTCCAGCTGCCATACCCTACCTTTCAGGATCAGTAGATAGGGACGACCAGGGAGACCCGTAGAAACGGCTGTCCCGGTGGCCGCCCGTGGCACAGTACAGGGGCCCAAGCGAGCCTAACCAGCTCGTGAGGCTGCTTCACCATGCCACGCATAATCTCGGGGTGGTTTGTCGTGCCGGTTGGTGACCGGAAGGTGGGTTCCCGGGTGGGTTCGGGGGCTTTTCCGTTCGGCGGGTTAATGATACTCATCATCATCATCATCATCAGCTCATTTTATGTCCCCACTGCTGGGGCACAAGCCTTCCCTATGGATGGATAGGGAGAACGGGCCATAAACCACCACGCGGGCCCAGTGCGGATTGGTGGTTGTTAACGACTGCTAATGCAGCCGGGACCAACGGCTTAACGTGCCTTCCGAAGCACGGAGAAGCTCGAGATGATAATTTTTTGGTCACCCATCCGATGACCGGCCTATGCGAAAGTTGCTTAACCTCCGCACTCGCAGACCTGGCGCGTTAACCACTACGCCATCGAGCTCCTCAAATGATACTCATTTGTATGCAAACTCCCGAGGTACACACACAAACCGGTATAGGTATTACAGGTAAATACCTATTTTTTGCGGAGATGTTTAAAAAGCTTTTCTCATCTTAATTTTTTATCTTCATTTTTAGAGAAATTAAATCTTGTAATCAAGTTTTGGCAAGGTTTAAGCGACGAAAATAGTCTATCTTCTCAGTGATGTTTACAAACAATAATATCAAAAAACGTAACATATCTTTCTTTTGCCTAGTATACGTTTTCAAAAGCTATAAGGTATATCCATATAGTTTTAGGTGACTCTTTAACTAGAAAGTTTCTTTTTCTAAGGAACTTGGAAATCCAAATGGATTAAAATAATAAAAACATTTAATAACATAAATAGTTTCTGTCATAGTAAGTAGGTACTAACTAAGCGAGAACGGTGCGGCGAGTCGTCCACCGTGCGCCTACCCATGCCCTAATCATGATGACGACTCTGTCAGTAAAGTGGGCTAAAGCTATACTATTGATGTAGTTTATTTTTTTAGTTTTAAAGCACTCTTGTAGACAGTAGTTATAAAACCATTGTATTCACAAGAGTGCCTAATTACGCTATAAGATTAAGTTCTATAATTGTATAGAGTGATACCATAATAACACTTAGTGCAGTGGTAAGTAAGGATCTCATACAAAAACCTGCCTTTGTACAGCTTTAACGATAAAGCTAGCTTATTTTCACAAAATGCTAAAAGTTGTACAGTAGAGTTTTGATTTTCTGTTTTAACACCTTAAGCTGACGCGGATCTCTTAATACTAAATTGTATACAGCTCGAGCTGTATAATAACTCAAATATCTCTTATAAATATAAAAGCATCTTTTCACACTCTTGTACGTCTTTAAAAGGACCTTAAGTTCCAAATGAGCTGGTAAATCGATGTTGTAAACGCTTGTGTGTTGCTTGGGTCACGATCGCCAATACGGGTTCCGGCCGAAACGGTCAACGGGTGATCTTCTAGCGTACGTTGCACGTCTATGGGGTGAGGTTATGGTGAGTCGGTGGCTGTTAGCCTTGACATAGCCAAGGCTTTTGATCGGGTCTGGCACAAAGCTCTTCTCTCCAAGCTCCTAGCATATGGTCTGCCTGCTCAGTTCTGCAACTGGGTCGCTGGTTTCCTGCATGAGCGCTGAATCCGTGTTCTATCTGATGAATGCGCTTCGCGGCTCATGTCAGTGAACGCTGGGGTGCCTCAAGGCTCCGTTCTATCCCCCACGCTGTTCCTTCTGCATATCAATGATTTGCTTCCACTTGGAAATATTCATTATTTATTGCTATGCAGATGATAGTACAGTACACGGTAGGTACACCGAAGTGAATCGAGTGAATGTTGCCATTGAGCTCAATCGGGTATTGGAACTCATATCTAATTGGGGCTCATTGGAGCCCAGATAATTGAATCTGGTTGAGTTCAATGTCAAGAAACACAGGTATGTGCGTTCACGGCAAAAAAAATCACCATTCTTTCCCCTTCCACCTCTTCAGGGTACATCTCTAAGCCTGCAGAGCAGTATCAACATGCTCGGTATCACGATTCGCTGCGATCTGAACCAAAAGGACTACATTGAAGCCGTGATCAAAACAGCCTCACGAAACTCGGTATTCTGAACAGAGTGCGGCGTTTCTGTACGCCGAACCAGTTGTGCCTTTTGTACAAGACACAGGTACGGTCTTGCGTGGAGTATTGCTCGCACATCTGGGACGATTCTGCAAAGTACCTTCTCGGTGCCTTGGACAGATTGCAGCGTCACGCTGAACGCGTTATCGGCAATGCAGAGAAATTTAGTGACTCGTTTCTTTGTCGCACCTCCAAAAGATGGAGTAGTCTACCAGCAGTACTAGAACACGTTTTCTCTCCATCCTATGATATGGGGTCCTTCAAAAGAGGCGTAAAGAAGCACTTTGTACGGCAGTGAAGTATACTGATGCTACGTTTGTTTTCACGCTGCGCCAGTTATCTTCCCGTCTGGACTCCATTTCCACTTAACATCAGGTGGGATGGACTCATTAGCCGAGCTGTCTAAAAAAAACAAAACGTAATCGGTTTCTGAATAAAACTCGCATTCGGCACCCCGGAGGCACTCTGAGAGCCAAGTACTTACCAGTAGTTCTTAACTAATTATCTTTATTTCATTTTACGACAATCCCACAAAACTTGTTCATCTAAAAGGTTCCATAAAGCCTTAAGAAATGGCCAGTATCTCAACGGCACACTTGTAGTGACATTCCGTCCGACCAAAGACAAACGACTCCCCACCACCGCCGCCACCGGCGTTGTACCCAGTCCAAAAGAGGTAGGGCAGGGGGAAAGAAGGCAGACCAACAAAAAGAGACAACAGCACTTCCCCTCCCTTTCCATCAGCGTGAACTCGGCTCGCACTAGACAATCACCGGAGTTCCCACTGGTACCCTACCCTACTCTAGCTACATCTGCATGGTCCCATTTCCATCTATCTGGAGGGGATCAGTAATTGAATACAGTCAGACCATCTGCTTCCTAACTTACTGTCTGCAAAGAGAATTTAACACTACGTTTGCTGTCTGTCATCATGTAAAATTTAAAAGACAATCAATGTTATTTTTTGGCGAAGGAAACTATGTCGAATACCAACGGAACTTTATGGCTTAAACAGTCGAACACTGGAACACTGGTAACTGGTAAAAATTGTTTATGCATTTTAAAATTATGAATTATTAGTACTTACCTAATACTATTTGATCGTATATTTATCTAATAAAAAATTTGGACTCTGTTATTTGCTAAACAACAAATTTATCAATTTTTCAAAAAATTATCAAAAATTTATCAAAAAATTAATCAATCTACCTACTTCTTAGAGCATTAAACCAACCTACTCCGATCACTGTTTATTATATTTATTTTTACAATAGTCAAAGCAAAAATACTTACGGTTAGCTAAAAAGAACCAGAATCTAGAGCTGTAAAAAAAAAGCAAATATCAGTCAGTCAGTGTCAATGTCAAATGTACCAGATAAAATTCCTCCCGCGATGCCGTAGTGAGCGTCTTTGCGCATCGTGTGTAATTTTGTAATCAAAATTACAGAAAAACTACATTGAAAGTTATAATAATTACTAAGTGAAAAGTGATAAGTGCTATAAACATGTTGGTTTTATTTGAAACGCCTGCAGGCTACGCCATATTCAAGGTAATAATCAACACGTGTTTAACTTAACCTAAATTACAAAATGTTTTGAGACTGTTTTCTGATTTATTGTTATATAAAAATTTATATTTATGTGTAAGTACAAACAAACACAGTTTGTGATCGTACTAATTGACTAATTCGCTTTATTTTATAACTCTAAACTTTGTTTACATAAACACTGATTTCCACTGCAATGATACCACCACATGCACATAAAATGCTTTGCCTTTGCAATTTTTATTTGTTAATAGACTAGCAAGTGCCTCTTTGTCTTTGGCTTAGTAATAATTAAAATAAATGTTTGAATTAGTAATGTATTTTATTAGTTGCATTTAAGCTTTTTTTTGAAGACGGGAACAATCTGGATAATACTTTCCTTAGCTAAAAGTAGCCAAAAAAGCTGCTCCGGTCCTTTCATATAATGATGAACATCATGACGTGATGCAGCAACTGTTTACAATTCTCATCCAATGTAAAATAATTTAGGAAGATCTGACCTAACAATGATTAAAATTTAATGTAATAAACCCCGAGAGATAACATTTGGTTAGGGTGTCGCAAAGGGGGTGCAGGACTTAGAAAATTTTCGAGCAAAAATACACTCATAACTTTTTTTCACAAACTGATGAAAAACATAGACCATCAAAAAGAGACAAAAAATCCAATTAAAAAAAAAAACTTGAAAAAAAATTTAGAAAATTTTCAGTTGATTTTTATATGGAGCCGACACTTAGAAAAATTTGCGATATTTTTGTATGCAGTTTGGACTTGTAAAATTTTTCGCTTGGTTCCACGTTGTGTCGCAAAGGGGGTGCAGGACTTAGAAAATTTTCGAGGAAAAATTTAATTTTTCACAAACTGACGAAAAACAGCTATCAATAAGAGATAGAAGAAAATCCAAAAAAAGTGCAAAAAAATTGTGAAAAAAAACTTAGAAAATTTTCAGTTGATTTTTATATGGAGCCGACACTTTTTTTAAAAAACATAGCTATCAAAAAAAAAACCAAAAGTAAAAAAAGTAAAAAGTAAAGTTAATTAGGTTAGGTTAGGTTAGTATGTTGACCAAAAACGCGCGAGCCGAGCGAGCGGAGCGAGCGTGCCGCGGCAGCGGCCGGCGAAGCGCCAGAAACGACGTTTTTGTACGTGCGACGTTTTTTTTTACATACTTTCAAACACTACTATGTTTTTCGTCAGTTTGTGAAAAAAAAGTTAGAGTGTATTTTTCCTGCACCCCCTTTGCGACACCCGGACCTTAACATTTCACAAAAGTGAAAAGGAAAAACAGATTACATATTGCAAATACTATTTTATAATAAGTATTTTGGCAACACTATTTCAATGTGCAGTAACTCCCTGTAACAAAGGCCTCCTCTAACTGCCGCCATTTCTCTCTTATCGTAAGCTACTCTTGTCCACATACCACATGCTACGGCTTTGATATCATCAACCCACTGTCTAAAGGGTCTACCCTGTTTTCTCTTCCTGCCACTTGTGAACCAATTCATTACTAATTTTGTCTTCCTCTGATTGTGTGGCCTGTCCACTTCCACTTTAGCTTTTTATTGTTTTTATAACATTCTTTGTTCTTGTTTGTTTCTTGATGTTGTCAATTCTGATTCTATCAGATTCTATCAGATAGCCTTTTCCCAGTATACTTCTTTCCATGGAAGTCTGGCATGTTTCGAGCTTCTTATTGTAAGTTTTTGTGAGTGCCCAGGTTTGGCAACCAAAAGTGAGTACAGGAAGTATGCAAGTGCCGTGCCCTACAGGGTCCATAAATGTACCTACTTATATTTTTAACATCTTTGTAACTTATGGAGTGCAATAAAAATATGAATATGAATAAGTATCAAATAGTTTCCGTTTGATAGTTATCCTGGTTTCACTGTTCTTCATAATTTCCTTCAGACCCCAATATTGTTTCCAAGCATTTCCAATGCATTTATCAATTTCTTTTGTGGTTAGATCTAAAGGAGAGATTATTTGACCTAGGTTATTGATCCTGATAGGTTCTTGCTTCCTATTTGTCATAGTTTTGGTTTTTTGTGTGTTCTTGACTAATCCCACCTTTTGGCTTTCTATATCTAGTTCATTCAACATCATCTGCAGGCCCTCATTGTCGAGAGAATTAGTAGCAGGGCAGTATATCTAAACATAAATTAGGTGTTTCCATTAACCGATTTAATCATAATTATTTGTAGTATTGTATTTATTTAGTTTTTTTAGGGTGCAAACAGTTACACAGAGATTGAGACATTGAGACACATTGCCTATAAAATATTAACAGTGTTTTTGTTTTGTTTTGCTAGTTATTGGATGACTCGAAACTATCACAAATAGAAGACCTGCACCAAGAATTCAACTCTCCAGAGGGAGCGTCTGCCATGTAAGTTTAACTTCATCATCATCATCATCATGATGATTCATTTCCAGCCCGTATCTACCCTCTGCTGCGCATAGGCCTCCTCCATGCTACGCCATTCCTTTCTGTTTATTTATAACAATTCACTTTTTAATTGCAAATACCACTTTTCATTGAAATGTCTTTGTAATGTGATTTTTGTTATTATTCAATTATTAATCTTTAAAAAGATCACCTATTTTGGTAGTTACGGTAGAACGGGGCTACTTTCGAATCAAGTGTAACATTGATCACAGCTCCTGTATTCTACAATTGTCTTCCACATGTAGTTCTATGGTATGACTCTAAAGGGAATCGCACTAGAGACGCCTAGGTCGCTAGGGATACCTATATTTGCAGCTTCTTGAGGATTTATAGCTGCAATCAATGTTACACTTATATCAAAAGTAACTCCATTCTACGGTACAACTTTTAACTTAACAAGTTATTTATCATTATTTACATATAATTTTATGCAAATATTGTTGTGAATAAATTACAATTTGAAAAAAGACAAAGTGTTGAAAAAATACCACGAGCGAAATTCGAACATGCCGGGTCAGGTGCACTGCCAACTATGCTATCGTAGCTCAAGTTATTCATAATGATAATTTAAAAGAATTTATTTAGTCAACCCATCCATCCCATACAATCTGTTTTGTAATTTCGAAGTCGTAAAAGAATTTAATGCCTTTTCCTTTCTGTGATCTTATTTATAATTAATTTTATTTAGGTACTTATGAAAAGTTTTGTTACAGTGTAAAACTAAAGAACTTTGTGAAGTTTGAAGACACCACAGAGGCCTTGGCAGCCACTACAGCAGCTATTGAAGGAAAGATCTCCAAGCCCCTGAAAAAAGCACTCAAGAAGTATGTTTCCAAAGAGATCCAAGACCAGCTTCTCGTGGGAGATGCCAAGCTTGGCAGTGCCATAAGAGAGAAGTTTGACTTGCAATGTGTTTCCAACTCCAATGTACAGGAACTGCTGAGATGCATTCGCTCACAAATGGACAGCTTGCTGTCCGGCCTGCCAAAGAAAGAGATGACTGCTATGGCGCTCGGTCTCGCTCACTCTCTTTCCAGATATAAACTTAAGTTCTCACCTGACAAAATAGATACCATGATTGTACAAGCTCAATGTCTTTTAGATGATCTTGATAAAGAATTGAATAACTACATAATGAGGTGTCGTGAATGGTACGGCTGGCACTTCCCCGAACTAGGAAAAATTATTACAGATAACACTTTGTTTGTTAAAGTAGTCAAACTAATAGGCACACGAGACAATGCGTCCAAGACAGATCTGTCTGACATATTGCCGGAAGATTTGGAAGAGAAAGTGAAAGAGGCTGCTGAAATATCTATGGGCACAGAGATTTCTGATGATGACATCATGAACATTCAAAACTTATGTGATGAAATAATATCAATTACAGATTACAGAACCCATTTGACAGATTACTTAAAAGCCAGGATGATGGCGATGGCACCTAATCTGACTGTGTTGATTGGTGAGCACATCGGAGCTAGGCTCATAGCCCATGCTGGGTCTCTTATGAACCTGGCCAAGCATCCTGCATCAACTGTTCAGATATTCGGAGCTGAAAAAGCGTTGTTCAGAGCTTTAAAAACAAAGAAAGACACGCCAAAGTATGGTTTAATTTACCACGCTCAATTAGTTGGTCAATGCAGTGCTAAGAATAAAGGAAAGATGTCTCGTATGTTGGCTGCCAAGGCTGCATTAGCAACTAGAGTTGATGCTTTTGGAGAAGATGTGTCGTTCGAAATGGGAGCTGAGCACAAAGTGAAGCTGGAGAACAGACTGCGGCTGCTAGAAGAAGGCAACTTGAGGCGGATCAGCGGCACAGGCAAGGCCAAAGCCAAATTTGAAAAGTATCACAGCAAGAGGTGAGTTTTGTTGATTTTTAGACCTTTTTATTTTGTCATAAATTACATGTATATTTTACAGTTGTCAAAGTAATTGTAATTTTGTAGTAATAGTCATTTTAAAGTAAATGTAAATTTACCCTAGGGTTTTAGTGGTCAGACATCCTATCAAGGCTGTGTGCTTGTGTACTAGCAACAACTGTACAACCAAAACTAACTTTAACGTTGCTTATGATGATATGATTATGACACTAAGAAACTTCAAAATTTAAAAAAAACATTGAACAAAAAATACTTTTATCACTATTAATAAAAGGTTTCTTGGGGACAGGAAGTAAAGAGTTATGGTTGCAGTTTTGTTTTATTTTCCATAATTTGTGTTTTTTGAATTTTAATATGAAGTAATGGAAAATTATTAACTGGTAAGTTAAACTTGCATAAGTTTTGGCAAATGAAACAAGACACCACCATATCACTTTTCAAATTCTCTCATGAAGACCACATGAGGTGTCGGTTGTAAAGTTCTATATCTTTATCTACTGATACCTACCTACTCAATTGGTTTGGGGACAATATCTTTCAACATTGCTATCCATCACTTATCATCTGCTATGAGTATTAAACAAAGAAAATACTAAACATATATATCTGCACATAAATTTTTTACTAGTTATTTTTTTTTTAGCATTTCTATCATCACACATTAACATTAATACCATGAAAATATTGAACAAACTTAGCACGTAGCCAATAAGACAAAAAAGTGTTGACATTCTATTTGTTTTATTTATAACACTAAAACAAAAAATTGTTGATATTCTATTTTTTACAAAATCGATTCTCCTTGACTCGAGTACCGGAACCGAGTTCTGCGGACTCGTATCAAAATAAATTGGTGTTCGAGAAGGCGAGTCCAAAGCAGGAATCGAGTCTGATTCGGGTCAAGGAGTACTCGACACATCGCTAACATCCCCCGATGTGTCGCAGCGAGGTGTTCCAGTACCCGGTGGGCGCGGACAGCACGCTCGGCAAGAAGCCGGCCAAGCGGGAGCACTCGCCCGAGGGGGAGGACCACGTCGCCGCCAAGAAGGTCAAGCTCGAGGACGGCGCTAATGACGTGAGTGCTCATTTTATATTCAGCATGGAGTTCCCAAACAAAAAACATTGCGAGGATGAATATCTAGAGCAGGCTTATTCCATAGCAGCCCAGTTGCAGGGACTTAAGAGATTTAAAAATTTTAACCAGAGCTTGCCTCCACAGGTCACACCCAAAAAGAAGAAAGTGAAACAAGAAGAAGAAGATGGCCAAGGCAACGGCATGGACACCTCCGAGGTCACGTCTGAAAAGAAGAAAAAGAAAAAAAAGAAGTCAGTGTCGGCCGAAGCAGAGGCAGAGGCACCGGCAGAGGAACCCAAGAGTGACAAGAAGAAGAAGAAGAAGAAGCAAGCGGAAGACGAATAAGTCACTTGTGTTGTCTAGTCGCGGACGGGGCCTTACTACGAGCTCAAGCAGTATTGTAGCAATGTTTTTGCAGTTGTGAAAAGGGACACACGTGTATAGATACACGCGAATGTAATGTATAATTCTTCCTTCCCCTGTGGGGGACAATCGACACTTTAAAGTAACATGTCATTGAAATGAAACTACTTTTACGGTTCTACTCGCGTTTATTTACACATTAATTTGATTTAATGTTTATCCTGACGTCTCGAACCCTTCACAGGGTCCTTGGTCACAGGGAGACTAACAGGTTATTTTTAATTAGACAAAAATAAATCTATTAAGTATTTAGAAGGGTTACCCTATAGTTCATCAGAAGGAAATAATACGAAAAGCTGTTTTCTTTGGTACTGTATCGTTTAAAAGAAAAGACAACCCAAAGTCTCCTATCAGTGATGTTAATAGTAAAATGTTAACACCATCAAATAGTAGCGCCGTGCCAATGTAGCTCACTATATACCATCAAAATACGCTGAGAATCTCAGCAAAATGTAAATGGAGCGCAATAAAGAAAACATACGCCTTAGCTATTATATCTGGACGAGGTCGCAACAATTCACGTAAACAAAAAAAACTAGTTCAATATAATCACGGAAGTAAAAATCTTACGGGCTGCTTAACTGTGCGGCCGCTGCGCGTAACAAGCTTAAGCGGTAGCGGATTCTGAACCGCTGGAGACATTTTTAGTTGTTTCTTATTGTTAACACTTTTATTAATATTATCATTTACATTTTCCTTAGTGCTAATATCCTTATTACTAGAGCCGTAATCGGTATCAGATTCCTCTAAACAATATGCTGGCTTTACCCTGTCTATAGAGACAGTTGATTGGCGGTCACCCATCTTAATAACCATGGTTTTTGATGATCTTTTGACTACTGGATACGGTCCACTATGCAGGCATTAACGGTTTCTGCACTAAATCATTACGTAAGAAAACATAACTACATGACTCTAAATCTTTATGAACGAAAAGTTTCCTACAATCGCTACTCTCTCGTGCCTGAGGCCGCAGGCTTTGAATTATCTGTTGCAAGTTAGTCACGTACGTTTCATCTGATATATTTGCACTTTTACCATCTGTATAAAAATCATTTTAAATAAAATAAAAGTAATTTTAAATGACCTAGCGAGGCGGTGCACTATGGGAAAATCGCGTATGTTTCGTGTCAAAACTTCATATCTCGGTTGTTTTCAACTGTAAAGAGCTGTAATTTTGCACACACCTTACTATATATATAAGGCTTAATTGATATATATTTTTTTTAATTTAGGTGTACTATTTATTTATTAAAAAAATAAAACATTAAAATTCACACATTTTAATAGAAAAACAATATTTCTTATTAGTTTTCGACAAAATAGTTTCGTAAAGCTAAAAGATTATCCACCTTCCTACCTACTTTCAATAGTTTGGGAAGTCTGGTCTCTTTAAAACTTTATTCTATGATTTTGTTATAATTTTCAACAACATAGAAAATTATACCGAGTAAATTTTAGTTTAATGTCTTTATATAATATTACGTAAGTACGACTAAGTTTAATTAAATATTTACACAAAATACATTTTATGTAACTTATATAACTTTCCTATAGATTTTCGTTAATAGCAAGGAGAGCCTTAGCTTTATCCAAAAACTTCTTTGGTATTGTTTCTGTGGTAGTTCTCAAGCTTGATATATATATGGATCAGAAGTATATAACAAAGTATGGAATACGTCTTCATTTGTAGCCGCTCTTGAACACTTTCTAGAATGATGAAGTTATACTTCTTGTAATCCTTATTTCTGGCTTCTTGCGCGTCTTCTGACAATTGTCCAATAGGTAAAATAGCATAGTATTCAATAATTTTGGCGTTCAGGTGTTCCAGTAACCAAGATTCGACACACTAACGGGACCCGAAATTCAGCATCTAACCATTTGGCATTCTGACTTTCAAAGCGATCTTGTTTCCGAGACGCTTTTCTCCACCGATCGTTACATTGCGTTATCAAATTCCTTTGAATATAAGAAACAACAGTAGCTACATCTTCTGCTGATATATTGAAATTTTCTTTTATGTAATCTTCTATTTTTTGTCCACTTATCAACAAATTGCACAACTCTCGCTTGCTACAAACAAATTCACTCATTTTGAAAATCGGTAATTTCCCAAAATTTTGAAAATAGGTAAGTAGGTAGGTATATACTTTTAGCTGTATGAGAGCAACTGAATTATATGCTAACAACCGTAAATGTTTCGCTTTATATAAGACTAATAAATAGGGCGATGTGCAAAATTCACCATATCAATTGCACTTTTCCCTTTACCTAACTAACCACTATTAGATAAGTAAAGAAAACATACATTATTATTGCTTTTATGTGATAAAATACTATTTAAATTGACCACTGAGCGTTGAGCGTTTATATTGTGGTTGATAAAATTTTAAAAAGAGCAATTATTTTTTTCTTGTCTGTGGTACCTAAACTTTATTTAAATATTTATAAGTAAACTAAGTCTTATATTCATTAAATTAAAGAAAACGGCAGCAGTACGCTTCCAAAATAGTAAATTTTTGAGAAAAAAAAATATTGTAAAAATTACATTTTTACCTAGCCATATTATTTTGGTCTTTGTAAGAAAAGGCGCACGTAGGCGCAGAATTTTTTTTTCTTTTGTTAGTGAGTGATGTATAGAGATCCCATTACAATGAATATCTCGACATCGGCAAGCATCGGTAACCGGTAAACCTCCTGTTAAAAAACAAAAGACCATAAATATTATTATCTTGGACAAAATTAATTATTATACTTTTTTACTACTACATAATAAAACATTGTTTTTAAAACAATAAAACGAGACCATAAGCTTTCCAAAAATATATAATACTCATATACTTACATTGAAAAATTTCGAGTAACGTGGCATTGAACTATAGTATCGTATTGTGAAAAAATCGTCAAATCGAGCGTGAGCTAGGTTTGGTGCCCATTTTAAGAGATATGCTTATGAAAAAAAAAAAAATACACAAACGAAAACTGCATTTATCGTAGTAACTAAATTTAATATTTTTATCCCATAACATCGACTTACGTAACAGACAGTTTCGGCACGGCTTTGTATGGAGCTTTACCATAGTGCGGTGCTCTGTAGACGACTGGCGGGCTCCCCCGCTACGCCGGCCGAGTTGCAGATCGCTGAATTGACACATTGCTACATTGTATGCCGCTACAAGTACAATGTTAGGTTGCTCTGTTGACAATGTAAGCAACATTATGTTACGAAAACATTAACAGGGTTCAATTAAAAACTTTAAAGTCTCATCATCATCATCATCATCATCATCATCATCATCATCATCATCATCATCATCATCATCTCAGCCAAAAGACGTCCACTGCTGGACAAAGGCCTCTCCTATCTCCCCTCCGGTGCTGCTCGCATCCACCGATACACAGATAGTCCACCTGAAACCTGGAAATATAAAATGGTTAACAGAGTCCTGAGCTTTGTCTGACAAATATAGTGTAAATAAAAGGGTCGTTAATAAATAATACGCTTGTTGTATTGTTATAGGTCTTATCTTGCTGTTAGCATAAAATAACTTATACTGTGGTAAAAAAACACAAATGTTGAAAAAATTTCCACGAGCAGGAGCCGAAAATTTTTTTCAACATTTGTGTTTTTGTAATTTGTTTCGCAACAAAATTTGCGTTAAAAAAATTATTTAAACATTTTATATTGTGGTGTTAGCATGTGCAGAATACTTCTAATGGACGTGTGTGATTCATGCATTCCGTTTTCACAATCGCAACAACACTGCTACAAGACTGTCGTAAGTGCTCGTGGTAAGGGCCTAGGTGTCTGCGGCGCTGGAGCAGTCCTTGTTTTAAGTGTAAATGATACAGATGATTACTATAATGTAAGTGGACTCTATAAGGAAATTATATTTCTATATCTTATCTTTTGTTTTATTTTATTATTTTTAGACGCAACCTGTGACAGGTTTCCCGACACAAAGGGATAACCTTATTTTTCTATGCTTAGATGATACAAATAAAGGGAATAGGATCTTGATGTCACAGTGGTTGACGCGCCCGCTCTGCGACTTTCGCACAGATCGGCCATCGGATAGGTGACCAAAAATTTCTCTCCAGCTCTTCCGTGCTTTGGAAGACACGTAAAGCGTAAACGTTGGTCCCGGCTGCATTAGCAGTCGTTACACCAATCCGCTCTGGGCCCGCGGGTGGTTTATGGCCCGTTCTCTATACATCTATAGGGAAGGCTCGTGTGCCCCAGCAGTGGGGACATGATATTAGCTGGGGATTTAAAGGTAGGTACAAAGTTTTTCATAAATTAAAATTCGCTTTCTCTATTACTGAATCTATGTACATGGTGGCAAATTCAGAGTAAGGGTAGTCACCATTCAGTCGAAACTACCAACGGGCAAGGTTGCGGCCTAACAGCTAAAGCGGAGCGATATGGAAAATAAAAAATCTTATTAAAGAATATTTAAGGCCTTTCGAATTGTTCTGTTAAGTCATTTTGAAGTATTTTCAATTTCGAAATCCGTTGGAAGGAATGAAAACTGCAAAAGGTGGCACTCGAGGCATGGCTTAATTAAAATGTGCGGCAGCTGCGCGGCCCGCCCATTGTAGTTGACTTTTTACGTATCACCAATTAGTGCCTTTCTTTATAGTTGGGGAGTACTCCGGGCCTTTGAATCATTTAATATGGCTGCTTTCAGAATTCAAATGTAGGTAAACGAAATTTCAATATGGCCGGTAACGCATCGTGTATGTGGGCAAGTAGATATGCATATTACCAGTATGTTTATTGTGTCTGACTTTTTCTTTACCTTCATCACTTCTAGCTTTTTTAATTAAATTATTTTACTTTTTTTGGATGCGCCTTCATCTCACCTACTTCTATAACTAATCTTACACAGTAAGATAATTTATGTGTGTTGAGAGTTAAACCCGGTTGGCTCTCTGGGCCCTCAGGCCAATATCAGCAAGTTACAAAAGGCAAGCTTCTTAGGCAGCCCTGTCTAAGAGCTTATGAAAGTTGATTCCAAACTATACTAAAGAAAAAATACAACATTGAAAATTGGTAAACATCTACTTACCTCATAGAGTGTAACTAAGTTGTTTAGCTTTGCAAAAACTGCCATAATTATGAAGATGGTAAGGGTCAAATTGTTACGCTCGGCGTGCAATCGGCCGTAGGTACTCTCTCAATACTGACTCAATAATTAAACTTCGCAGGAGTTTCAAAGAAAAATAGTTAGTACCTGCTTCACTGTGAAGCAGGCACACTATTTTAATAATTGCTTAACGTTTTCTCGGCGTAGAGCGACTGGCAACTCTGCAGTGCATTGCAGGCACTAGGGATAGCGATATCATAATATAAATTATGCTTATTAACGTTTTTTTCCATGACATCACTTTAAATGAGTTAATAAAGATTCTTTAATTTATATTAATCTAACTTTATCCTTGAGTAGGTACACGAGCATTAACATGTAAACAATGTAACTTAATACACGGAATAAGAATCAAAACTAGCCAAAAGCGTAGGTACCTATACATGTTATTGCTCGTGACTACCTATGTTGTAGACTTATGACACTGAACTTCCCTGCGAAACTGTACACAGTAGCTTGTAATAGTAAAAAAAAACAGTGTTAAAAAAAATCCACGAGCGGGATTTGAACCTGTACCCCATGACATGCCGGGTCAGGTGCACTGCCAACTATGCTATCGTGGCTCAATCCAACTCGCCGGTATTAATCAACACTATCTATTTTTACTTTATTAAAGGAACCCTATTCAATGTCGACAACTACATCATCAACGTAAATAATCATAAACATTAGTCATTTGTAAAAATGTCGGTAGGTACATCACTACAGGAACTCATAAAACCATGCTGAATATCTAGAGGAGAAACCTAAAAGGGTTCAAGATACTTACCTACTTACTAATAACTACGTGAAGACTTTTGGCAAGCTTCTGAAATGGAAATTTATTATTACGAGAGATTGCGGGCGGGATGCTAGTACCTAAATGATAAAAACAGTTTAAATTTATTATTATTTAAAACTTTGTGTTTTTTTAAAATCCTGTGCTAAGCGTTGTGTCAGCCCTATCTCTCGGTTGTGTACAAACAGCGACTACGGCATAACGAGCGAAGTTGCCGGCCGGCCTCCGGTCCACGACCACTAGCAGCGCTTATTGTCGCAGAAGGCTTCTTGGTAAGCTACCTTACCTTGTACGTACCTACATGGTAAATTATGTAGGTATAGTGTTTGTTATGCATGACAATTTGGTTTAACAATTTTAATTTATTTAGCCATTGTTTTGAAAGGACCATCGATTCTCAAATATTTACGAGGATTCAATTGGTTACTTTTTGACTTTTGTACCTACAAAGGTGATAAGTTCACATTTTTTCACCAAACACATCACATTTGTTCTTACTCGTAGGTAAGCTATAAAAAATAAAAAGAAAGGTTACAATTTCCAGGTACCTCTTAAAGGTGCAATACAAAAACGAATCCTTTATCAACTTTCTAGACTGTCATACTGTCATGCACACAAACTCGTTTGAGGTGACATAGCAATTCTAAACTTTGTGATGATTTGAAATCTATACATTCTATTATTATATTCTAACCCCACTTGACATGTACCTAGTCCTACTTGTAGTTGCACTCCGTAGGGTCCTCGCACCTTTTGTATGAGTAGGTTTTGGGTAAAGTTGGTTAAAGTTACTCGCGTCCGTAGGTTTACCCTTGAGACCTACACGTGACCCCTGGGTGGTGCTAAATGAGTGACACTGTCTGAGTGGTAGAGCCACGCTGCGTTGCAGCACGAAATGGGCCGGCTTGCCCGGCGTAGGTAATACCACCCTCTCACAGAATATCGGCGTGAAACAATGGCACTCGTTGCTGTTGTGTTTCGTCTGGTGAATGAAAGTACCGGAGGCCCATCTCTCACCCCTCCCCCCTCCCAATTTCCACTTCCTCCTCAAGATCCAACTCCTTCCTCAAGGCCGGCAACGCATCTGCGATTACTTTGGTTTTGCGGGTGTCCATGGGCGGCGGCGATTACTTTCCATCAGGTGACCCGCCAGCTCGTTTGCCTCCTTTAAGTATAAAAAAAGGTACTACGTACCTAACGTAACTTAAAAATAATAATAAAGATATCAGAACAGAAACGGTTGCTACCCATCTTAATTTTGTCGAACTAGTTCCCGAGCTAGTTGTCAGATGGATCGGTGGCACGTCGCCGTCGTCATACAGTTATACCTACACTCGGGCGGCATGTAACGAGCCAACTTGCCTTCCGGTCACCGGCCACTGTTTATTGTTGTCGCGAAGTTGCTTTATTGCATACTGCTCCGGCCGTGGCTAAACCTGCAATCGCAAAGCGGCGTTTAGACCTGCAACTTAGGTTTAAATTATTTATTTACAATGTTCGCGGACGTTGTATGTTTTCCTTTGATAATCTGTTTAACTTTAAACCTTGACCTCCAGGGGTATAGTATAAAAACCCGCTGAAGTCAATTTATGACCAAACTTAAGCTATAAACGCTCAATGAAAGTAGTATAAATAAATTACCATGTCCAAAAAGTTTTTCCAAAAAACATGGTTTTTTTGGCAAATAAATGAATACGGGTATACCTAAATGATAAATAATTTACGGGTGGTACCTAAGTACATATAAAATTTACAATGCGCACATGTTTTGCCATTATGAAACAGCACGCAAATGTTAATTTAAAATGTCGATGGATACATGTAAGCGCCAAACAATAAAATTCTATTGTGTCTCTTATTTATGGCCAACGATGGGGATAGGTTAAAGCTCACCTTCTGCAGAGTCCTTATTTTGTGCCGGAACTTTGGAGAGCCAAACCAACACAACAATCTGTCTCTGTTTCCGTGCTGTAAACCGCTGCAATGGTCGAAGTTGCGCTGTTTGCATCGGAAACGACTGGCTAATGTCGCGTCGGCGATTATTGCAGATATTGTGTTGCAACTTAGCTTGTTCCGGCCATCGCGCGGTGAGAACAGAGAGAATACACTTCACGCAGAGAGACGTGGCGGTTATGTGACATCCCCCCTCAAGATGTTATGAGGTGTCTACCCACTAAAACACCGAGATGCTATCGCCGCATTTTGAGGCCGGGCTGTGGGAGTTCTCGTACGCCCGCAGCATCTGGTGGAAGTTATCGACTCCGATTCCGCTTGTCAATATTTATCCACAATAACATGTCGATGTGCAGTCTCCTGGACTGCTTTTAGGTATTTACGTGCTTGGAGATGATATCTTTATTTTTGGTCAACCATCTGATGACAGATTTGCGAAATTGCTTAACTTCATCAATCGGAGACAACCCCGTGTTTACCACTGCACTTTCGAGCTTCTGAATTTTATATTTACATTTTTATTAATCTTTTTGCGATCACATTGTTAATGCAACAATGGTTCGTCCCTTCAGAAGGCAAATTAAGCCGTTATAACAGGGTGCCCAGTGCGAGTTTCATTCCCCATTCGATCACGTGAACGAAAACGAGAATATGTATGGCAAAATGTTAACTCTTCTCGTATGCCGCCAGGAGGCGCTGCTTTAATGCATAGTAATTTTCGTTTTCGTAAACGTAATCGAAAAAATACGGATAGTAAACAAAAGTCACACTAGGCACTCAGGACAGCTGACGTTTAAACCCACCAACTCGCAAAGGGCAAGATGTTAGCTCTTTGCCACTCAACATACAAGGCATTACTACCTAGGTACTTACCTTATAGAGATGACTGGATTGTTAACTCGTCCATATTTATTGGACTGAAATAACCACATCACATGCTATCAGTGTTATCTTCATGTTGTATTCAATAAATAAACACATAGTCCATGACGGGCTAACAATTCAGCAGTGACGATAAGATAATGCGATGATTTCAGAGTCCCTTCGGTATCGTGGCTATATTTTACCATTGAAAATGGTTATCAGATGCAAATCGCCTGAGACGTATTTTTGGCCATAGCTCCGAGGATTTTGGGAGAATCGAGATGGAAATAGTACCAAGAGTTGAGGAATTTATCGAGACACGTGTGTGCGTTTGAATTTTCAAAATCGGCTGGAAACTTTTTTTGGAATTTTGAAAAAAGTAAAATAAATCGGCTTTTTTGGGGGGTGTTTGTATACTAAATTGTAAATATTAAAAAAAACCGACTTAAGAAAAAAATTAAAATAAATGGTTGTATTCATTTTCAATGCTACGATTCTTGCGGGGACTGCGAAATCTGTGATTTTTTTCTTTCAGTTAGTTTGTTCCTTTCTGATTCAGATATACCTACAGTGAGTTAATTATCAGTTATTTTGGTTACAAATAAAACATACAAAACCATTTTTTTACCATCAGGCAGGAAGTAGTCACATTGACGTGCCAAAAAAATATATATATATTGAAGAGGTTTCGTTTGGTGGGATGCGGTCTGGTAGCCTATCGACGTTTGATGCACCACTATGATGGATGACTACCTTCTATTAATAAAGAGGTAAAGATTGTAACATTGTTTGTTTGTTTGTTTGTTTGTGTGTTTGTTTGTTTGTTTGTTGGTTCGTTCGTTTGTTTGTTTGTTTGCGGAGGGTAATCTCTGGAATTACTGGTCCAGTTCCAAAAATTCTTTCACTGTTAGAATGCTGCATATGTTTCGAGTAACATAGGCTATATTTAAAAAAAAAAAAGTTTCTTTTTAAAATCTCAAATCCACGCGGACAAAGTAGCTAGTAAAGTGCTAGTTTTGTATAAAATTTGAATACACTAAATTTTAATGAAAATAAAATATACCTAAAAAGCAAAACCGAAAACGTGGGCTCACGTACCTACGTAGCTCTGTTTTATTATAAGTCAACATTCCTAAATTTCAATCCAACTGTATCAAATACAAAAGTAAAAAACAAAATGTAATTCGTACGGTTCTGGGAAAACGTTTCTGTAAATAATAATAAGGAGGTACCTACGTAAAGGAATTAACACAGTATTTAAGGAGGCTCTCCCTTAAATCTCTTAAGTCCCTGCGACTGGGCTGCTGTGGATTAGCCTGCTCCGGAGATTCAACCTCGGAATACTTTTTTGGGAACTCATTGCACTATCTTTTATAAGCATCTTAAAAATATTGGAAGGTTATTACATTTTTTCGTACCTTGATGATAGTAAACTGACATAAGGTTTTTTCTTTTAACCACTAAAAATAGGGATCTGATTTATGACTTAAGAACTGGATGATTCCAGTAAAACTTCAATGACAATCTATATATACAATAAGTTAATACTTACTAACACATTATGAGTCCTGGTCACTTTAAAAAATAAAGATTCTATCCTATATTGGTTTTTGGCGACGGTCTAAGTGTTACCGGATTGTTCGATGCTACCCGGCTTTGTAATTACTAAACCCGCATTTGGCGAGCGTGTATTGATTAAGTATACACATCAATTTTATTGTAATAGCACTAACTTTTATAATAGAATACCGTCAGTTCTTCGATACGCAGTCGTAAGTCACTGCGTTACTCAGTGAGTAATCTTCAGCTGAGTGGAGTAGACTCGGCTTGTAATTTACTGACATTACGAATGGTCTACAGTTACACTCGTTGGTCGAATGGAGTGATCGGGCCATAGTCTAGGTCTAGTGGTTTTTAATAGTACTAGTCTCAAACCACAAAGCCGGATAAATTGTTTCCTATCTTAATAAACCTGCTTTGGGCTAGAAAGTAGGGTTATATTATATGGGCCGACCCCAAGGGCCCGCGTACGATTCCCAATGGCGGTACATGTTTGTACTCTGTTTGATTAGCGATAGGGCTTGTTTTAAGTCTGCCTGGCTAGGACATAATATCAATGTTGGTAGCATTGTTGTATTTCGTGTTGTATTAGAGATAAGATAGCTATTGCCTCAGTAGTTAAGAACTCCGGGTGAAGAGCTTCTACCCTCGGCCATATCATCACTAAACATGCTTTCCGTCAAGAAAAAAGTTCGCTACGCAACAATGAAATTGTCAAATTGATTAAATGGTTTTATTAAATTTTGCAAACACAAGTTCATATTTAAAAGCATTTAGGTAATATCTTTACAAAATTAATGTAAAGGAAATGTAATATTTCGACGACAGAACGAACGACTAGCAATTAAATAATTTGTTAGGGTGTGCCTTTGATCACTTTACTTGTCAACTAAAGTTAATTAATGGATAATTATAAACATAATTTGGTAAATCTTAAATATTTTTTATGTATTTAAATATTTTACATGTTACAAATATTGTGTCATTATAAAATAGAAAAGCTTTGTTTCGTCAAGTGTTAATCAACATGTAGGTAATGATCAAACCTGGATTGACACAACACAACGTTATTACATTACCCCTTTCACGGACAATACATTTTAAATTTTTAATTGCTCTTCAATCTTATAACAAGTGCATAAAGTTCAATATTCAGTAGCAACATAGCTGCCATTGCCTCCAAAAGGGTTTTTATATTATTATATCAGCCATAGCTGTCCCACTTCTGGGTAAAGGCTTCCCCACACTTTTTCCATACCTTCCGGTCCCCTGCAACATCACGCCATTCATTCATGAACCTATCAAGGTCGTCCCGCAATCTTCGTCTTGGTCTACCTGGTCGCCTTTTGGCATTTTCTGGGGTCCACTCCGTTGTGATCAACATTATTAGAAAATATTATAGTTATTGAGCAAAGTTTATGACAATGATTGCTGCTGGTCCTTACAATGGGTGTTTATATACTGATAAAAGAAAACATTTGTGCAAAATCCCTTCCTAACAGTGTCCATAACATAAATTTGTCAATTATAAATAGTAAACATAGTTAATTTTACCCATTGCTGATCTTTCCAATGAAGCAATTTGAAATTTAGATTTATTCATTGTTTCCGAAGCTGTGGTAATAATTACTATAAGGGACTGTTGTTATTGTAATCTACTGTTTATTTATAATGTTTAAAAGGATCACAAATTTTTGACAGCATTTATATTGTGCACGTAAGTTATATTATTTTAAATCATCTTATTTAGTCGTGGACTGTACACGGAAGTCAAAGTTTCTCCCTGTCGAAATAATTCATGTCTTGTACAACAAAGATGAGCTTACCAAACGTTGCACAGTTTATGTAAAATGGTGTTTATTTCAATGACATAGAGCCGATACTGATATCAAGGTGTTGAGACATGATGTGGTTAATTTATCTCGCTAGATGATGAGTGGGGTATGAGGTGGAGGTAACTAGGCTTTAAAATACCAAAGTTACTGTTTTGTATAGTTAATATGACAGTATGTCTATACTTATTGTTTTCTAAAGTTATTGCGAACACATTCTAGTAAAAAGTGTTTCATTTCAGAAAGGTGCCAAGCCACTAACTTTCTTTAAATATGAAGATTGCTAATTCGTCATATATGTCAAAAAGCTGGTTTAAAAAATCTTATAGCACGTTCAGATGAATACTTACATATTCTACTTCTTGATCTGAGGCGTAGGACGCTGCATGTAAAATATAGTTCAATGGGGCAATGTCATGAGCCTACATTAGACAGTGGTGCTCTCAATCAGGACAATACCCCCCTGCTGTCCTGTCTCATGTCCTACCACCAGCACAAGGAAATACCTAAAGAAAACCACAGACGCTGTCTTGTGTGTGGCCAGTTCAAATTCGCGACGAAGAAGTTCGCACTAAAAGGGATACTTCAAGTTACGTAGGTAACTTACTTTAGTTTACTTATTAACAATTTAGTTTAATTAAATATCTGAAAAGGAAGTTCGAGCGACTTGCCAGCAAACAGCGTGATACCAAGCAGGAATAGCGCGAGATCAAACATTTTATATCCACCCTCCCTAAAACATGTGGATACGGTAACAAAAACCTTCCCCGGTTGTCCGGTCACTGGATAGCCGGCGTTGGGCATCACTAGTGTTGCACCATCGTTAATAGTGTATCGATAAATTATAAATAGTTCATGAGTACAGAGTAAATTACTTAATTTCACTATTACTTAATCTGTGGAGCTGTAAAAAAAGCTCACAGGGTCACAGGCTCACATTGTAGAATATGCCTGAGCATATTCGATAAAGTTTCGCTCTGAATTATAGTAAAAACATAACAATATTTTTGAAAAACCTATGCTGTATGTGTAAGTTTATACATACGATTACTAACTAATATTTTTTAATGTAATTAAAGAAATAAATAAACACTATATTTGAAGCAAAGCTTATCTTGTCATCGCCAAAAAGTACACAGAGACGATAAAGTAACGCAAAATCTTTAAACACCAAAAAAAGGTATAAATGTAGGTAATTGGAAATCTCAATTTGCACTTGCCTTCCCAGATAAGTATGTCGATTTATTGATTAATTGCATATTTGCATAGGTACATTATCACTTTCTTAAAATACGGTAATCTAATGATGGCCTTCATACTCTTTTTATTGCAGAGAGTTTGCTGATTTCAGCGTTACCGGAAATTTTTTGGGGGCGGCGAGAAGCGTATAGGGTTCCTCAATGATCGAAACCCCGTCAGAGGTGTTCTAGAGGCAATGGCATCACGCACTTGTGTGTGTTAAGATTCTCCGTGCCGTTCGGATCGCAAATTCACTGATATTTTATTTTACAATGCCAAATTCTAGTTCAAAAAATAATAATATATCGGCCGTAGTACCGTATGTTTAAGCATGCCGTGGCAGCCTTTAAAGCAGCACCAGTGTAATAATCATAGGGTTTTTAAATGTAAAAAAGTTTGTAATTTTTCGTCGTATGCTTTGTTGGATGTCCATATATAAATAACTAGCTGACCCGGCGGACTTCGTACCGCTTTGACAGTTTCCATCATTGAGTTAAATATATATAGCAAGACTTCTTGGCAGGAAAGTGAAGAGTCATGTCTGCGGTTTTGTTTTATTTTTTAAAATTTGTGTTATGTCGAATATTAATGTGAAATAATGGTGGATTACATATTGTTTTCTAAAGTTTACGCGAACACTACACATTTAAATGAAACAATTTTTACGGATCTACTCGCGTTTATTTTACACATTACATTTAATTAATTAATTAATTTTTGAAATAAAAATTATTAATTTAATGGTGGATTATTAACCGTTAAGTGTTCGAGAGTGTGCATGAGTGTTGGCAATCTAAATAAATCTAACTATCATTTCCCCCTCCTAATTTCTATTATCATTCATCATCATCACGCAGTAAAGAAATATTGTATTTATGTATTACTTGTAAGAGAAATTACTTTGACATTGGCTAAATGTGCTAATCGCACGAAGCCATCAACTGAAGGGAAATTATATATTTAATGGTTTCCAAGACAACAAAACAAACAAATCATTTTGTATTAGAAAATTAAATTGTTGTTTTTAATATTTTAAAAATTAATTTAATATGTTAAAATATAGCCTATGTTACTCAGCGCTAATGTAGCATGGTGAAATAGCATGGTGAAATAATTTTTTAAATCGGTCCAGTAGTTTTTGAGTTTATTCGTTGCAAACATACATACATACAAATATACAAAGGTTTTCTCTTTATAATATATATATTGTAGTATAGATTAAATAAATATCGACAGTCGACAGTCGACGGGCCGCCCTAGAGCTTCCCCATTGATCGACACAATTTCCGGGCCGTTGTGTCGCCGATCGCCCGTGGGGTGTTGTCCCGAGATTGGATTAGTTATTGCAAAATCTATCAGAGGAGCATATTTTATTCAGAGATCATGCCTACAAAACCATTAGTTCGGGATAAGTGACTGTTTGTAGATTAATGTTAAACAGAAATTGGACATTGTTATTAAAAGCTTTTATGCTTCGTGTTAATCGTCATCGTGTTATTTTTGTCTATTAGTATGTTTAGTATTTAATTATTATATTGTAAAGTGATTATTTAATAAAGATTTTATTATTATTACTAGGTCGGGTCATAAGTTCTGTCACAAATACTTTATTAAATAAATTGTACGGCTTTTTATGTTAGTTTAAATTTTATATATTAAAAGAAAGGTAATTAAAAGTAGATTAAAATGTTGTTAAAATTATTCGAAATGCCCTCCCTGATTTTGAATACAAGCTCTCAACCTCCGTGGCCAGTCGTCGGTCGCAGCACGCACAACGTCCATGTCTATATCAGCTGCTGCTTTAATCAGGGATGCTTTGAGAGACTCCAAATTCTGGTGAGGCTTAGCGCAGACTTTCTCCTCCAAATGTTGACATATTTTGTGATTTAACGGATTTAAGTCTGGGCTGGAGGAGGACCATTCTTCGTGCCTGATGAAGTCGATTCCATGGGCAGTCAGCCAATTTTGCGTGCTTGCTGCCCTAGAAGCCGGCACAGAATCTTGTTGGAAAACCCAGTGTCTGTTTTCGAACATTGTGTGAGAAAGAGGTTCTACAATGTTTAAAAGCACTGTATTTTGGTACACTATAGCACTGGTTTTTAAACCTTTCTTACAGAAAAACACCTCACTTAGGCCTGAATATGAGACTCCAAGCCAAACCATGAATGATGCGGGGTGATGCCCACGCTGGACTCTCGAGATACGCCTGCTCGCTTTTTCACAGTTGTGGGCATACACTTTATCATTTTGTTTGTTATAACTTACTTCAATGTCAAAATTTTTTTCGTCTCAAAAATGGATTTCGTGGTACTTTTTTCCCGCGTACCGCCTTAACGAAGCCCGAGATCTCTCTAGCCTTATTTTTTTCAGACGCACATTCAGAAAATGTCCTGTTTTCTTGCGATAAGCACGTAGTTCCAGGTCTTTGTTTAACACTGTTTTAACTGTGGTTCTGCTTAACCCCATCTGAAGAGCTAACAATTTTTGCTTGCGAACGGGATTTCGTTAGATACGCGCCCTCTCTGCCTTGATGACCGCCGGTGTCGTAACCGTACGAGGCCGGCCGCTCCTCTTGCGATCTTCGAAGCTCGAATCTTCACTGAATCGTTTGATTGTACAATAAACAAACCTCAGTGTCATTATCAAATTTCTGAAAAGTTTAAAAATCTCAGTTGGCGCGTAACGGCAGCGATGCAACGCAATAACCGCGATTCTGTCTTCTTTTTGCGTCCACTCCATGTTTAAAAATGGAGTAAAATAATATTGTTTTTTATTTTTACAAGACGCAAAACTTACATATTCAAAAGCAATCAAAACATTTCTGGCTAGTATTTAAAATTTTAAAATAATAAGGTTGTGACAGAACTTATGACCCGACTGCGTATTATTATTCTCTTTATTAAAATATACATCTTAAGAATTTTTTTTTACAATATTTTATAAAGAAACTTATTTACAATATAAAATATTATAAAAAAACTTAACCTAGGTTGCCATCGGCAGCGGGGATAGACCCAAGCTATCGGTGATTAGGGCTGCAGAGTGAGGAACCTCCTGACAATATGCAACGTGTCAAGGAGTACTTCCTTTTGCATCTGACCCTTGTTTAAAATGTTCCGCTGCGAAGATTCACTACGAACCTGGCCGTAAAATCTGTTTGTTAGAATTGGTTCAATATTAGCGTTTTTTTACAATGGAAGTCGTAGAAAATAATTATAATTATTGATGTTAAATCAAAAGTTACCTAATTGTTCCTTTTATTGTTACGAACTTTTGATTAAAACAGATTTTGACCATTAAATGGATTCGCATCTTAATCCAACTAATAAAAATGATTTAATTGTAACAGAACAAGCAAAATTAAATATAATTATGTACGTAATTGACGCCATGTCGTATCTATCCACATTTTTTTTTAACAAAATAATACAATTCTGTATATTTTTAACGTAAACGAAGCATAGACAATATTTGCACTAGTAATCAGACAATCGTGAACAAAAATCACATTGTGCCACTCGTCCATATTTCAGGAACAGGAAGCGGGCCGAGCGAAAATAAATAACGGGAACGAACGGCGCGGCGTGGATGATGAACCGACTGCGACGACGCTTATTTATTTTTCCAGAATAGTGCTCCGGAGAGCCTTGCTTAAGATTTTTCCTTTTACCTTTATTAAGATTTACACGGGGCTCGCTAATTTCATAGCCCCATTGTAGTATGTTTTTGTGCATACCAAACACTGGGAAACAGTTTATTAACTTAAGTGTGTACTACCTGAATTTAAGGGATTAAGAGTTCAAGAAATATTAGTATGACTGTGTATATTTTTTTGGTCTTTTGGTTCATCATCACCAGCTCAATTTATGTCGCCACTGCGGGGGCACGAGCCTTCCCTATGGATAAAAGACAGTTTGCTGAAACAACTATCGGTACAATAATGGTTGAATCCACATTCCACATGGCGGTAACCTCGTGAGTCAAGTCAAGGTACTTACTGAGCTTGTCCTTCTCTGCTTTCACAAGGTTCTCATCATGAGGTATGGTGATATCTACCAGTATTGCCCGGCGCTGGGATCAGTCGACCATCACCATATCAGGCTTATTGGCGACAATAGTCCTGTCCGTAATGATAGAGCGATCCCAGTAGAGCGTTGCATGACCATTTTCGAGTACTGGCGCAGGTGCGTACTTATAGTACGGCACCTCCGATTTAACAAGGCCACATCCAAGAGCAAGTTGCTGGTGAATTATTCTGGCTACTTGGTTGTGTCTATGCAAATACTCTCCGTTAGCAAGATGAGAACAACCAGAAAAAATATGTCGGAGTGATTCACCTGGACGGCGGCATGCCCGACAGATGTCGACCGTACCGTCCTTCATAATATATTTCCGGTAGTTATTCGTCTTGATAACTTCATCTTCAATGGCACAGACAAAACATTCGGTTTCCCCAAAGAGGTCACCGAAACGTAGCCAGTTCACCGACGCAGGCAAATCTACATCAGGCCCAGTTAGAGCCCGATAGTAGCGCCCGTGTAGCACCTTGCTCTTCCATATGTCCTTGCGATCGAGAGTGCTTAGCACCACTGGTTTGCGCCAATTTTCTGTTGCCAAGGAGAGCGGCGTAAAGTGTCTATGAACTGCCACGACATCAAAATGCATCCCGCACTCATCATCATCATCATCATCATCATCATCATCAGCTCATTTATATCCCCACTGCTGGAGCACGAGCCTTCCCTATGGATGGATAGGGAGAACGGGCCATAAACCACCACGCGGGCCCAGTGCGGATTGGTGGTTGTTAACAACTGCTAATGCAGCCGGGACCAACGGCTTAACGTGCCTTCCGAAGCACGGATGAGCTCGAGATGATAAATTTTTGGTCACCCATCCGATTGCGAAAGTTGCTTAACCTCAACACTCGCAAACCGGGCGCGTTGACCACGGCGCCATCGAGCTCCTCACTCACTGTTAAGTAAGTTAAGTAAATAATCCCTGAGACTGCACACCTCACGGTTATGTAGGTCCTTGGCATTTAAAAAGCCGCGACCCTCACATCTCCGCGGGATGTACAGCCTCATAACAGATGAGCGCGGGTGTAGCATTCTGGAAGTCGTGAGCATTTGACGGACTCTTCTATCCAAGGCGTTCAATTCGGTCTGAGTCCATCTTAGTATGCCAAAGGAGTATGTGAGCAGAGGCATAACCCAGCCATTAAAGGCACGCGTCCTATTGCCACCCGATAAAAGACTGTTAAGTATAGTCAATATTATTAGGTAGCTTTTTTTTTGAAGAGAGATTGCTGATTGCCTCTGACGGCATTTTCAGCTTCACCGGGCTTGAGGTATTAGGTAGCTACCTACTGCGGCCTTACAAGCTCTTAGAGCAGTAACTATATTTTGGAGTGTCGGTACCTACCAACACAATATGTATGTAATAATAAAAAATAAAAAAATATTTCCCACACTCACACCAATTATCTAACCTCAAGAAAAACTTCCTTAAGAAACTCGATAAAATGGTTAACTAGACAACGGATAAACATAAGTAATTAATATACTTAAATACATACTTATTATACCTACATAGGAAACACCCAGACCCGAAACAATATAGAAAAACAGGTATTTCCAAATTGATCCGACCGGGGATCGAACCCGGGACCTCCGTGATGGCGATACCATGAAAACCAGTGTGCAAGCCACTCGACCAAGGAGGTCATCAATGTAAGTAAGATCGATACAAACCTCGTATTTAACGGAATAAAAAATAAAAAATAACTTGAAATTAAAGAAAAGATAAAAAAAAACATTTCTTGACCTGCACAACACATAACATCTATAATTATATTTATTTTTTTTGTTTGGTTTATGGAGAAGGAATCCCGAAAGATAATATGTATAATAGGTTTATCTAAGTTTCATTACATTATATACTAGACATTATATATTTTTTGAACTACGGTCGAGCTCCGACCACTGAGTTAAAATTAATAGTGATCCAAGAACCATTTTCATAGTTTTAATTACTTTGGAAATAGGCTTTTAGCTTTGTGACAATGTCAGCAAATACGTCTATTGTTGCTATTGTACTGCGTAACGAGTTTAACGCGTGGTATCCCAGACGCGATTTAAGCCCCTCCGGTTTATAGAGATTGAACCTAAAAGCCCTTGGTAGCCTGGACGAAGGATGTAGCCTGAACGACGTCGTCCGGACGCTGTCAAAGCAACACCGTATTTTATCATACTCCGAAATTTTAAACAAATTCAGTAGTGAAAGTGTTTGTTTGGTGATGAGCTATACATAGTTTAAAAGGTCTTGAAATTACCTTTCTAATAGTGCTTACTTGCATCTTTTCTGGACTCAACCTGGTTCGTGAGTAATGAACAAAAACATTTTACAAATAATTTACTAACGGCGAGTATCCCTGACCTACGACAACCCGCGGGCTTCCCGCTGCTGCTCCGGACTACTGATTCACAACTAAGCGCTACAGCGCTTCTACGCTGCATGGCCTATGCTGCGTACAACATTTAATTTATTTATTTTGGACAAAAAAAATTTTTCTTCCTCGCAATGAACTAAAAATGTTCTGGCTGTCCTAACGTTCTAAAAGGAGTCATTTTCTTGAACTGCTGTCGTTGCCCTGATAAATATCACTATACTTGTGTGAACTTTACTAAAGATGGCTTTACAAATCTCACAAAAAATAAAAAAAAACTTGGGTTTCTAACACACCGATACGCTGTTCAGCCTCTGTATCAACCAACAAAAATACGGAGATTTTGGGTTCATTACACGGAAACGTAACAATCCGTTCAAAGGCGCGAACTGCATCTAGCGCCGTTGGGGCGGCAACAACCGCCAAAACCTGCGGCTGTCTATTTCCCAAGCTTCTCCTGGATATAGTAAGAGAGGAGTTGGACAGAAAACACAACACACTGAAATGCAATCAAAGCTAACTTCTATAGACGAATGCCTTATCTTTTATAATTCTGAGCAAGAAAAAGTTAAGCTCGAAATGCAAGAACACAAGACACGTATAGCGAAGCTAGAAAGCGAAAACGAACGCCTCCGCAACAACACACTAGATCTGTCTCATCACTTTTTTTTTATACGTAGCACGGCAAATGACTCCAATTCACCTGATGTTAACTGAATATGGAATCCAGATGCGACGACAACTAGTGCAGCGTGAAAACAACGCAGCATCAGTTATCCTCACTTTGCCGACCCACAAGGTGCCTCTTCACCCCATATCAAAGGAAGGAGGGAAAACGTGTGCTGGCAAGCTATTCCATGTTTTGGAGGTGCGACAAAAAAACGAGTCACCAAATTTCTTAGTGCGCGATGGAATATTTGAGACAGTGAAGCGGTGACTCCAGCTGGAGCTGCTTTCACGGGCAAACAACTTAGAATTACAGTGTGTCCCTGAACTCAAGGACGAGAACCTCTACAATACCCTTCAACATAGTGCCTAGAGCAAGGTCAATAAATGCCCTATATCTGATTCTATCTGACTCTGATGTTCAGTATTGTAGCCGCATTGCTAAGTACAACACCAATAGTACCCGCCCACGCTTGATCCTGGTTTAGTTCAGCAGTCGCCGTTTAAGAGATACCTTCTTAGCTAGTGTCATAAAGTTTAATCGGAACAACCACTCGGACAAGTAAATACCTCACATCTAGGTTACGGCGGTACAAAGAAGAGTGCTGTATTTGTATCGAGACACCTAACACCAGAAACAAAATAGGATGGATAGGGAGAACGGGCCATAAATAAACTACCCCGCGGGCATAGGTCAGATTGGCGGTTGTTACCGACTACAAATGCAGCCGGGACCAACGGCTTTACGTGCCTTCTGAAGCATGGAGGAGCTCGAGATGATAAATTTTTGGTCACCCATCCAACCGGCCTTTGCGAAAGTTGCAATAGCAATCGCATATCCGGCGCGTAACCACTGCGCCATCGAGCTCCTCCATCGAGGTCTTTTGGAACACCACCTGTTCTTAGACCTAGAAAAAGGGGTTTTGTATTGGTGAAGCCGAACGCTTATACTTATTGGAAGTTATCTGATTGATGTATAATTGAACATGACTGTAGCCTCTAAGGGATATAGGAGTAGTAACAATTAGGTCAATCAAAGTTGTAGTAACTAATTAATTCCACACATCACTAATGTCAGCTGCTAACATTCGTGAGGCCACTATTACATTGACAACTTTATATACGGCGGTAAATAAGTAAACATACGAGACAGTACAGAATTCTGGTCGTGTTTCACCCTCGTCGGAGTAGCTTGTATTAGGCTATTGTAAGCTTAGTAACTGTCAACCAGTTCATGGTGGAAAATCAAGGAGATTTTTGGCCGCCTATGTGGTCTAGTGGTTAAGACCACCGGTCAGACCCAGTGGTAACGAGTTCGATTCCTGGTGGGGATACATGTTTGTGTACTCGTTTTGGTTGGTGGTAGGGCTTGTTTGTCCGCCTGGGTAGCTACCACCATCTTATCTAATGTCGTCATAACATCTATGTTTGTAGCATTTTTGTGTTCCGGTATTTAGAGATGAGATAGCCAGTGCCTTAGTAGGATCCCGGGTGAAGTGCGCTTCCACCATTGGCCTTATCATCACTTGACATCAGGTGAGATGAAGGCACAGTGCCTTAATTTTTTTTAAATATCTTAACTTAACTTTGATACTCCCTAACTTTGACATTAGCTAAATATGCTAGCCGCTCCAAGCCATTTGTAACGAAAGAAAAGAAACTATCAAACAAAATTAAAACAAAAGCCTGCGCATTAGCTGTGAAGACCGAACGCGCTAGCATCATGCCTCGTCATACCATAAAAACCAAATTAAACATCCGGCTTTCCATCAGCTATTCCACACAAGTGAAGCTTCCACACAAATCCACTAAACACTCATGCTGGCAGGACCCTCGTACCATGAAATGTTATTGAAGGCCCGGTGCCAGCCAGGATTAGTGCGTCGCCCCAAATGCGGATAAAAAACTCATTTTCCCCGTGACTTAATTCGTTATAACGCTTATATTTATTTTTGTGCGAGTGCGGAACGAACGGTTCAATTCAATTACAAATTCATCTACCTAATACATTGGTGCTGTCGTGCATTGAGATTTAGAGATGTGAAGAAATGACTAATTCGTTCTCTTCCGCGTATTAACATGTTCTTCTTTGTTATTCAACTGTTTCGGCACCAACATATAAGGATCAGGAAAGCATCTTAAGACGAAGGATAAGGCACACTAGCGCCATCAATTGATAATTTGACAATTACTAACTGACCGGATCTTTTTTTAAACATTGCGTACCGTCCGACAACAGGAAAGCATCCATAGTATTTATTTAATAATTGTGCACTACTTTTTGTTGCGTGGTTTATTCACAAAACGGGCTATCGCATTTATTCACAAACAATGGCCACTGTTGGTGTTAGCAAATGAATACAAAAACAAACCTAAAAGTAGTGCACATTTATTAAATAATAAATGTTTGCCTAGTGTCGGAAGGTCCGCAATGTTAGAAAAAAAAACCAGTTTAGCAGTTATCAAATTAAATCCATTAGTGGCGCTAGTGTGCCTTACCCTTCGCCTTAAGCAAATATGCAAATTAAAACTATCGCATTCCATTTCAAATAAAGTTTCTAACGGAGTTGTCATACTACCTACTGAGTATAGATAACCGAGGTAGATTTTTATTGCCGGACCTACACTAAGTACCTAGTTTGTTTTAAGCCCCATTAAAAGCTTTCTGTAGGAAAAGATCGCCTGAAAGAAAGCGGTCACCCATCAGCCTTTTCCCACTTCATGCAAGCTAATTTCAACAACAATATTGTAACAACTCTTATATAAATTTAAAAAAGTCTTTTTTCAATTTGTAATTTGTTCGCAACAAAATTTGCGTAAAATTATAACTAAATAACTCATTTATACTTATGGAGAGCAATATATGATTGAATTGAATTAATTTGTGCCGGTACACAGAAATAGGATACTGCTGTTTGGACATCAATAAGTAGGAGGGTGGTTGCTGTAGGGATGCCGCTGGTACATCACGTCGGGGTCACCACTGTAGGGAAGCCAATGGTACGGGTTGGATGCCACATTGAGGAAGGCCAAAGGGAAGATCTTCCTCCGAGCTATACCACTTCTACCGTACTTCGCTACCGTGATGCAGGCTTCCCATACTATATTATCGTCGTAGTATGGCGACGTCGTTGGTATGCGTTTGTGGCGCCATCTGTTGACACGGTTGAGAAGGTGTTTGCTTCTTGTCGAATAATGTGCGGCGTATGCGGTAAGGGGGCGCCGCCAGAGTAGCCATTGATTTTGATATGCGGATAAACTACCGTCGCGTCGAGTAAAACTGAAGTTTAAGACAAAAGCCAAGTCGACATCCACATTCAATTACTATTAAAAACTCTTTACAGTTATCCCGTAACATTTTGTCAGTAGAAAACTTAAACAGCGTCTATAATGTGTGTATTTTTTGGAGTAAATCCTTTTTATATCATGTTGCGTGTTTAACGTTGGAGGAAACTATTCTGTTTCACATTGGCTGTAAATCTCTCCCCCCTTGTATACGGTTACCGGCCGCCGTCGCTCGTCCTCGCAAATAATTCCTTAGATTAAATAATGTCAATAGGAGACGACGGCGTTATTTGTTCTCGGAGACAAAAACATTTCTCCCGGCGCGCTGTGTATCTCCCAAAAGTTTCTGCTCTAGCGTGAAAACTGTGTTTGTGCACGTAAATATGACCCGCTACGTGAAATATTAGACATTGAAAATGTTTCACTATTTCGGCTATTGTGTGGAAGACGTATTTTTTTAGGTACCTATGAAGCGTATTGATTTTGTGTTTGGTCTATAAACGCTGTACCTCAACTTTTGGCCATAATTCTTCAACTATCTTCAGCCCTCCAAGCTGGAATATAATATCATTGTAGACCCGCACTGGGCCAGCGTGGTGGGTATAGGCCCAATCTTCCCATGAGCTATTTGTGCATGTGGGAAGGCCTTAGATCTGCAGTGGAACGTCTTTATTGATAACTAGATGACCCGGCCCACTTTGACAGTTTCCATCATTGAGTTAAATATATATCAATGGTTTCCATGACAACAGAACAAACAAATTATTTTGTATTGGAAAATTAAATTGTCGTTTTTAGTTTTTTATGATTTTTTTTTTTATATAACCTATGTTACTCAGTGCTAATGTAGCATTCTAATGGTGAAAGAATTTTTTAAATCGGTCTAGAATTTTTGAGTTTATTCGTTGCAAACATACATACATACATACATACATACATACATACATACATATAATACATAAATACATAGGTACATTCAAAAATACAAAGGTTTCCTCTTTATAATATTAGTATAGATCAGGGGTTCCCAACCTTTTTTTGTCTACTGCCCACTTTAAGAATAAATTATTTTTTAACGCCCTCCTTTTTAAACATACTTAAAAACCGCTAAGTACTTTATAACTGATTATTGAAACGCAACTTTATAGTATTCGGACAGAGTATCTTTTATTGAAAATAAATCAAACATAATCAATTCTTATATAAAAACTAATGTGAAGGTTGAATCTGATGCTGTTCAATAAGTTTGTTGATATCAGGTTCCAATTTACTCAAAAACAGCCGCAAGTCGCCACGTTCGGTAACACGCAAACGATTTCTCTTTTTAGTAAGCAGCGTTGCCACAGCACTAAATCCACGTTCACACAAATATGACGATGGGAATGCTATCAAGAATCGTTGAACAATTAACCACAATCCAGGGTACAATTGCGGGATCGGTTTTTGTAGCCAAAATTCTTGATATCCATTTTTGAACTTGATTTTTATTTCTTCGTTTGTTGTCAATTCTATAAGTTCTTCTTCCAGCTGAGGTGACATTGCTGTGTTGACATTTGAAAACGGATCCAACACCCAGTTTGGTATTTCCAAGTTTAAAATGTCCTGGTATCGTTCGGTGACGTCAATGTGGAGGTTTTCCAAATGTTGGCAGTAGGCAAACAAGTCGTCGTTACTGCAGGATACTGATAAATTCGGAAAATTGTGAAGCTCACGTCTGCCCATATTCTTTTTGTGCAGAAGCAGTTTGGCTGCGAAAGCAGCAACGACATTTTTTGTTTTAATTAAATTTAGTTCATCGCCTTGCAGTTGGAGGTTCATGTCGTTGAACAATTTATACAGGTCTGTCATGTAAGCTATATCATTCTTTGATGTTATGAGCTTGTTGCGCAGTTCTGTATCTTTAGTTTCCAAGAACTCTATCACAGAGTCAAACAGGTTGTAAAATCGAATCAGACAATTGCCTCTTGACAGCCAACGAACTTCAGTATGAAGCAACAAACGGTTGAAATCTTCGTCATTAGTAACACAAAGCTGATGAAATAATCTATCATTCAAAGAGCTGCTACGGATTTTATTGACTGCTTTGATGACATATTGCAGTGATTGAAATAGTCGTTCACTTAAGTTTCTAGCAACCAAATGTTGTCTATGAATAACGCAATGTATAACAAGGACATCTGGAATTTTATTCTTTAAGTACGCTATGAAGCCTTAATGGCGCCCTGTCATAGCCGGAGAGCCATCCATAGCAACTGATATAATATTTTTCAAAGGAATCTCTTTCTCTTCACAAAACTTTTCCAATGTATTGAATATGGTTTCGCCTTTTGTATCTGTCTCCAAATTTCTGGCAAACAATAGTTCTTCACGTATTTTCTCATCTTTAATAAACCTCACGTAAGATAGCAACAACGCTTCATTAGTTGGTAAAGTGGACTCATCGAGCTGAATTGAGAATTGACTAGTCCTCAGATGATTGCACAATGATTCTTCAATGTTTTCAGCCATTTCATCAATTCGTCTTTGCACAGAATTATTACTCAAAGGAATTTTTCGGATAATATTTGCGGCTGGTTTATGAAGCACAGTAGTTATTACTTCCTTTATTGCTGGCAAAATTAACTCTTCTCCGATGTTGTGTGGTTTGCCTTTTTGAGCAATTAACAAAGAGATATTGTACGAAGCTCGAAGTCCGTCGTCATCTTGCTTAGCAGCCGCCGAAAATAGTTTTGATACACTTGGCTGAGTATTATGCTTTTTCTCTAGGTCTTGAAAATATGCTACATTCTTGTCTTTCTTATCTGGATGCATTTTATTCAAATGATCTTGCAGTCTTGAAGGCTTCATTGCTTCGTTCGAAAATGTTTTTAGACATAGAAGACACAAAGGCGACGACGGGTTTGTGGGATTTTCAATAAATCCGAATTTAATATATTCCGCAGAGTATTGCCGTCCCTTCTTTTTTACTTCCGACATTGTTTTGTTTTGAGAAATACGTAAGTGTTGAAATCAAGTACTGCTTATCTATTAAGCGCGAAACCACAAATGAAAATAAAATAAATTTAAGTCGTTTATATAGGATTGCATAAGCAGCACGCACCAACAGGAATAAGACAAACGTGCATAAACTCGTTTATCTCATTCGACGCCCAATCGTACTCGACAAGCAAGAACAAGTATTATAGAACCAGCCGATTGATACAGGAATGTACAAATCGAATTATTTAACAAAAACTTGTTAAAACATGATTGCCCGCGGTCTATTATATCGAACCGAGTTTGAGCTATATCTTAATTAATATTAGTTGATGTTCACAAGATGTAGTCGAGAGTCGAGAACTCAGTCGGTGTCTAAGAGTCTTCCTAGCTAGGTAGATGAAATTATAAATCGACCCCAAAGCCCTACACAACGCCCCCTTTTTTTTCTGGGTCTCTTACCGCCCCCCTTTAGGCCTGCAGCGCCCACAAGGGGGCGTTATCGCCCACGTTGGGAAAGACTGGTATAGATGATACTGTCATTTTTTCATTAAGTACAACTTATAAGTATTTAAAATATAAAATCTATAGTAATAATATAAAGAGGAAAGCTTTGTATTTTTGTATATATGTTTGCAACGAATAAACTCAAAAACTAGTGAACCGATTTAAAAAATTCTTTTACCATTAAAATGCTACATTAGCGCTGAAAATGCGGTACGAAGTCTGCCGAGTCAGCCAATATAAAATAAAGTAGTTGTAGTAGTAAGTAATTAAAAAGGTTGACTAAATAATACTTAGATTGATATTAATATGTTTTACTACAATTAATGTTGTTTAAATTTTTTTGATACCAGCTGCCATGCCAATGCCATAAGGACACGTCCCACTATCTACCAACAATTCTAGTTCTTTATTCATCATGCTCTGTATTCCAGACTGAACACATTGATCGTCGATTGTATTATTTTACACGATACACCATCATCGATACTCCAAAACCTGTTAAATCGCCAATCCCATAAAACGGCAGTTAGACGCACGCCTGCCTAATGTGCGCAGTTTTGGAGTGCGGCATTGTTTGTTGGGTTGAGCCGGCGAATTTGCATTGGTGGAACAAATTAATGTCCGACAAATGGCATATCCATTAAAATAGTTAGTAGCAATATATCCACTGTGTACCATAAAAATCAAGTGACATTTTATTTAGAAATTCTTTTACCAATATTGTCGAACACGTAGACATTTTTCGCGACTAAGAATACCTTCAGCTATTCAAGAGCTAACATAAAAAGGGAAAAAATTTTACAGAACATGTAATTTTCTTATTGAAATCGTTCACTATTCTAAAGGAAAAAACGTCAAGACTTTGTATGCCCACCCGAAACTAGAGAATAATACTCCACTAGAAAAGAGCGCCAACGAATTAGATAGTAATTCTTTCGGACCTAAAGCAACAAAAGAAACCTTTGACCAACCTTTTCACATGAATGTGCCTGGCCTGGCAGGCAGGGTGAAAACAGTACAAAAGGACAAATAGATTAAAATTTCAACTCCACTGGTTTTAATTAAATAGCCAACCGAAGCCGCAGCCTACGTCCTGACGCTTACAATGGCCTCTAAGAAAAGAGGGCTATGGAAATTTTAAGCCTGTCTCGTGCTAATTTGGGACAATCCCCCAATTTGGCAATGTGTTACCATCAACTGCGAACTATTTCAATTGTTTTGGCGAGTGGATAGACAGTTTTTAAGATGATATTGTGCAATCGAGCGAATAGGAGTTATTCCTATAAGTTTTATCTTACAATTTGAAGCACACATTTAAAATTAGTCGTGAATGAAGCCAATTCCCCAAATGGCCAGCTGTAGAATTTTTTATTATTTTAAAAAGGGTATTCAAAAAAAATACTTGTGAATTTACTACTACTAGTACTTAGGCTACTGAGTGATTTATATTAAATTACTCGCATAATTACCGTAGTTATTGAACGATCAGTTTTTTACGGACTGATTATAATGAAAATTGTAATCTGGTAATTAAATATTTAACAAAATAACAACATCCGTCTTTGTTATTTAATTAAAATATTTTCAACAAAATATTTGAAAAGGAGAATAAAGATAATGAGATTTTGACATGTAAAAAATTTGGTAGGTATGATTTTGCGAATGCCAACAGGAAGTTTATCTGTAACATAAACTTATTTGACTTCCTTAGAGATTGATAGTTTCATAATATTCTATCGGATATACGATTTTCGGAAATGAACTTAATTGTTCTTATGGGAATAAATGTCTTGGCAATAAATCAGAAATGGGTATAAATCAGAGAATTACCCATATACTAGGTGGAGTACTAAAGTGCTGGTTGCTGGGCAAGTGAGTCGCACGAGCACTCCCAGTGGAGAGCACTCGCTCAGTCAACTATCGGCGCCCCTCGTCGGCCATCCAACTTTGATTCTTTGTAGATGTGTCGGGAAAAGAGTTTCGACAATATTGTTATTTGCGTTGGAAAAACAAAATTGAACAATTCTATGTAAAAATGGGTGAAATATAAAGAATTGATGTTTGAATAAAATAAAGTATTCGTTCTGTGTGTGTTTTAAATTAATAAACACAGATAGATATGTCTGGGTGCCTAGTGTGAGTTTTGTTTACTGTCCGTATTCATTCGATTACGTTTACGAAAACGAAAATTAGTATGACATTGAAGCAGCGCCTCCTGGCGGCATACGAAGTGAGTTAACATTTTGCGAATATCGAATGAAACTCGCACTTGGCACCCTGATACCTGATGTATCTGATATGAAGATACCTACTTATCAAGAATTATCATACCTAACAAGAGCAAAAGGGTCTACAGGGAATCGAAGAAGCTCGCTGCTTCATAATACAGAAAGAAAATTTAGACAACTAAATAAATACTACTGAAATGAATTTTTAGCTCTTGGAAATAGACGATTTTTCACGGGTAGGACATACTTGTTCAATTTTAAAATACTGTGTCATGTTCCTACCATACCTACCATATTACCATTTTATGATGTCACATTTCAAATGTACACTTGTAAATTTTATATTAAATATTTAACGAACCACCACACAAAATATGTTGTAACCTTCATAATTATTGTTTGTTCTAAGCTAACCTATTTCTGACACCGCCCCCACTATTATACACCTCTAAAACTCATAACAATGGCGACAACGACACAACGATTTGAATTCACAACTGTTAAAACCTCAATTGTAGTGCCACCCAGCAATAACACGCCGGAGTCAGTTTTGGTCATAAAGAGTTTTCAGCAAACTGTGTGATGCGCCAAATTGGCTTCCCAGGTCTAATTGGGAAGCGGACAATGGGCACGATGTCCCGGGACAGCGGCGCGCCGCAAAACGGCCGGCCACAATTAATTTCGGCTAAACTTGTCCCGGTACGAGTCTGGAGTCCCGCAGGGTTGTATTAGGGCAACCCTTTTTTAGAGAGGTTCATTGTTAGATACTACTATTAGCTGAGTGCGAGTTTCATTTAACATTTGAACACGTTACAAAAGTGGAATGCTTCACCTGCATGCAATAACCTCCTTCCTACATTAAGGAGTTCTTTCCTACGTGTGAAGAAGCAACTTGCCGGTCGGCAAAGTAAACGGATAGTGACGCATAATCCTCTATTAGCTATCTTTGCATCTGGACTCTGCTTCTGCTTAACGTCAGGTGGAATAGAGACAAATATTGAAAGATCAGTTAAGAATAGGGCAACACTTTGTCTTTTTTCAATTTGTAATTTGTTCGCAACAATATTTGCGTAAAATTATATGTAAATAATCATGAATATAGCTTGCCTAATTCTTAACTGATCTTTCAATATTTGTAAAAATATTAAGATCGGATGTTGATGACGTAGTTGTCGGCATTGAATAGGGCTCCTTCGGCTTACAGAGTAAGAGTAGATAGTGTTGATTAATTTCGGCGAGTTGGATTGAGCCACGATAGCATAGTTGGTAGTGCACCTGACTCGGCATGTCATGGGGTGCGGGTTCAAATACCGCTCGTGGAAATTTTTCAACACTTTGTCTTTTTTCAATTTATTATTTGTTCGCAACAATATTTGCGTAAAATGATATGTAAATAATCATAAGTTTTATATATTAAATTATTAATTTATCTATTACGAGAATTTGTATCGCCTTGAAGCAGTGCTGTGCCGATGCCGTGCTGGTGACAAACGAGGTGAGTCTGGCAGCTAGAGCTAGAGATAAGATAGCCAGTGCCTCCGTTTTTGAGGATTCCGGGTGAAGTGCGCTTTCACCTTTGGCCTTATCATCACTTAACATCAGGTGCGATGAAGGCACTGCTTACCCGTAAGATGTATAAAAAAAGTTAAAATTTTGCTCTAAAAACTCGGTAAAAAGTATAGTAAGAATTTTACCTCTTTGCTATAAAGGCCTGGTGTCTTACTGCCTTGTTGGTTATAGTGATTATATACGACTCTTATAGATTTAGTTGACACAATCCACTTACTGTGTAAGCCTAAGTGAGCTTTATCCAATATCAACAACTATGTGCGTCACCAAGATACGATCTTAATATAGACAACCTTCATTGGTAAACATACATAAAAAAATAGACAGACTGCGACACTTATTCTTTGTAAAAAATTGCTTTAAAAAGTGTCTTTTTACTGCAACTTTTTTACCCTCTCTTAGGTATAATGCATAAAAAAGTGCCTTCTTCACACGGTACTTTTCATCCATCATCAGCTCATTTTTATGTCTCCACTGCTAGGGCATGAACCTTCCCTATGGATGGATGGAGAGAACGGGCCATGAACCACCACGCGGGCCCTGTGAGGATTGGTGGTTGTTAACGACTGCAAATGCAACCGAGACTAACTACTTTACACCGTGCCTTCCGAAGCACGGAGGAGTTCCAGATAATAAATTATTGGTCACCCATCCGATGACCGGCCTTTGCGAAAGTTGCTCGTCCTTAGCAATCGCAGATGACAAATGACCAACCTCCGACACATGGAGCATCTCGATATACTTTATACTTGACCCATCCGTTGACCCATCATTGCGGAGGTTGCTTCACATCACAACCCGATTGAGCAAACCGCAGCAACATCGTCCTGTATAAAAAAAAGCTTTTATTTATTTTACAACGGCTGATTAGGTGCCATAACTCCAAAACCAATTCACATAACCCTACAATTGCTTTTCGAAGAACAGACACGGATTGTGTTATTTAAGGGCAGTAGAGGCAGTGATTGTTATCAATATTGGCTTGTAATAGATATTCTGTATTTTGTTCCCCTTCATCATCATCATCATCCTTAGCCTGCAGAGGTCCACTGCTGAACATAGGACTGAACATCCTTCCCAATGGATCGCCACCACACTCGGTCCTCCGCCTTTTGCATCCTTCACTTCCCACCGCCTTCTATAGGTCGTCGTCGGTCCAGCGAGAAAGTGGCCAGCCCACACGACGCTTTGAGCGCGGTCTCCATTCGAGAACACGTCTACCCCAACGGCCATCGGCTCTACGAAAATATACCCCGCCCATTGCCACTTCAGCTTGCTAATTCTTTCTGCTATGTCGGTGGCTTTAGTTCTTCTTCGCATCTCTTCATTTTGGATCCTATCCCCTAGAGAGACTCCGAACATAGCTCTCTCCATAGCTCGCTGTGTGACTTGAAATCTATAGACGAGGCTTTTTGTCAATGTCAATGTCTCAAAATTCAAAATTAAAAATCATTTATTCAGTTTAGGCTACAAATAGCTCTTATGAACGTCATTACGCCATCGGTTCGTAAGTCTACTCTGGACGGGAAACCTTGTTTTGAGAAGAACCGGCATGAAACCTCAGACCAAATAAAAAGTTAAGACGGAACTCTGTGAACAGCAAAGTGAAGGTTTTTTAAATGTGTGTGTTTAAACGGGTGTTGCCATGATAATTCAATTACCCCAAAGTACAAAAATAACGTTAAAAATTAGCAACATTATTTTTAACGTTATTAGTTAATAACGTTATCATATGATATAAATAAAAGTGATCCATTCCGACGTAAGCTGTTGGTAAAAAGTGGTGGCGGTAGGAGAAAAGAATTGGAAAAAGTTTTTCAGGAATAAAACTTGTCATTATTTATTCAAATTATTTAATTAAAAACCTTTATGTTTAATTAATTTCTTGTATGCTTCCTTTTACTTTCTTTAATCGCTTTGCATCTTTGACTACATGTCAGGTCCATTTTTTCAATTCACCTGATGGAGAGTAATCACTGCCGCCCATGGACACCCGCAAAACCAGAGGAATCGCCGACGCGCTGCCGGCCTTTATTTAACGAAAATAATCAGTTCACTAACAGCAAAGATATCGCGTCGCATATTCATAAACATTAAAAAAATACAGTCGAATTGAGCACTTACCTCCTCGTTTTTTAAAGTCGGTAAAAAATTACTGATAAGCATTACAAGAAACAAGTAACGTTACGTTGCGTGTCATAGACGTCACAATACCCAATAATAGGGTAAACAAAAACACTTCATAATGGCAACACTTGTGTTTCAAGCAATGACGTCTAAATTTTATTTTGATTTATTGAAAAATATTGGTTTCCAAGTTACTTACGTGTGAAATATGATTCCATCTCGCTTTTTATCTTTTGAAGATTGATTCTTAAACTCTTTTACAACACAATTCGGCATTTTCACAGATAAATTTATGATTTTTCAAAACGACTTGCTCCCACGAGCCGCGGACCTACACTGACAAGTTAAGGCGTAGTTTCGTTGTACGTGTGTGCGTGTAATTGTGTATGTACACGGCGAGGCGTAGTTAGACCCGGCTTCACTTCGCTGTTCGCAGAGTTCTGTCTTAACTTTTTATTTGGTCTGAGCATGAAACTCAGCAAGTGTCAAGCTTTTTTCTCCCTTACAACGTCAAAAATATTGAAAAATGTCCTATCATAAAAGGATACATCACAAATAAAAACACAAAATATAAAGAACAATCACAACATGTAAAAAAATACAAAAAAGATAAAAAAAAATAAATAAAAAAAATAAGTTTGCAAAAACATCATTTACCAGTTTAATTTTTTTACAATGTCATACAGTATTAGTAAAAGTCAAAACCTGTCTAAGAAAATAACAAAGTTGAAATATAGTTAATAATAATAAAAATAAGACAAGTATGCAAGAGCAGACTATTCTCCCAGGCATCAAATATATGTTTTATTAGAGCAACGCCTGCATCAGTAGTAGAACGACTTTTTGTAAATCCATATTGTTTACTATGTAAAAGGTTGTTTATGTTAAAATACGATATCAACTGTTCCAATATAACTTTTTCATAAATTTTACTTCGTGTAATGTTTTGAACACTTTGCCTTTTTAGGGTACCGTAGCCAAATGGCAAAAAACGGAACCCTTATGGATTCGTCATGTCTGTCGGTCTGTCCGTCCGTATGTCTCAGCCACTTTTTTCCGAAACTATAAGAACTATACTCTTGAAACTTGGTAAGTAGATGTATTCTGTGAACCGCATTAAGATTTTCACACAAAAATAGAAAACAAACAATAAATTTTGGGGGTTCCCCATACTTAGAACTGAATCTCAAATTTTTTTTCATCGAACCCATACGTGTATCTAGGTAGGATAGGTCTTAAAAATGAATTAATATATAATTAATATATAATAAATCTAATGATATTGAGGTTTCTAATATAATTTTTTTCTAAACCGAATAGTTTACGCGAGAGACACTTCCAAAGTGGTAAAATGTGTCCCTCCCCCTGTAACTTCTAAAATAAGAGAATGATAAAACTAAAAAAAATATATGATGCAAACTTCCACCAAAAATTGGTTTGAACGAGATCTAGTAAGTAGTTTTTTTTAATAAGTCTTATAGTACGGAACACTTCGTGCGCAAGTCCGACTCGCACTTGGCCGGTTTTTCAAATTTTATATGTCTTGTGTAACATTCAATGTGTGTTTTGTACAATAAAAGATCATATGGGATCGCGAAAGTTGAAAAGAGTCCTATAAGTAATCGCGTCCGCTTGCCGGCGCCGCCAGTCCAGCCCTGTGGCAGTGGCCTGCAACTTCGGGCATTAATTTGTTATTAGTTGTTTATTGGGGCGCCCGGGCTGCGCCGCCGCCGGCCGGAGCACCGCCGACGTTTGGGCAACTTCGCCCCTGCACTCGATTTACAGCCGATACGTTAGCAGTTCAGGATCTACAGCTTGTGGTTCCTATTGTTTACTAGTCGCACGCCAATATTCATATAAGGCTTCGAGAAACTAAATTAATCCCTAGATGTTGTAGGGTATATTAAGTTGATTTCCTTTTCTAACGAAACTTGAAGACTATAGAAGTACCCATTCCTCCATTTTCACCATTTATGCCTAAGCTACGAGTAATTACAGAGATCTAGTTCCTAATCAGTATATATAAAACGTTTATCAACTAAACCTGATTGGTTTAGTTAATAAACGTAAATTAAAACTTACTATAAATTGAAAGAATTTCTTTATATAAACTTTTGTTTCATAATTATATTGTTGTATTTTTCTTAGGCATGTAAAGTTTTAATCAGAATTAATAAAACAGAAAAAAATTAAGCATGTATTATGGATACCGTCAGCTGTAACCCCCTATTAAACAAATAAAAAATATTCTGGATAACATTAGGTAAAGCAGCGATAATTGCCAAAACCGGGTAAAATATTTGTACCGAATGACTGGTGGCGGTCTAACCACTAGACCATGACAGACTTTACAATAACAAATCCAACTATTATAACCGCTGCATTTCCTTTACTTAAATTGACTACACGAACCTAAACGAGTGTGAGTGTCCCTAAGTAATCTCCAAAATGTAATAGAAACAAAAATAAAATCTGAAACAGAATGCCACGAGTATCACGCGAATCTAACAGCCACTCGCCAACGGGGCAGCCACAAAATGCAAATGTAATGCAACAAATAACATCATCAGATGGAGCGATGGCGGCTTAATGGCTTGGGCGTCTCGCCCATGAATATTTATGTCGCGATGTGGTGTACAATGTTGGGTTTGGCTTAGATTCAGTTGCTTTGAAGATGAGTCTAAATATTGTAGATTATTTTGTTTAATTAAAATTTATTTGTCTGTTTTTATTATCTTCTACTTTGACGTTCTTTTTCATACTTATATTATATTACGAGTAGTTAGTACGCAAATGTCTTCTCTTTACGTGATGTTGAGCAGAGTCCAGATACGAAGACGCTAGTTCAGACAGTGTTAGAGCCGGATTGTGCCTCATAAGCCTCTTCACCTCGCCCGTCCTCAAGTGGCTTCATAACACCTCGTTTGAAGGCGTTGTGAAGGAGGGAATACCTATGTAGGTATTCCCTGCATGTGCTGGAAGAGCATTTTACCTTTTAGTAGTGTGTTACAAATGTCAGAAACATTATACTCTATAACTAAGGTACCTAAATGGCGGTTTCGACCTGTAATTTTAAATCTTTAAAGCACAGTGCCTTGATCTCACCTAATGTTAAGTGATGATAAGGTCAATTGGTGGAAACGCACTTCAGTCGGAATCCTCAACTAATGAGGCATTTAGAGGATCATCTATAAATTTATTCATAATTATTTATAATTATAATTATAATGCTTCTCAGTCAAAAATAAATATGTAAAGAGAAGGTCCTCTTGACTTATTTGAGCTTGATGGTGCAGCGACGTGCGCTTTCGAGTTATTTTTTCAAGATAAACAACTTTCGAAATGCTGGTTCACTACTGTAGGTGATCGATTTAATTACCCCCGAAATCACTTGGAGAGCATTTAAAACCGGTGACGGTTGATTAATCAATAATATTCGCTCAAAACATGGTAATATAGCTGGTCACGACAATAGTACGAGCATACATGTTTTACCAAACCGGCATGCCAATATTAATAATAATTCTAATATGTTAATAAGTTACATTTGAATCAATTCATTTTATATAATACTAGCGGCCCGTCTCTGCTTCGCGCGGGTGGCCTTTTTTTTAATATAGCCTATGTTACTCAGCGCTAATGTAGCATTCTAATGGTGAAATAATTTTTTAAATCGGTCCAGTAGTTTTTGAGTTTATTCGTTGCAAACATACATACATATAAAAATACAAAGCTTTTCTCTTTATAATATTAGTATAGATTTAAATATTCTGAAACACCATAAAACCAATGCTCGATCAATAGTTTCGTTAATTTAGATTTAAATACGGAAACATAATGATTGTCTTACATCATTTGGTAATTTGTTGTAGAGCTTGATTGAAATTGCGAGACAGCTTGTTGTAGGAAGATGGCAGTGGTTCATCACCATCATCATCATCAGCCCATTTTGTCTCCACTGCTGGGACACAAGCCTTCCTTATGGATGGCAACACCATTGCTAGAACGGACTATTATCCTCCAAGCGGGCCTTGTGAGGTGCGGTGGTTGTATCGTTATACCACATATTTATATATTTTATACCCACATATTTTGATCATTGTGGACGATAAAACACCGATATCTCTATACCATTGTTCATGCGTCGTACCAGTAGTGGGATAAACTAAAGAATACTGATGATATTTTGTACTATTTTATCTGAAACTAACTGTTTCTATGCTTGATAGTGTGAATTATTTCTCAGTTTAACTATAACTGATAAACTCTTGTCGAGTTATTAGTCTCTTTGTATTTTTTAATAGGAAAAGTTTAATTAAAAAAAAAAAAGGTCAGGTGCAATGTCAACTATGCTATCGTGGCTGGCAGTGCACCTGACCCGGCATGTCATGGGGTGCGGGTTCGAATCCCGCTCGTGGATATTTTTCAACACTTTGTCTTTTTTCAAATTGTAATTTGTTCGCAACAATATTTGCGTCAAATTATATGTAAATAATCAAAAGTTTATGTTAATTAATCTCTATGTTAATTATATCTTGCAAAATTCATTTAAGTTTGTTTCTCAAATGAACTGAAACAGATTCGGCAGTAATCCTTCCCAAATCCCATTGATTGAAGTTAAATGAGGCATAATGGCGTTTTAAGTAGGAATTAACTAAATATAGGCTAATATAAATTTAAGAGTTAAAAGGAGCTTAACGCAACTGTTACCTGGTCCGGGTTACAATCGTGTAGGCCAAGCAACTTTCGCCATGACACCCCAGAGGATCAACTTCAAATATCTTAAGCTCCTCCGCGTTTTAGAAGGCACGTTAAGGTTTTGTTAACTGGCCAGAGATATCAGTGGGTGGTTGTTTACCACCGAGCAATAGGCCAGCGCGGTTCATTATGGCCACTTTATAGCACAAAATGTATTAAATAATCAAAAGAGATTGGAGAATGAACTTGCTTTGGCTGGGCCGTTGGTCACATGCAAAGAGTCATGTACTTGCAACAATGTTATCTTTCATCTAGATTTATAACTAAACTAAGCCTGCATTGTATGCATGCATTGCATGTATACCTTTAGATAACTTTACATTGATGTCTTATGTGTATACCAAGATCTTTTTCTTTGTTACAAAAACACAAATGTTGAAAAAATTTCCACGAGCAGGATTTGAACCTGCACACTTCTGACATATCAGGTCAGGTGCTCTCCCAATTGAGCTATCGTGGTTCTAGCCAGCCCACCGATATTATTCAACACTATTTACTTTTTACTTTGAAAGCCAAAGGCGCCCATTCAATGTCAACAACTACCGTCATTAACATCCGATCATAATATTTTCACAAATCAATTAATCAGTTAAGAAGTCGGCAAGCTATTATAAAATGTTTAAATAATTTTAACGCAAATTTTGTTGCGAAACAAATTACAAAAACACAAATGTTAAAAAAATTTCCACGAGCAGGATTTTTTTTTCAACATTTGTGTTTCTCTATCTATCTATCTTTTTCTTTGTTTCTGTTTAATGGCAGAAATCAGTGTTTTTGCTACATTTCCAGTTTTGTGATTTGCTGGCCTGCATCACATCACCTGCCCACAAAACTATTAGTAAATTAAATAGCCTATAACTGTCCCACTGTTGGGCAAAAGCCTCCATCATTGAAATCAAGTTATCACTACAATTGATAGGTAATGGCTTAATCATCAAAATCTGAAACACACTTTGACCGACCTGGGAGTTGAACCCAGGGCCTTCGGGTGTCAGACCGGGCGCTTTGCCACTTGGCCACTGAGGCGTTACAAAACTACTAGACACTGTATAAATCATACAAGAAATTTTATTGAATTTGTGATTATATAAAAGTCAATTTAAAGCCATCGAATCGATTATTAGTAGGTACCTAAACTGTTTTTACATTTCGTCTGCTTAGTGCCAGATCCGTTCTACAAACAATTAAAATTCTAATGTGTCTGTATTCACAGCAGACGACAGGTTAAAATATTATAGTCGTAGAGGTATATCGATGTTGTAGAGACGGAAAATCATTTCAAAATACAATTTTTTATACATTTAAGGTTCCATTGCAAGTTGCCCTCACAAAATATTAATAAATCTAACAGTGAACAGAACAAAAGTGTGTCGAAAGTGGGTCGGACGGCAAAGGGACCTTATTCTGAAACCTGGAATTCTCTGCTATTTTATTTTATTTTATATTTGCTATAGTAAATAACATATCACAGGTTTCACTGAATAGTTCCACAAATGTTATTGTGTTGTGTGGTGACAGTTCACATACTAGGAAACGTGACATTATAAATAATTTTAATATTTTGATAAAACTGCAATCAGATACGAATTGCAGGTTAATAGTTAGCGCTTTTCCCTATTGTACAAATTTAACCTGGGAACAAAATAAGCGCATTTATGACTTAAATTTATTACTATTTAATTTGATTTGTCGTCATAGTGACACTATTTTATATTTCGATATTAATAAATTTATTAATAACTTTACTCTGACGTCAGATACTATGTATCTTTCTAAGAAATGTAGGACTCAGATAGCTATCTTGTTAGCTTTTAATATACATGATACAGTTATAGGTGGTATAACTAAGTCTTTTCATGATAATAACTTAATCATTAGTAGTTCTACTAATGCAACTTTTACACCTAGTAATAAGGTAACCTCAGATTTAAACTGAGGTCTAAGACAAAAGCCAAGCCCACATCCATTACTATTGTACATCAAAATATTCAGGGTTTGGCTGGCAAGGACTTAGAATTAGAATTATTAGCAAAAAGTCAGGTAATTCATGTATTTTGTATAACGGAGCATTGGTTAAGAAGTCATGACACATCGTTCCATGTGAATAATTTCCAACAAGCAAGCGCGTACGTGCGAAGCTCCGCTATTCACGGCGGTTCTCTAATATTAGTAAAAAGCAATATTAAATACAAAAATCGCAACGATATTGTAGACCTATCAGTGGAGCGTAACATTGAACTATCGTGTGTGGAGTTCAATAGTTTTGTAATAGTGTGTGTATACCGACCCCCATCGGGCAATTTCGATATTTTTGAATCAGTAATGGAAGACGTACTTAGAAAATTAAAATTAAAAAAGAAATTTGTTTTAGTATGTGGAGATTTTAATATAAATATTTTAGAAAACACTTCAACGAGTGTTCGTCTTCTTGCCTTATTTAAATGTTTTAATCTTTTAAATTTATTTCTTGAACCCACTAGAATAACTTCACATTCTGCCACTTGTCTCGATAATATTTTTACAGACTATGACCCTGTTTCCAAGTCACTCATTAGTAATCTTACGTCTGACCATTGCGGTTTGAAGGTGACCTATGATTTTGATATTAGGGATGAACCAAAACTAGTGAACTGTAAACCAGTTACAAAAGAGCGAGTGGAGTGTTTCAAAAATAGTATAGCTTGTAAAATTAATGCATTACCCTTTGTACAAGAGGATCCAGATGTACTTTATAGTAATCTTTTTAACTTAATCAAGACCGAATACAACCAGGTGTTTACACCAAAAACAATAAAAATTACTCATAAACTTAAGTTCTGTGACTGGGCCACGACTGGTATATATAAAAGTAGAAATAAATTGTATGATTTATATAGTTTAAAACAATATAACCAAAATGTTAATTTTACGGAATATGTAAAGAATTATTCGAAAATGTTTAAGAAAGTGTGCATAGTAGCAAAATCTAATTACATTAAAGAAAAAATTAAAAAGTCTAACAATAAAATTAAAGCCACTTGGGACATTATAAACCGTGAAACAGGTAAATTTAAACCACGGGATAATACTTTCACTTTAAAAGTAAATGACAATTTAGTTAATTCAGACTCACAAATTGCTAATATTTTTGATGATTTTTTTGTAAATATACCTGTAACAACAACGTCAAATTTAGATTCATCACCAGAAGTTGCACAAACTTTACTCAAAAAATATGTACCAAAATGTAATCTTTCTTTTCAATTTAAATACACTGATTCAATTAATATTATTAAAACATTCAAATCACTTAGAATGAAAAACACGAGTGATTTATGGGGTATATCTGTTAAAACAATTAAGGATATTATTCATTTTATTGCACCGTATCTCGCTGAAATTTTTAATAACTGTGTCGATAAAGGAATCTTTCCTGACCTTATGAAGTTTAGTAAAGTTATACCTTTATTCAAATCAGGAAACAAAGAAGACCCCAGTAACTATCGGCCTATTTCAATATTACCGGCGCTAAGTAAAATCTATGAAAAAATTATACTCGAACAGTTGATGACATATTTTAACACAAACAACCTTTTACATAGTAAGCAATATGGCTTTACTAAGGGTCGTTCTACTACTGATGCAGGTGTTGCTCTAATAAAACATATATTTGATGCCTGGGAGAAGTCTCAAAACGCTCTTGGAGTTTTTTGCGACTTATCCAAGGCTTTCGATTGCGTTGAGCACCGGACTCTGGTGATGAAGCTACATTATTACGGTCTTAAAGATTTTGCTCTAAAATTAATACAGTCATATCTTTGCTCTAGAACACAAACTGTCGATATAAATGGTACTAAATCATCTGGTTCTAATGTAAAAATGGGAGTTCCACAAGGGTCGATTCTTGGTCCTTTTCTATTCTTGATTTATGTTAATGACTTGCCATTCTTTGTAGAGAACTTCTGTGAAATCGTATTGTTTGCAGATGATACTTCACTCATTTTTAATGTAACTAGGTGTAGGACTAATTATGAAAATGTAAATAAAGCTCTTTCGGAGGTACTCCGTTGGTTTACTATTAATAATTTACAGCTTAACGCTAAGAAAACAAAATGTATTAAATTTATATTACCAAATGTCAGAAATGAACCAATTGATATTAGAATAAACGGTGATCAATTAGAATTGGTGGATTCTACAGTCTTTTTAGGCATAACTCTTGACTCAAAACTTCAATGGAATCCTCATATATCGAAATTGGCCGGTAAACTCAGTTCTGCTGCTTATGCCATTAGAAAAATTAGGCAGTTAACAGACGTTGAAACTGCTAGAACAGTTTATTTTAGTTATTTTCATAGTGTCATGTCGTATGGCGTCCTACTGTGGGGAACAGCGGCTGATATTGAAACTATATTTATTCTACAGAAACGAGCAATAAGAACAATCTATAAACTAGGATCACGAACTTCCTTAAGAAATCTTTTTAGGGAGATTGGTGTCCTGACAGTTGCATCTCAGTATATTTATAATTGTATAGTTTTTGTACGTTGCAATATCAACTCCTTTACTAAACATGGTGACGTACACAATTTCAATACTAGAAATAAGACAAAACTTGTAATGCCACTGTTCAGGTTACAAAAGGTTCTTGGTTCTTTCTTGGGGCAAGGTATACACTATTACAATAAAATACCAAGTACTGTACTAGATTTACCTTTAGATAAGTTTAAAAAACATGTGAAATCTTTATTACTCATAAAAGGTTATTATACAGTCAAAGAATATTTAGATGATAAAACAGCCTGGTTATAATAAAAACAACATTATACTCTCTAGAATCATCATAATAAAATTAATTTATATAATTTGTATACTGATATGATAGCCTTTATCAACAGTGTCCTACAGATAACAAACAGCGTTGCGTTAAATAGATCACTAAGTTTTTTTTTTTATTTAGAGTATCTTGAGTGTGTCATGCTCTCTTTACTGTCTCTACGGTGGTGGCGTGTGCGTCGGGTCGTTACGTTCCCTAAAATATGGTTGAGCGAAGCGATGGCTGATTCATATGTCATACTCGTGAACGGGTGCCGCCTGTGGAGGCTGGTCTGCTCACGCTTACTTATCTTATTTTTAGTATTTTTCACTATAATTTGACTTTGTTTTTCTTAAACAATTTTTGACTTCTACGATAGTACTGTAGTGGTACTGTATGACATTGTGGAAATTGTAACTTTTACCTGATGTAAATTTGTTAGCGTAGATTTTTTATTTTGTGTTTATTTTTTTTTTACATGTTGTGGTTGTCTTCTATATTTTTGTGTTTATTGTAATGGAAAGTGTCCTGCTATGATAGGGCATTTTCCAATATTTTTGACGCTGTAAGGGAGAAAAGAGCTGGACACTTGCTGAGTTTCTTGCCGGTTCTTCTCAGTACAAGATCTCCCGCCCAGAGTAGACTTACGAACCGATGGCATAGTGACATTCATAAGAGCTACTTGTAGCCTAAACTGAATAAATGATTTTGAATTTTGAATTTTGAATTTTGAATTTTGAATTCAGATACGTAATAAGAATACACGTCAGGTGGTGTGGGTAATAAGGAAATTCCGGCAGCGCCTCGTGAGTCCTCGTGGATTCCGGCGCCAATGTCAGTTAAATAGCTCGTGCTAATAGGGAGCGCGGTATAGTATGCCATAAGGAAGATATAGAAAAACTTTCGCAAAAACCTAAGCAATATTTTTATGTTAAGTAGGAATAGGTATTAACTACATAGTTATATAAATGGTTGTTTTTTTGCATTAACATTACCTAATCCATATTGCAAAAAAATTTAAAAAAAATCTTGGCTCAAATGTGCCTCAAGCAGTAAAAAAATTATAGAAAATGCCTTTTTCCAAACTAAACTACTGTTTTTTGTACATATGCACTATGTACTTATTAATCGGTTTAACTGTCTAAGATGTTATTATCCATATCAGAAATAAAAAAGAGCTTAAAAAACCCCAAGTTTTACCTCAAATTGGTCTCAAGTCGTCTTTTCTCATGTTTAATTTTAAATTTTCGATTAAATAGCTGTTTCAACTGAACCGAATTTATAATTTCTTTTATACTTACTTAAAAGATGTTAGACCTTAACATTGCTGAGACAACCCTGGTAACGCCGCAATAGATCGGTATTGGCTTAATCACCACGCATGCCAAATGCGGGTTGGTGATAAGAAACCCAGGCTATGCATTGAAAAATCCGAAATACACTTTGCATGACCTGAATTGAACCTAACACCTTCGGGTATCGGGCCGAGCGCTTTGCCACTAAGGCGTTAATTAATAAGTTATTAATATTTTTGACAAATATTTGGCTCACTAGGCGACACGTGACTGCGACAGCTCGGCGACTAAACGCGACGACAGGCTGCGGCCGACAATTTTCATATATTTTGTTCAAAGCTCCGCACACTTGGCGTCAGTCGCAGAGTCGCGACGACAAGCTATGGGAGTCGCGAAACTGACGCTCACAACTGTCGTACGCTTGTCGTCGTGTGTGCGCGTGCTCTACGCGACTAGACGCGGCGACTAGACGCAGCGACAAGTCGTCCAGTGTGCGGAGTGATTTATTGCGCAAATACGATTCGCACTTGGCCATGTTTGTGAGGTGCGTTGTTTTTGTTTTAATATTTTTCTTTTCGAACTATTAAAAAGGTTCTGATTTAATGTCTATGGAAATGGAATTGTGTTTGTTTGCGTTAACACTGTAGCGCAAATGTCATATTCTTGCCTCCCATCTCACTGCGTTTCATATTATTTCCGAATCAAATAAGGAAATTGGGCTATAAATTTACGACGCCAGCGATAATAAACGAGGCTGTGTTGCTCTCGGGACGTCACATATATTCACATTATTCAATGTAAGGCTAATAAAAGTTAGTTTTATCTTATTATATAACACAGCCAAATAGTAATCAACAATAAAAATAACTACCATTAAATATATTCTTTATTGCACAAAGAAATTACTTTAAAACACATTTTACAAAAAAATATACCAATACAGGTGGGGTTATCTGTAAAATAGAGCTTCCAGCTAACCGTAGATGTGGTGAAGAAAGAAATAATTTAAACTGATTTAAACTTATATTTGGGACTGTAACAAACGATTACTTAGGTTATGTAGTAAGTAGGTCTCATTCCAGTATCCTATTTTTTGAAGGGCTTAATAAGTACCTACGAGTTTTATTTACCATTTGCAAAATTTCAATTCTACTCGTTTTTACCAGGAAGCGCTGCTATACTCGTAATACCATACTCTGCGTTTTTTGGCAAATGGATCTTTGGCAATGGAATAGGCACTCTGAATAAGCACTTAAATAAGTAACTCTAAATTTAAGAGCTTAGATAAAATGGGTTTTATGTAACGATAGGTAGAGATTGTTTCTACCTAATCACTCTCAGAATATAAAGTACACAAACTTGAACATTAGTAGGGGTCTTCAAGTCAACGTAATCGCGGGCGAGCGCTAGTGCTATGCTTACTCAATTTGCAAAAAAACATAATGAAGAATTGTATAAAAACATAACTTTAAATCTAAATCCTATTTCATGCTATGCCATTACTTAGTTCCATTACCTCTCCGTTTATCTATGCTGAGATAAAAGCGGACTTTTGCAGTAATGTCAAAGGAATAATGCATTTGAGCGGCGGGTCCGCTCTCTCCGCTCGCGAGCGTGTCGGCCGCCCGCGAGCGCTCGCTTTGAACCCGCCGCCTGCGTCCTGCGCCCTGCGCCCCGCTGGCCGTTTCGCTTGACGTTTGAAGTTTGCGCCGTGCCTGTGGTTTTGGAGAGTGCTCAGCTTTAATTTGGCACGGTCACTGATTTTGTCATAAAGACTTAAGTGGCTTTACTATATCTACATAATTATTTCCTATATTTTAGGATAGTACCTAAAGGTGTATGTAGTATGTGATACTATAAAATTGTTGCAATATTGACTGAATTGTTTTTTCAACTTATGTTATCAATAAATTTTTAGGGTTCCCTAGTAATCCAATCTCGTGATATAGCAATTTTATGCCATTTTATGTCCCCACTGCTGCACGAGTCTTCCCTATGGCTTAATAAATAAATAAATTTATTTTTATTTTCTTCCACAAAACATACATGGAAACACCAAAGAGGAGAATGGATCATAACTCATAAACCACCATGCGGGCTCAGTGCGAAATGGTGGTTGTTGACGACTGCTAATGCAGCCGAGACCTACGGCTTTCCATGCCTTCCGAAGCTCAGAGGAGCTCGAGATGGTTTTGTAGGGATGCCTGGTGGTAGGATGGAATGCCACATTGAGGAAGGCCAAAGGGAAGATCTTCCTCCGAGCTGGGTGGTATAGCTCGGGGACCGAGGTCCAACGGATTTTTTTTTTTTTTTTGAGAGAGTTTGCTGATTGCCTCAGACGGCATTTTCAGCTTCACCGGGCTTTTTTGGGGGCGGCGAGGAACGTAAAGGGTCCCTCAAGCCGTGTGAAACGAATCACCTTTGGAGGTTTTCTAGAGGGAACGGCATCGCGCACTAGTGCGCGTCCCCGTGCCCTACTAGATTCTCCGAAGGGTTCGGATCGGATCGGGGTTGAACCAACGGATGTTAGTTGGAGGTGCTATATATAGCGAAGGAGACGGTGAAACTTCGCTACCGCGATGCAGGCTTCCCATACTATTTCACGTCGTAGTATGGCGACGTCATTGGTAAGCGTTTGTGGCGCCATCTGTTGACACAGTTGAGAAGGTGTTTGCTTCGTGTCAATGTGCGGTAGGTGGCGCCGCCACAGTTTTATAGTCACCCATCTGAAGGCCGGCCTTTGCAAAAGGTTAACCTTAGGGAGGAGCTCGATGGCGCAGCGGTTTGCGAGTGTTTGCGAGTGCTGAGATTAAGTAACTTTCACAAAGGCCGGTCATCAGATGGGTGACCAAAAATTTTTCATCTTGAGATCCTCCGTCCTTCGGAAGGCACGTAAAGCCGTTCATCCCGGCTGCATTAGCAGTCGTTAACAACTACCAATCTGCACTGGGCCCGCGTGGTGGTTTATGGCCCGTTCTCCCTATCCATCCATAGGGAAGGCTCGTGCCCCAGCAGTGGGGACATAAAAATGAGCTGCTGATGATGATGATGATGATGATGAACCTTAGCAATTGCACACCGGGCACGTTAACTACTGCACCAATGAGTTCTTTCACTCTACTGTTGTAGTCAAGTTCAAACATTCGAAATAGTAAAATCGTCGGACAACTGTGATAAACGCACGCGCCGCCTGCGCTGCTCCCCCGGGCAATCATGGCCCGCCAATATTGTTTCCCGCGGTTTCCGTCTGAATTTATGTTTGCTGATGGAAAATAGTAGAAATAGCTTCTATTGCTTTGGCAATGGCAACGTTTTTGGTAGATGTTGTGTAAAACTGAATTAGCGTAAAGTAAGTAAGTAAGGAGGAGGTCAATGGCGTTGTGGTTAACGCGTCCGGTCTGCGAGTGCTGAGATTAAGCAACGTTCGCAAAGGCCGGTCATCGAATGGGTGACCAAAAATTTATCATTTCAAGCTCCTCCATGCTTCGGAAGGCACGTAAAGCCGTTGGTCCCGGCTGCATTAGCAGTCGTTAACAACCACCAATCCGCACCGGGTCCGCGTGGTGGTTTAAGACTCGTTCGCCCTTTCCATCCATAGGGAAGGCTCGTGCCCCAGCAGTGGGGGCATAAAATGAGCTGATGATGATGATGATGAAGTAAGTAAGTAAAGTAAATACTATGACTGTCAAGTCATCGCTACAATTGATGGGTATCGGCTTAATCACCACGCTTGCCAAGTGCGGGTTGGTGATCATAAACCCGGGCTATGCATCGAAAAATCCAAAACACACTTTGCCCGACCTGGGAATTAAGCTCGGGACTTTCGGGTTGGGGTCGCCGTAGGCTATAAGGCCGTCGTATATTTTTACAATGATTAAGTACTTCTAAGCTGATCGGTTGTATCTGTAGATATAGATGAATTGTTAGTTTGTCGTTAGCAACGATTGTTCCGCACCAAATAGATTTCCAGAGGATCCGAGTTCTATTTCCAGAGTGTACCTATTACTGTACTCGGTTTGTTCGGTAGCTTGTTAAGTGTTTGCCTGTCCTATCACCACATTATCGAAGTTCTATAAGATAGCCAGTTCCTCACAAATGAATTTGGGAGAATTACGATGCCACCTTCAGCTTTATCTTTACCCTTCACCAAGTGAGATAAAGGTTAAGCCCTTCCCCTAGAAAAATTAAAGTAAACTAATGTGACGTGCGTGTTCCAATTTGCCTTTTGAAGGCACTGTATATGAGTCGGGGGAGGGAAACCTCAGTAAGCCCCCACTAAGATAAGATAACATATGTGTATATCTTTTCCCTTTTATACAAAACATAAAATGATGGCCGCGCCTCGCCGCAGCTGTTCCGTTTTTTAATTGCATTGAGTATCATTAAGGAGGTTGCTAATTGCTCTCGGGCTATTGGGCGAACCGACGCCACCTTGTTAGGCTGTACTCAAGATAATAAAGCGAGGGGAGTATTGAGAGGAAATTAAATTGAGATGCGGATGCAGAGTTGCATATAAAAATAAATAAATAAAAATAAATCCTACTAATATTATAAACGCGAAAGTTTGTAAGTATGGATGGATGGATCTTTGTTACTCTTTCACGTAAAAACTACTAAATGGATTTGGATGAAATTCGGCATACAGATAGTTTATAACCTGGATTAACACATAGAATAGTTTTTATACCGATATTCCCACGGGAATGAATGGAAACTGTCAAAGTGGATGTTTGTTACTCTTTCACGTAAAAACTACTGAATGGATTTGGATGAAATGCGGCATACAGATAGTTTATAACCTGGATTAACACACAGGATAGTTTTTATCCCGATATTCCTATGAATGAAGAAATGAATGGAAACTGTCAAAGCGGTACGAAGTCCGCCGGGTCTACTAGTAAATAATAAAATAAGCTTTTTGCAGGTACCAAGGCGGCATTTCTTATAAATACACTATACAACACGTACTCATGAAATTGAATAAATATTGACGGCCTCCGTAGCTCAGTGGTTTTCCGTAGTTGTCGTTGATTCTTATTTCCATAATACTTACTTGGGATCAGAACAATGTAGGTATGTGATGTTGTCAAATTTTTTTTGGAGGCATAATTGTTTAATTTTAAACAGTTTAAACAATAAAAATAATTAAAGAAGTCATAAACAGCGAGAACTTATAGGTAAGTAGGTAGTAACCTATCAGATAAGACGGGCATGTGTCTGAAATCGGCGCGGTCTTACCACTGGATAACAGAGAGAAATCACATTTCAAAATGGCCGAAAATTCATTTCAAATTCTTTGTTATTATTACTGTTGGCTGTTTAAAATGATAAAGATCTTGATGACGATGAAGTAGCATTATTTATAAACCTTAGTGGATTCTAAGTGTTAGTTGGCATGACTTGTGTGAATTGATCTGTAAAATGTTAAAAGAATAAATAATAATAAAAAACGATACAAAACGGACCTAATATTTTTAATTGAATTTTTTTGAAATTGCAATAATTACAGAGCTAAACCTTCCAATTATAATGTTCTATAAATAAAGCGTGGCTTATTGATACTCCATTAAAACAAGCTCCTGCTTTCTCGAGGCCACTGAACAGCCCACTCTTATTTGTATAATGCGATCGTAAAGTTTCATAGTCTGGTTAAGTATATTGTTTGTATTATCATAAATATACCATAACCATGGTACCCAGCAACCCACCTAGAGGTATGATTTACAACGTCAAGCCTAAACTTTGTACATTTTATTATTTAACTTTAGCTTCAATTTGTAGCGCTGAAAGTATGGCAGCCAAGTCTTGCCAATTTATTTATGTTTCTTGAGCAACTTAATGGAATAGATCCATTGGTTGGAAACTCAGGCTGGATTACGAAACCTTACATCAGTTTTTTTCTCTAGCGAAGCACAGTTATTTGCATTAGTTTGATCTGTTTGAAGGGAACTAGATCCTGTTAAATTATTACTAATCGCCACTGTTCTGACTCAAAGGTGCCGGGTGTTACACTATTATGTAATCGGTTTGGTGGTCCAAAAAAAAACTTTGGAGAAGCTCGATTCACGAGCTCAGTCTGTGATTACTGAAGTTAAGCAACTTGCGCAAAGGCCGGTCATCGGATGGGTGACCAAAAAAATATAGTCTCGAGCTCCTTCCTGCTTCGGAAGGCACATTAAGCCGTTGGTCCCGGCTGCGTCAGCAATCGATAACAACCACTAATCCAAAATACTGGGTCCGCGTGGTGGTTTATGGCCCGTTCTCCCTATCCACCCATAGGGAAGGCTCGTGTCCCAGCATTGGGGACATAAAATGAGCTGATGATGATGATGATGAGGGCTTGTTTGTCCGTCTGGCTAGATAACACCACGTTATCTAAATATGTCACTATAAAATTAATGTTTGTGGCGTTGTTGTGTCCCGTTAATCCATTATGAATCATGACTCACGTCACTGACGATGACGTCAGCAGTTTGTCGTCGCTATACGGATGGAACCCGGATCTTCACAATCAACCCGAGCATCTCCCCGTTTAGCTTACGAGATTTCTATTTACTTAGGTATAAGTAATAGTTGTGAACACAAAGCATGTTCCTTATGCTGAACATTAAAATCATAAGTGCACATCGACCATGCTCTCAATTTATATTCCCTAAGGAGTTCTTACTTACTTACATAAATGGCTATAATGCAGAGGCATCCTAGTCCAGGCGGTTCTCACTATAAAACTAAACCTTTTTAATCTTATCTGATTAAGCGTAAGTTTAATCCAGTCTGCGAGTTTATTTAAGGCCCCCATTAAGTTCTCAGGCATGGATCAGTTTTACGGCTGAACTCTTTTGATAGCAGCTAAAACTAACGGTTCAACTTGGGTGCCGAAGTTCGGAAGAAAATAAAGAACAAAGTTTTGGTCACCCATCCCGACTTTCGACGCTCCCAAGGTTGCTTTACTTTTGCGATCGTTACATGACCACGGTTTTAGCATCCATCCATCTTCAACCTTACTAATATTCTAAATGCGGAAGATACTTGTTTGTATCTCAATTCGAATACCTATAGTTAGAGCAAAGTTAAAGCATACATACATTAACACAGGATACTTCATCATCATCATCATCATCATCATCATCATCATCAGCTCATTTTATGTACCCACTGCTGGGGCACGAGCCTTCCCTATGGATGGTTATAGAGAACGGGCCATAAACCACCACGCGGGCCCACTGCGGATTGGTGGTTGTTAACGACTGCTATAGCAGCCGGGAACGGCTTTACATGCCTTCCGAAGCAATTTTGGTCACCCATGCAATGACCGGCCTTTGCGAAAGTTGCTTAACCTCAGCACTCGCAGACCGGGCGCGTTAACCACAGCGCCATCGAGCTCCTCCTCCACAGGATACTACCCGTATACTATTATGAATCTTTAAATAAGTGAGCATTGCAGTGCAGTGCATGCTACTATGCATGTCAATATTGACTTGATCTATGATTTATTTGGTGGCGTTGTTATAATGGTGTGAAACAAAACTACCCACTAAGTTTGATTTGTTTATTATGTTAGTTGTTTAATTTTTCTGTCACTTAGTATAGCATCTTCACGTATTTTTAATTTATGTGTTATATTTAAGTTTTCTCATATAAGTTAATGTATAGTTCTTGTGAGAAAAACAAAGTTCTTGAACTCCAAACCCCAAACTCCTTGTGTACACATATTGTTGAATAGGGATTAGTTTTTGTACATAGGTTTTGTGGTTCTCGGTAGGTTACATTGTCCACTCATGTGCTCTGGTTACCACAGAACAATTGAATTCTATTGTGTCTGGGCCCGAAAGCGTCTGTGTCTATGTCACTGACTGAATTTCACACAGGCGAAGCTGAAGGCGGAATCTAGTTAGACTCACCTTCTATTATACCTATTAACCAAACTCATATACACTCAGATACATGGTCTACGGGATACAGAATTCGTTGTCCGTCACGTAAGCTAATAAGAAGGTCGGTTTGTCCACACGCGACCATGTTTGTCAGCTGATATGCGTTCATTAACCTGCCCACGTTATTTGATTAGTGGACCTTTCGGCATGGAGATACGCGATTTCTGCGCAGAGAATATTTACTTATGCGGTAAGTGTCTAGGCTTTTTCAATATTAAGTTATGTACTATCCAAAGAAATAAGATTGTCATTGTGACATATTTTCTAAACATAATCTGTCATTATGTCAAATTATTCAATGAATATTGTTAGCCCTAAACGAAATACCTAAATACTTTCGTGATAAAACTGATTTTACTAAACGTGTGGACGTGTGTAAGCTGATGATGATGATGATGAAGGCAAAGTTATGTCCTCCGATCTTAATTATTGTTTGTATTCGTCGTTGTGCCTACCAAAACGCTTTGTGTTTTTTTTCTATTATTTGTTTTTTTTTAAGTTCTTTTTGATGCTTACATCAATACGCACATTATGTTAAAACCGCCTACTTCAATGTAATACAAGTAATTTTATATATATATATTTGTTTTTATTATTTTATGTCATCGTTTTATGCGGTTCTTATTGAAATCCCTAATTTTTTGTGAAATTAATTTTGGCAATAGTAAAATTGTGATTTTACTTACCATTTTACAAGTAAAATAAAGTAATTGTGACTAAAATGAAATATAATCTACAATTCACTAGCGTATTTAAAAAAAATACAGTTCTAGTTTGTAAAAAGCGGCCAAATCAATCCGTTTTCATTTTGGATTTCACAAAAATTTTTGTGAAAGCCATTTCGAACGATTTTTACGTTGCAACTTAGATTTTGTACAGTTAGTGAGTTGAGAGCTCTCGTGTTTCGGGAGGTTTAGCGGGTGAGTGCATTCGACCTCTTTTCCCGGGCCGCGCCGGATCCGGTTTATTCCGGTTGATCGCCGGTTTACGCTGTTAACGGCTGCGATCTGTGCGCTTCAGACTTCGTGAGAAATTACGATAGCTTTTGGGATCACTTCGTATGAAGGGACTTTTTAGAATCAAGAGACCGGTCGGTACTTGGTAAGTACTCGTATAATCAAATTGTTTAAGAACTTATCTAAAGCGCACTTACATAGAATAGCCACGGTGAAGTGTATGGTATTTATAACGAAACTTAAAACTAGGCCACTTAATTTTTATTCTGCTAACTTAAAAACTAGCTAACATTAAAATATTATTTTTTCAAATATTTATTGCTTAACACATGAATAAATAATAAAAGCCCTGTTAACTCATGTATAAAGCTAGTACCTATACTTACTGGATCATTTATCCGTTCGACCCCCGACACTTCAGAATGTACCAAACAAGTAAGTAGTATAACAGAAGCCATCTTTGTTTGCAATCAAACGGTAATCAACAAATTAGCTAAATACAAAACAGCAACCGCGTTGCTGCCTCCGACGCGTCGCCCACTGTACCTCCAAATCTGTTTTTGCAGTGACGGATTGTGGGATTAGCAAGTTCGGGCAAGTCCCAACTGCGGCGCGCATCGATCAAACTCAGCCGACACGCGCCTTCCGCTGATTATGCTAATTAAACAACAACCACCGCATCACGAGATGAAAAGAAATTTATTCCAAACACCACAGACGACAAAAGCCAGAGATGGATGCGAGTAATCGTGGTTGAAGCAATGTCACGTTACATTATCGATGACGAGGACCAGCCTCTACCACATAAAGCTTGCTTGGGAAAGCTTAAAGATGTATTTATCTATGCGTTTGATGTTACCTATTCTAAGTAAAGTAAATAAATAGCCTTCCTACTGTCCCACTGGCAAATGCCTCCATCATTAAAATCAAGTCTTCGCTACAAATGATGGATATTCGCTTAATCAACTCTGTTAAATGTGTGATCACAGATCCGGACGAATTGCATCGAACATTTTGAAACACACTTTCCCCCACCTGGGATGGGAGTTTGCCTCTCATGAACGATCTATGCATAATTATTTTAGCAAAAAAGTTGCCTTATTAATTGCTTGCATTAGTTATCACACTAATTTCCTTGTTACGATCACATCAGACACACACAGTTGTTCCTCGTGTATTACCTAATACTCTTTAACAAATCTCATGTAGGTACAAGTAGATGGGAGCGAAACTTTCGACATCAACGTCAACTAGTTAAGTCATTAGGTTATTCGTCAACTCTGAGCCAGCAGGCTGTACGCGGAGCAGCTCCTGATTTGTCATCAATCAAACTTAGTTGCGGTTTGAGTTGTACTAACTGTGTACCTGTTGTTGATTATTCGAGTGATATCTTAGCTCAAAGGATCACTAGGACCAAATATCTTTTAAAGATATCTATACTTTTGTAAACTAATATTATAAAGCTAAAGAGTTTGTTTGTTTGTTTGGTTGGTTGAACGCGCTAATCTCAGGAACTACTGAGTTGAATTGAAAAAATATTTTTGTGTTGAATAATCCATTTATTGAGGAAGGCTATAGGCTATATTACATCGCGTTATGACTAAAAGGAGTGGAGCCGCAATGAAAAATGTTGCGAAAACGGGAAAAAAATTTTTTGAGAGCTTTCCTTGCGTGCGCTGCGTAAACGGTTAAAGTTAAGCAAAAATCATGTATTACGAAATTGTTCCCCTTTAAAAGTTCTAAAAAAAAGTCCGCGACAGCATATGTCTAAGGTTCTCACTATAACCTTTTTTATGGTAATCAAATTAGTTCTAAAATAATACATTATTTGCGAATGTGTTTTAATAAACATGATATATTTATCACAGGCACTTAATTTTGCACATAGTTGCTCTTGACAGCATTTGATTTCAACGAAAATTTAATAGATTGTTCCCTAATTAACGCGGGTGAAACCGCGGGGCACAGCTAGTCTTCCTTATACTTCATAAGGTAAGTGTCAGTTTTTATATTTTAACCACTTCTGTGGTGTTGTGGTTAAGCCCATCGGTTTCAAACCCAGGCCAAGTGCTTACCATCAGGCATCATATAAAGCATATAAATCATATTATATATATATATAGAGAGAGAGAGAGAGAGAGAGAGAGAAACATTTATTGACCACACAAGTACATAAAAAATAGAATAAAAATAAAAAACATAAAACAAACAACAGGTCAATCAGGACCCCGCCTCAGCTTGTGTCGTTGCGAACGAAGCGTATCGCAACAACGCTGGTATTCTGGCGGAGCCTGCCGCCACCGGCGCCCACCGGTGCGCGGTGCAGAACATTAATTGGGTACTATTAAAAAACATACATACATTTACTTACATACAAGGATCTTAACAAATTTATGAAATTTATGTCTCTATATAGTTTCTCCCAGTTTTACAATTAGGAAAAACCATATACAGACACAAATACAACACTCGAAACACATACAATACAAATACAATCGAAACAAAAGAGACAGAAAAAATTTAAAACACAAGCATTGGCAGAAAGACCAAAACTCCTTAGCCATATAGTAATCATTCTAAGCAAGAAAAGATAACAAATTGTTATGTATCATAATAGCACCGATAGCACTAATATCATAACAGCACCACCTTATATGATTATTCTTTTACCGTCCAAGCTGTTCGTCTCTGCGAATGGGATTCACTTCCAGTTGCGATCAGGCGTGCGAAATCTATTCACACATTTGAAAAGCTCGTGAAAAACTTCTACCTTTCCATTTAATCCTGTCCTGTTACAAAGCTGCCATATCCGCTACTTTCCTAGTTGAGACTACTATTATGATTATGTAGGTTTATTTATTCATATCATTATGGTAAATATACCAAAAATTATAATAACGATAAATATATCGTTATTATAATTTTTGCTTAATTTATAAAATACACACTATTCTAGTATGTTTTAATAGTTTCACCTCTGATCTTACAGTTTATTAGCTTTCTCCATCCGACTGGTTGTCTAGAAGAAATCGCTTTAAAAGTGATAAGACCGCCAAATTGTAATTTTGTAAGTTATTTATACTTGTGTTCATGTTTATGTTGCATAGCGTAGCATTAAAAGTATTATCTATAATAATATATTATGTATCACATCTGATATATTTCGTCTGAAATTGTTGAGTACCTCACTTTTAAAAAGTTTTTGTTAATGTGTAATAAAACTGTGTGTTCTTATAAATACATTTCATTTAATTTCATTCATAATATGTTTACTCGTTAGTTTGGCATGAGCACAAAATGTAAGTAAAAGTTATGTGTTGTAGGATTGATTATTTGGAGTCTCTTACACGTTCTTTGTAAAAAGATTCGAATAAATGAATTGACTGGAATTTTCCGAGGCTATGACACAACCTACAAAAGAAATTCAGTTAAACGAAAACGATTAACATTCAATCGCTCGCTGGTAGCTTGGTTTCAGCGTGGAGGGTGATAATGAGTATTTCTAATGACTTTGGAATTGGGATGTTCAATCGATTCGTCCACGTCGGCCCTTCGAAAGCGATGTTTTAAATTCTCTCCTATTTTTTAGTTTCAATAACGGTCTAGTTACAAAAGCTTTGCGTTATCTAAAACTGGATTCGATTTCAATTAGTTAGCTCACCTAAGTGAAATATTTCTGTCGCAAATGGTCCTGAATTACGGTGTTGTTTTATGGTTTTGGTACCTCCAATTAAAGTGCTTAAGTTATCTCCGGCTATTTTACTTAAAAAAAATTGCTTTTATACACAAATTGGCAAATTGTGACTTTGTTTTGCTATTAATTTGATGTGCAAAGTAAATTTTTGGGTGTTCCTATGTCATTATGTATCATTGGAATTTACAAACGTTTAAGGTAGGTAGAGCGTCAATTGATAAAATAAACATATATATACACATGATGTTCTGAGTCCCAGATAATAGTAGACTCAAAACGTAGCCCTAGACAGACTTTATCAAGGTAAACTTAAGACCTAAATGAATTCATGTTAAAACAATTTCTATTCAAGAATCGCTTGTATAATCTTTGAAAGTCTGTAAAGTTTGATTTATTATCACAGAAGGATGATTGGCCAAGAATATTTTCAATCAATTCACTTCACGTTCCACAGCGCCCGTTACAAGCGTAATACAGTGAAACTGTAATTGTGTATTTGGAAAGAAGTAGCCTGTAGCAGCCGATCAGGTAATTACAATTTAAATGGCTCCATCAAAAAGTTATTGCTCCAAATGCGGCTGGAAATAGGGCGGCAATAAATGTCCGTAACTGCCTCAACCGGGGCGGAAATCGAAAAAATACTCATGAGCGGCGAATTAAACTGAAATTGTGGCGAACGGGATTGGTCGTGGACCGCGGCCGGGCGCACGACAGATTGGGGCTTATTTCTTTAATGTCGGCTGTTTAACAGATCTTTCCGTTGTTAAGAAGCAGCCCCATAGCTGCTATTAAACGAAGTGAAAACTTTTTCTTCCTTTGGACCTTCGGATACCTAGACACTCTGCGTCCGAGGCGTTGTTTTATCTTGTAATTTTATTAAAATTATGTAATCAGCCAGATACTGTAAGCCCATTTTAAATTACTCATTAAACGAAGTGTTTGCCAATTAATTTTGAGACGGATGATGTAATTCAATTATCACACTGCGCAAAAAATACGTTTTTAACGTGAACTATCACTAAGTTTAGATTTATTCAAGTCTTTCAATTACATGCGTGCATAGAAGCACATTGATCTATACAGTAGTACCTAATCGTCATAAAACGACTTTTACGGATCTACTCGTGTTTATTTTACACATTGGTTTTATTTTATTAACCGACTTCCAAAAAAGGAGGAGGTTCTCAATTCGGTTGTATGCTTTTTTTTAATGTTTGGTACCTCATAACTCCGTCATTTATACACCGATTTGGAAGATTCTTTTTTCATTTGAAAGGATATACTTCCAGATTGGTCCCATTTTTATCAAAATCCAGTTCTGACGATGGAATCCTTAAGGAATTGAAGGAAACTCCTCCAATATTGTAGGCAATACTATAGCGATTTTGATATTGTCAGCAATAAGTCAAGCATTTGCATTCAGAAAGTATCATTTGATGAAGTGTAACTTCATAACATCATAACCGGAACTCCTCAATGATAAGTATTTCACGGATGGCGATAACATATCTCAATTAAGATAGTTAAGCGACTATGACGAAGCAAAAGAAGGCAGGCACCGGAACTCATTTCTGATGATGGAATCCTTGACGAATTATATATAGCGATTTTGATATTTTCAGCCACTCCGGCTATAAATCCTTCCAACTAATATTGTAAATGCGAAAGCTTTGACTTTGTCCGTCTTCCACTGTTGCCTGGAAAATATCGCTTTAAGCGATAAGGCCGCCTTTGTACACTACAAATGTAAGACTTTTCGTGTATTTGATGTTTCCACGTGCAATAAAGAGTATCTATCTATCTACTCTGATGGAATTTCATTAACAATGTCACACCGGAACAATGTTTCATTTGTGAAGTTGTTTCTAGTTTTCTTCGCTTGTCTCATTTAAACGGCGCTGCTTATACGAGCAGCGCGTTTAGGTCTTCCCATATTCGCTTTGGATAAATAGATCGAAAAAAAAACAAATCACTAAAAAACGAGAAATAAACAAAAATTTTAACAAAAAATTAACCGACTCCAAAAATTTGACTGAAAAAATTGCACTAAAAAGTAAAAAATAATTGCGTAGTTTAGTTTGTTCAATTTACTTGCAATTAACCTATATTATACCCAATCTTATATTCTTTTTGTTTGTTAGAATTTTTGTTTATTTTATACAAAAGGTCTTTCTGACAGATAATATACAAGTTGAAAACTTAATAAGAGACGACCAACATCTTAGTCTCTCTGTGACCACGGACCATGCAAAGGGTTCGCAACTGGATATAATAAAAATAGAACCGATGTGTAAAATAAATGCGAGTAGATACGTAAAAGTAAGTGTTCGCCTAAACTAACAAAAGTTTGTAATTGAAAGCAACTACGAGGCCCAATAAGTTTAAATATGTTTATGAACTCGACTGTAAAATTCAAACCATTTAAAATTCAAAATCGTTTATTTATTTTAGGCTACAGATAGCTCTTATGATTGTCACTATGCCATTGGTTCGTAAGGCTTCTCTGTACATATGAACACGCGAAAGAACAAAACATATAGACGTTCAAAACCGCTAATTGCAGGTCAACAGTGGATCGCTCTTATCGCCGGCCGCAAGACCTGGAACGGGTTTCTATGGCCATTGGCGGCCGTCCACGTGCGGGCTCAATGGCTTCGTTGCGCTCAATCCGGCGTCTTCAGCATTCTATATGGATTCCATGAGAATTGAAACTTACGCTGCGATAAAAAAAAGAGCTCTAAAAGCGGTTATTGAAATAACTTTTGCCTTTTCATTCGATATTTTCAGCTTTGCTACATTGTAACTGTGGATACATTGTTGTGTTATAAAGTACAATTGTATGGCACAACAACAAAAGGTATATAGGATGTGGTTGAATGAAGTGCGGATGTTTTCCGACTTGGATTCAAAGTAAATGAAGATTATAAGAAAAGGTAGTTGAGTGAACTATGGGGGAAATGTCAGAATTAGGCCACTGAAAGTGTAATCAATTAGTACAGTATGCTGCTTTCTTTTATGGTGAACATATTGTATTTACAGTTTTTTCATAAAACTGTATCTAAAATATATTTCCTCGACGTCTCGGTGACCGAGTGACAGAACGATTTGCACAATATCAAGAGGTTTTTTGTTTAATTCCTAGGCCGGGTAAAGTGTATTTTGGATTTTTCGGTGCATACGAGTATAGCTCACGGGGTGGTGGTTACCAACCCGCAATACTGGTGATTAAACAAATACCCATCAATTGCGGCGTTTCAATGATATTAGAAGCCTTTGCCCAGCAGTTAGACACTATTTTATTACTTTCTTTCTTTCGGCGTAACTAAAGACCTGTACCAACTTAAAATATCCGCACTTAAATAAATAACGCCCTATACCTACATGTAGTGTCACCCTGGAAGACTATGTTTACCTCAAATCTGCATACCGTTACAGCGCGGCATAGCAAGACATCAAATTTCACAAATCCATCGGATCCCCGCGTCCGCGCTGATCTCCGCCGCGATTGTTTATTCAGGGGCGGTCGCCTTTTCTTAATTAAAGAAGAGACGTGAGCCGCCTTAATTGGAGGCTGACGGCGAATAAAACCTTACGACGTATAAATCCTGGCTAATAGCCGTCGAGGAGACCGTTCGGAGACAGTAAGCCGCGATGGAGTGCCAACGTCTGAAGCGGCTGGAGATGCACTAAAATTAGCAACTCCTTTGCACTGTTAGCGTCGCATTGTCGTTTACCTTGGTAAGGTTATACTGATATTAGACTATATAAAATATAGTGGCAGCGCGCTCGGTCCGCCATTGCTGGAGTTAAGTAACTTTCTTAAATGCCGGTCATCGGATGGATCACTTTATATCCTGTTAGTTTTAGCTGCATTAGCAGTCGTTAACAACCACCGTAGTGTCCCGCGTGGTGATTGTTCTACCTGTGGTGTTTCAGCTCAAGGGCTCGTGCCCCAGTAGTGTAGACATAAAAATGAGTTGGTGATGAGAGGCAGCTAAGCCACACCGCAAATAACAGCAAATATACCGCTCGGTCTTGGATAGGGGCCGGTGCGAGGACATAGCCACGATAGCATAAATTAGAAGTAAGCCTGAGGCAGTATGTCAGAGGTTTCGGATTCAAATCGTTCGAAAATCGGAATGTTTTCAATACTTTCATGATGTTGTTATCATAACTTTACTTCCATTCTCATTTGTTTATATTCTGCTATCATTATTTCTGAAAGAAACGGTAGGCAGTTTAATTTTATACAATCTGCTTGGTTGGTTTAAATGGAGTGTTTTATTTTCAGCCCCTTTCCATTGAATAAAATATGAAATTTTACTGAATAAACGCCATTCCCGTATTAGGTATGCATAGCGCTGCGCTGTAATAACTTCAGTGTGCATTTCATTTTAATTTTACGTATTAAGATAATACAAGAATAAAGTTTTTTATTGCGGGTTGCTATGAGCTGGTTTAGTGGAATTTACTTATTAAATACTTTAAATACAGAACATTTTTAAAATCACAATGGTTTATAATTGGCAGGCTTTTTACATTAAGAAAGGTACATGTGAAGAACGAGGTATGTCCTACAGAGTTGAGAGAAAAACGCCGTTAAAGTTTCGAATGTTTATTTCTCTTATTGAGATTAAGGAATGTGGCAACTTTTATGTGGGATTAAATATGATCAACCATATTTTTTGTAATATCATATTTTTAAATTTCTGAAGTAAAGAAGAAAACTTTAAATTTTATGACAAGTAAGAAACTTTTTTTGCTCAGGTACTTTTAGATAATAAAGCAATTTTAGCGACACCTGTTATTCTAATATTAAACCTTGTGATTAAAAAATCATTGAAAATTAGAATACATATTAAATGTGTTACCATTAAAATACGAAAAAAAATGTGCCCTTACCTGTTCTTTGCCTGTAGTAGGTACCCTCAGAATAACAACTAATTATTTTTTGATTTTTTTTTATATTTAAAGGAGGCAAACTAGCAGGCGGGTCACCTGATGGAAAGTAATCACCGCCGTCCATGGGTGTCCAAAACCAAAGATATCGCAGATGCGTTGCCTTGGCCTTGAGGAAGGAGTTGGATCTTGAGGAGGGAGTAGGAATTGGGAGGGGGTAGGTGGGAGGTGTGAGAGATAGGTACTTTCACTCACCGGACGAAACACAACAGTAACGAGTGCCATTGTTTCACGCCGATATTCTGTGAGAGGATGGTATTACGCCGGGCGAGCCGGCCCATGGCGTACTGCAACGCAGCGTGGCTCTACCACTCAGACAGTGTCACTCATTTAGCACCACCTAGGGGTCACGTGTGGGGTCTCAAGGGTAAACCTACGGACGCGAGTTACTTTAACCCCCAAAATTAGTTATTATTTGGAGCCTGTACATACCCTTCTATAGATAGATAAACAGACTCTATTGCACAGATGAAAACAACAAACATTTACACATAATCGTAAAACCGGTATGTGCAAATCGGGTTATCGCTACTTTATACTTTTTATTTAAGATAAAAATAAAGATTAAGTAAGATTCAATCTCCTCCTATAGTTAGGAGGAGATTGAATCTTACTAGCTTGGGATCGATTCCAGACTTTTGCGTTAGAGTATTTAAGTAAAGTCTATTCACTCAAATAAGCAGCACATAACCAGTATAAAAATCCTATCTCTAGTCTTAGCAGACATGTATTGACAAAGCCTATTTATAAGACGGCTTAAGGCGTATCTACGTCTGGGCTAGCTCGCTCAGAGCTCACTTGCTCTATTAGTTTATCTCGACAAGTCTCGGGTTACTGTTATTTGCGGTATGCAGAACCGTATCAAAGCACTTACCTTGCCTAGTGTCACTCTTGATTGTGACAAGACATTTGGGCAATTTGCATTGCACAAAACACTATAAGTACGGCAATTTATTTCTCATAGAAACATACAGTTCACTTAAAATGAGATACGAAAACTAACTTATAAAAACATTTATGGCTTTTTTGGAGCAACGGATATATGAGTAGGTATATTATTCAACAACATAAATTATAGATCTTAACTTATAGGTAGTGTACCTACATACAAATTCGTTAAGTTTCCTTTTAAATGTAATTTTACAATGGCAATCTTTTATACCCCCACGTGCTACTGATCATGTGGGAGGCCTGTGCCCAGCAGTGGGACGTTTATAGGCTGATGATGATGATGAATCTTTTATTGCGTTAAGTAGCTCATTGTATACAGCTTTTTCTTGAAAAGCTCATTATAACAGTCCCTGTCCTCTCAATAGGTTATGTATTCATTTCAGTAACAAAAGCCTTGGAGATGTTTCGAATTGGGTTAAAAAAATAACAAACCAAAGGTATCTTGAAAAAAGACAAAGTGTTGAAAAAATTCACAACCGGGTCAGGTGCACTACTAACTATGCTATCCTGCCTCAATCCAACTCGCCGAGATTAATCAACACTATCTACTTTTACTTTGTAAGCCAAAGGAGCCCTATTCCATTTTGTCTTACAAAGTAAAATTAGATAGTGTTGATTTTTTCCAACACTTTGACTTTTTTCAATTTATAATTTGTTCGCCACAATATTTGCGTAAAATTATATGTATATAATCATGTATATATCTTTCTATCATGTATTTTCAGCGTTCGAAACAATTTACATCGCCAAAACATAACTTCGATTTTCACTGAACTTTTACGGGATGACTCATCATCATCATCATCTCAGCTAAAAGACGTCCACTGCTGGACAAAGGCCTCCATCAAGGATCTCCACAACGATCGGTTTTGTGCAGCCCGCATCCAGCGGCATCCCGCGACCTTCACCGGATCGTCGGTCCACCTTGTTGGAGGTCTGCCCACATTGCGCTTTCTGGTACGCGATGGCCACTCAAGGACTGTTCCGCCCCAGCGGTTGAGCTTGAGCTTATAAACTCTTCGTGCTATGTCGGTAACCTTTGTTCTTCTGCGGAATGACTACTAGAAAGCATGTTGGCCAGTATTAAATTATTGTAAAAGACTAAACTCAGTAACTGTCCCATATTATTAATGATTAACGGAAAAAATATCGATCACTGGTTTGTGTCGAAAGCTGGTTCCTGTCAAACTCTGGTGCCACTACCCTAATTATTGAAGTCGTAATAATGTTGTTAGACCATGTTAACGTGTATCAAAGGTTGTACACACGTTGGAAAGATATGATATTATTATGAATGATAGACACATGCTTATCCTAGTAATTATACACAGTACTAAGTTAGATATTTACTCATGTGGTGCTAAGGCAAAACAATTCTGTTATTAAGCGTTATAGATAACATATGAATGTTCAAATAATTTTTAACGCAATTTTTGTTGCGAACAAATTACAAAAACACAAATGTTGAAAAAATTTCCACACACACATTTATAAATAGCTTGCTTACTTCTTAACTGATCTTTAATATTTGTAAAAATATTATGATCGGATGTTAGTGATGGTAGTTGTTGACATTGAATGGGCGCCTTTGGCTTTCAAAGTAAAAAGTGTTGAATAATTTCGGTGGGCTGGTTAGAACCACGATAGCTCAATTGGAAGAGCACCTGACCCGGAATATCAGAAGGGTGCAGGGTCAAATCCTGCTTGTGGAAATTTTTTCAACATTTGTGTTTTTTTAGATAACGTATGATTACAGTGAATTATGAAATATGAATAAGAGTGAAATAAGAAATGGAAAATGGGAAATGGTACATGGGAAATGAAAAATGGGAAACGGAATTCTTCTTCTTCCAGGAGAGGGCACACCTTGTTTAGTGCGCGGCGCTTGATCCTTCTATGTGTTTTGAAATCAGCAACTCGACAAACTCCATCCTTGCCTGGATATAAACAATGAGCTCGGCAGATTGTCGTCCTTGAAGATAACTAAAGAACCTCCTTTTAAGAGTTTTATATGGCAAATGCCATTTGGTTTTGTTTTGTAATTCAGAAAGATACTCGCTGTGCCATCTCTTCCGAAAATCGTGTCGTAATGCGTCGATCGATATCTTGTCTTTAGAGTTTTCTCCTCGTGTGGCGGTGATAGTAGTGACGTCAGAGGCCACCCGATCAGGAAGTGACCAGAAGTTAGAGGAGAAAGATCGTTTGGATCAGATGACAGTGGAGTTAAGGGGCGAGAATTTATGCGGCTTCAATTTGTGTGTAAAGAGTGCTCAACTCCTCGTACGTTAAGCTGGTATCACCAACAACTTTTTACCATTACAGAACATCTACCATCATCTTCTCTTGATGTATGCTTATGAAAGTGATTCCCACAAAACTCTTCATCAGCGGACATAATTAGATATTTTTGAATTTGGAATTTTTGCAACATTCCAAAATTTTGTAAGAATTGAACAATTTTAGAATGCTTATTATTGTATTTGACTAAAGGACCGGCAACTACCCAACCTAACTTAGTACTTCGGAGAATAGGCATATTATTACCTAAACTTATTTTATCTGGGCATAGGATACTATAGAATATATCAGCTCCTAACAGAATATCTATATCTGATGAAAAATGATGAAAAATAAAAATGAGGATCAGCATATTCAATATCATTAGGTAAATTAAGTCGAGATCAATATTAGGTATTTGGCCAGTAATTTGTGGCATAATTAAACAGCTTAAGAATGCATTGAAATCATTATTTATTAATTATGCCAGTGTTGGCGTAGATAATAATCAATCTAAATAAAATGGTTAATTGCCCAGTCATTGTTGCTATATTTTAGCCGCTTCACCGCCTGTTGCGTAATTTGATTGAATATGCGCTCAAAATATGTTAATCGATTTAATCAAAAAAGACTTTGGTAAGCAAACAGTGAGTTAATCCAAAAGGGTCTGTGTTGACTTACGGACGACGCCAAACAAATCCCTTAACGTTCATTTTGAATAAATAAACACGATTGGTTGAAATAATATTAAACAGATTCCACCCGCCAGCCAGCGCCTACAGCTACACACCAACTATTCGTCTTCATTCAATAAAAAAATTCTATAATATTGTCTACAGTTTCTTAGGCTATAAAAAGTCAGCCCGTGACCACGGCTGGTATAACTCGGTTGAAACGTCGGGTATAAAGCAGGTATGATACCTTTTACTGATTAGTTTGCGTTAAAATTCTTTGATAACTATGGAACGAAACTGTTAAAGGGTGTACAATAAAAGAGTTCTTACGAATGCCACTACGCCATCAGTTCGTGAATCGACAGAGCTAGACCTTGTACTGAAAGAAGCTGGTAAGAACATCAGCAAGGGCATTTCTTTATTAATAATGTCAACAATTGGCAAATGTCCTCCCTATCAGAAAAGTGACTCTTTCATAACAAATAAACACAAAGTAAACAAAGTAAAATTATAATTTATAACTTTTATGAATTTCAATGGGGAATCACTTGACCTTTTGACACACACGCTGCTGGTGAAAACTAAAGCCGAAACTGCTCTAGTACATTGACCTGAATTCTCAACTAACGAGGAACTAGCTATCTTACCTTAACAGCCAGAATATTAAGCTATGCTGCAGACGTGGCTTTTATAGCAGCAGATAAGTGCACTTCGTGAGGAAAATAGTTTCGTAATTATGATAATTAAGATAAAAGTTAATAAACTCGCGGTGGGACGACACGCTTCGCTTTTAAAGTTCAGCAAAAATGAGAGTTTACGAAAAAGGGTTGTAATTTGTTACCTAATTATAATTATTGGTAGCGCATTGGTCGAAATTAGACAGTGAATCAAAAAATATGCAATTTAATGTAACACAATAAAAAACTAACATTTTATCTTTCAGGGTTCCTTCTCCTTATCATCATCATCATCATCATCTCATTTTATGTCCCCACTGCTGGGGCACGAGCCTTCCTTGTAGATAGATAGGGAGAACGGGCCATAAACTACCACGTGGGTCGTAGTGGCTATTAACGACTGCTAATGCAGCCAGGACCAACGGCTTTACGTGCCTTCTTCTTATAAACTTTAACTAATACCAAATCTTTCACTCCTCCTGTTTCTTTTATGCGCAATGTGCCTAAAAGGGGCACGAATTTTTCGCTTCACACATTAATTTATACGTAGATACTTGCTTTGATTTAACCGCCTCTGTGGTCTAGTGGCTTAGACATAGTACATATTTGTGTACTCGGTTTGGTAGCAGGGCTTGTTAGTCCGCCTGGCTAGCTACCACCATCTTATCTAAATATGTCGCCATAACATCAATGTTTGTAGCATTGTTGTGTTCCGACAGCTAGAGATAAGATAGTCAGTGCCTCACTAGTTGAGGATCCCGGGTGAAGTGCGCTTCCATCATTGGCCTTATCATCATTTAACATCAGGTGAGATCAAGGCACTGTGCTTACCCGTAAAATAAAAAAATAAAAAAATAAATAAATATACACGCGTGTACTGCCAGCATCACACACAACCAACCGGCAAAAGACAATTTTATGATAGTAACAGAGTCTGATGTTCGACAGTTCCAAATAGACTATCTGTCACTAATCAAAAAGTAACGCAGCTGACTCTCTTATTCTTTTGACCGCTACAGTCGGCTATAATCAACAAGCGGTAGTGTACCCAGCACGCCAACAACGGCAAAGACAAAGACAAAGACTTTTTATTCGCATATTAATGCAATGCGCAATGATCGACAATATAACAAACCACAGTTTACAAAATAACAAAATAAAGATATTTCACTCTTATTCCTGTTGCAAGTTTTTGCTGAATTGAATGCTTGGCGTACAGGACATGCTGACGTTTTTATGTTGTGGCGGCCAAAAGGTTATTAAGATAATATATATAAAGATTTTTTGTGTTTAGTTAAAGTTTAATTATTCGCTAGCGGACACGACGGCTAAAAGCCACAGGACAGAGCATGTTTTTGTTTCGTTAAAAGTCTTTTAACAAATATGGCTGTAAAATAAAAGAAGTGGATAAGTAAAAACGTTGGAGCTTTAAAGAATGTTCTAGAAGTAATGGCTGGAATTAGCAGGAAGTTCACGTGGCCGCGGAGTGTAGCTCTTTAGCAGTAAATCAATGTCGCCCGATGTAGTGCGGGGCGTATTACTGCGCTCCCAGACAATGTACGAACAGTAGGTGATGATTGTATACGAGTATTATGCTTATTTTAATGCAAATACATAAATTTTTATTATTTTAATTGTTGCATTCACAATGTAGTAACATTTAGTAATGTAGTAACAAGATAAAATTTTATAAAAAAAATTTACTAGGCTCATGAAGTTCGAGTAGGAATCGAACCCACGAACTTTGTATTACCGGTCCGATGCTCTAACCGCTGAGCTACCGGGGTCTTGGTAGCTATATAGTATATAGAAACAAATTTTTTTTCTTGTAAATTTTTAATTATGTAAATGCAAGTACATTCTAATATAGAATTTTCTTTACGAGCGGGATTCGTATCTGCACCTTTTAGGAAACTGGGTTAGTTAACATAACTTATAGGCTACCTTAGTAAGAATAATATTCAAGCTAAGCAAACTTAGTCATAGATAGTGTTATCTAAGGTATCTACTTAGTACGTATAATTGTTTGAAATTAACACAAATATTAGTAAATAAAACGGTCCACTTTTTTAATCCTGGGTAAAAACATATGTATAGGTACACCGGGAAAATCATGTCATGTCTCCTGTACAAAACAACAAACCGACAAAAGCAAATTCTAATATTTGCATTAAGACCTAACGCATTATTTGCTAAAGGGATTACGTTTCATAATGCTAATAAAGAACAATTAAGTAACTACATTATAATTATTTCAGTAAGGCTCTTATACCTAGACATAAACCACTATAAGTTCAATTTAGCTTACGTCAAACGAGTGAAAACTCGCTTCAAAGTCTAATAACGTATAGTCTGATTTGCTAAATTTTCATGTACTCGTAAAACTAATATTGTTAAACGCAAAGTATTAAAACCTTAATTCTGGCTTCATCCACTAATGCCTGGTATTTAACGCCTTTAAATGTTATTTTTAGATTGGCTCGAAACAAGATTCACGCACCGATAAAAAGTATATACGCAAAGCCTTTAAACTCAAACACTTTATTTCGTTACCTCCCTAAACAAAACACCGCACGTAAACAATGAATAAACCCTTCTTAGTGACACCGTAAACTCCTTTCAGCAGAAATTTCAAATTAAATTCAGTTTTTACATTAATCCCAAAGTATACTTAAGCACACAATCATCACATGCTAGCAACAAGTTTGTATTTGCGTACTCTCTAATCCTTATCGCGTGGGGTTACAGTCGCAGTTGCAATGCTCCACTGAAGGCAGCCGTTGGTAGTTTAGAAGGCTTTATAAATGAGACTTTGCCGGATCAAATTAAAATTTTGCTCGCGTCGACATGTGTGAGATGATTTTCAATGTTGTGTTTTAGGTTTCCGAGTCACGGCATCATGGAGTGCGCAGGTAATTACTATAACAATTAAGGTATTATATAGATAAGATTAGCATTTGGGACCATTTGGGAACGAGGTTGCTTTTATTAATATTTTTTTGAAGAGGGGTTAGTGTGTGGATGAATACTTTAATTAGAAGTAATATTCTGTTCGTAGTAGAGGAGCTCGATGGCGCAGTGCCGGTCTGCGAGTGCTGAGGTTAAGCAACTTTCGCAAAGGCTGGTCATCGGATGGGTGACCAATAATTTATCATATCGAGGTGGTGGTTTTTGGCCCGTTCTCGCTATCCATCCATAAGGAAGGCTCGTGCCACAGCAGTGGGGACATAAAATGAGCTGATGATGATGATGATGAATATTCTGTTCTATTTATTTATACTTTGGCAGATAACTAGCTCGCTTGCTTGATGACTTATATCTAGCGAACCTGTTTGGGTTGCGATCTTGCAAGTTAAGCAACGTTAGCAATTCCATGTCACCGGATAGGAAACCAAAATAAAAATGTCTCGAACTCCTCCGTGCTTTGAAAGGCACGCTGAGCCGTTTGGTACTGGTTGTTGACGTAAGATTTTTACTTATAAAACCCACCAACATGCCATTGAGCCAGCCTGGTTATGGCCCGACTTTCTAAAGTGCTATTCTTCATGTGGGAAAGACTAAGCCCAGCGGTGGGACGGTCTAAAAGGTTCGTGATTATGCTGAGACTGGATCCCTGTTGGCCACACACACTGCTTCTTTTTTTTAAACTTTTTACCCGACTGCAAAGAAAGGGTTATGTTTTTCGCGCCTATCTTGTATGTAATATTCTTTATTACCTCATATTTCCAGAACTGCTGAATGGATTTACATAATTGAGGTATCGTTAGATTCGTCTTAGCTGTCCAAGTGTTCTTAGAGAACTAACGTTAAAAAAAACATGGCGGCTGTGCGACGCCATTGGAGTTGGTGACAAACAATTTTTTTTTCGAATACTTCATTATGGGTATCAAATTAGAGGGCTCAACACAAGAATTTCGAAAAGGTAGATCATGAAATTTGTCTAACTAAAAAGACAAATAAAATGAAAAAAAAAAAAAAAACAAAAAAACTGAAAAGGCCGGAACAAGATAAAAATTCAATTTATGCAACATCATACACAACACGCAGTTGGAGGCACGCACAAAGTGAGAATGATTTGTCTGATCATTAAATTTTATGCCTCCGACTGCATGCGGCGGGTTTTTGTTTTTAAAAAAAAAATCTCTTGTTCTTTTTCTTGTATTCACTTTGCTTTGTGTTGTGTCTTATTATTTTTTATCTTTAGTTCTCTTTAGAGTGCAAGATAATAAGTAGTATATAAGAGAGAAGTGTTTTTGCTTTAATTTTGTATTACGGCTAAATTTTTAACTCTATATCGTAGCTACGTTGCTGCTTGCACATATTAAATTAATATTGATGTTGTTGTTAGTTCTAGTTTTCACGAACCACCAAGAGATGGCGCTGTGTGGTTGAAGTTGTAAATAGCGCTATTAAAGTGTTTTCTATTAATATGAGGTCATTTGCCTCCGTTCTGAGTGTGGAGTTTATTTAGTTCCCCTCATGGATTTTGCGTTTTTGTACAGATTTGTACATCTGGAAACAGTTCTTCTGCTAATTTCCTTTAAAATAGTTTAGGTTTCATCTGCAAGAGTGCAAGGTAAGTAGCAAGCAAGCCAGCAGTTATTACCATCTTGAAAATATAATTTTTCCAATGACAGCATCGGGCTCGCGTAGCTTCTTAAAACCTTTTTAGAATCTGGCACTGTAAGAGTGGCTCTTCGCTGAAATATGGATTTTACTTACTCCTACAAACGTAGTTGAATAATGACTATTAAAAAGGCTTCTTTTATTGAAAGGACTTGAGGAAAAACTTGCCTTACAGAGTGCTGGGTGCTCGATTTCTGATTTTATTAACTAAAATATAAGTACAGTGTGTTCGGCGCATGGTTGGACAAACGAAAACAGCGAAGTGGTGGGATCATATACTATGTACTCACGCCCAAAAAGGTTGACATTTGTCCACGATTCTTTTTAAATGAATTTCATTGAAAAGTTCAAAAAACACCAGAATTTACCTTAAATTTGTCCAAAGCTATTTCATTCTGTTTTCTTGTCGTTTTATGGATATCTATGGGTTTAAGTGGTGAATTCTGGTGTTTTTTAACCTTTCAATAATTCATTTAAAAAAAAATCATGGACAAATGTCAAACTTTTTGGGCTACTACTAACTACCACTTCGCTGTTTTCGTTCCTTGATCGAAGTAGATTCCTGATGAGCGTTTCAAAAACAGAACGTGAAATATGACCATAAATAGTTTTATGGCGGTATTTCAAATTAATGCTTTTACTCTTTCTACGACGACAGTAAATATTAAGTACAAATATTATCATAATCATCATCATCATGATTATCAGCTCATTTTTATGTCCCCACTGCTGAGGCACGAGTCTTCCCTATGGATGGACAGCGAGAACGGGCCATAAACCACCACGCGGGCCCAGTGCGGTTTGGTGGTTATTAACGACTGCTAATGTAGCCGGAAACAAAGGTTTTACATGCCTTCCGAATGGAGGAACAAATATTATGCAATAATTAAACTTTATGTTTGTTGTTGCTATAAGTACACCTTTTTTCACAATTTGCAGTTCCACATATAAATAAATAGGTAATGAGCAAACGTGGCTATTTTCGGGGTGCATACTTGTTCCGATCATCTATTTCTGTACCACACATCATGATGATCAGTAACATTGAAATGAAAAACCTTACCTTACATTTTTAAAGTTTGTTTTATTGTTGTATCTGGATATAACTAACAGAAAATAGAACCCAAAAACTTAGTAAGTGATCAAACAACCAACCCGTGTAATTATGTAAACTTAGCAGATTATACTGAAGTGTGTTAAGTTATTTATCTAATTCCGCGAGCACACTGTCGCAAGTCACACATTTGCGGGTAGCTGTAATTTCACGGCCCACGCGAGCATACATGTTATAATCTCGGCGTTGGGACGGAATACTAATAATTGTACCGAAATGTAGGTAACTATAAATACGCGCGGGGCGGCGCGAGCAGGCTTGTTAATGCGCGCATTAGCGACGCACGTACTGACTAAATTGGAATTGTTGTATCACCAATAACAACACACATGTGTACACATAGTTATTAAGTAAGGAAATAGCCTAATGAATGTCCCACTGCTAGGCACAGGCCTCCATCATTGAAATCAAGTTATCACTACAATTGATGGGTAATGGCTTAATCACCACGCTTGCCAATACGGGTTGGCGATCACAAACCCCGGTTATGCATTGAAACTACGAAAAACTTTGCCCGACCTGGTTCTATGTGTTTATTGCACAAAAGATTCCGACAGGTGAGGCACCACGTCAGGCTCCATTGTTAAGATAAGAAATAAAGTATTTAACACAAACTGTTTAGTATAAGTATGATGGATGATTGATGATTTGCTTTGTCGCGCAAACGGAGGCACAACACCGCGACAGTAGTCAGCCCGTGACCAAACCGGGTTCAACTCGGACGAAACGTAGAGTACTTAAAAACTTATGCCCAAGACTAAGATACCTATATTCACTAAATAAATTGCACTAGGTCCCGCTATTTTATTGGAAGTAGCGAAAGTTAAAAGAAAACAATATGTAGGATAGTCTACTATTACATTGAAAATATATTAACTTTGTAACTATATTATGGGTTTACCGTGCCAATTCACACATGTTACTCGCACCTCAGTAAATTGTTTTTATTTAGAATAAACATCTTTAAGGACTTGACATCCATCTCAACTGATGACAAGAGTGATGACAAGGCTAAAGATTGAAAGAAAGCTTTGTTTGTATAAAATACTTATCACACATAGGTACAACGCCAGCCATGGCGTTTTGGATTTTGGAATTAATAGCTCTCGATATTAATTCTTTAAGACTGGAGTCTGCGCCCCGCTACATGGTTCAGTACATTGATAAAATTTACGAATGCATTTACCAATGTCCTTTCAAAACGACGCTATTTAGACTTTTTATTATGCAGCACATATCAGAACTCCAGAGAACTCCTGCGAAATCAATACAGCCACAACACCGACCTTGGACGCAAGTAATAAAAAAAATAGCAAAGTTTAAGAACGTTAGCGCGCATTTAATAATTACCGAAGTTCCTGAACGCAATTCAAAGCTGTGAAACTTGCGTAGCAAACGTAATAGTTTAGCTATTCCCATTTTAAAAGCTGTATCGTGGCAATTAGAACTACCTTAATTAACCCGTTAATGCTGTGGCCCGGCCGGCGCGACCCGCACCTCTCAATTGAATCGCAAATGTATTGTACGACACGACGGAAACAAGGGTTAATGTCGCCACAGAACGTAGACTTAATAGTGGTTAGACAATTGGACTACTGGGGCACCGGTTGTACTGGATTTGGTCTTGATTCAAGCTTCGTTGAGTATCACCGACTATCTAAGTCTTTCGACCGTGATCATCTTAAAGATGTTTTTGATAGAAATCGGCACCAGTGGTACAATCATGAATGTGATGTGATGCGAGTGTGATGTAGGTACTTAAATTTACTTAGTAGGCTGATATAATATTTTATTTAATTGCGTTGCCAAAGAAATTTTCGCAAATGCTCATCAAACCCAACATCCTGCGACCGTTGTTAAAAACATCTGCCTCAAAGATAGATCGAAAATTACATAATGATTTTTATTCAGTTATTTTAATTACTGTTCGAGAAATTTCAGTGACTAAATAAACAGTCATCAATGACTTTTAGTCAGAGCTCGTGGATATCAAAGTGCCAGAGTGATTATCACACTGACTCTATTAAAAAACGGCGAAGGCCGGAAGCAATAGAACTGCATTAATTTATAACGAAGAAAATATAACTTAATAACAGGAGATCTGCATAATGCATAACGTTAAATGTAAATACGCTAAAAACCAGTGACATCAATAATAAAAAGCTCAGAACAAAAGATACTTATTTTAAGGGAAACGTAACATTAACATAATTGTAATCTTGAGAGTGGAGTTGGTTTCAAATGAGCTGGCTAATAAAACGACAGGTGAAGCAGGGGGGGAGGGGATCCTTAATTTGAGACACTGCTCGAATGTAAGTGATCCCGGAGACAGATTCCCTTTGTGTCTGATGCGTTGTCAGTTTTCGAGCGGTTCCTCGCCAGGTATCTATCAAGTAGCTTAATGTTCCAGGTGCAATATATTTCTAACAATAGGTGTACGACTGACTGACAGTTATGCAGCTATGAATACGTCTTGTCATAATGTCAAGCGTGTTCTTGATTCAGGACTGATCCTGTCAACGAACTCTTACACTCTTACACCAGATAACGCAAATAGATTTTTAGACCGTTTTGTGAATAAACCACGCAACAAAAAGTAGAGCACAATTATTAAATAAATACTAATAGATGCTTTCCTGTTATCGGATGGTACGCAATGTTTAAAAAAAAGATCCGGTCCGTTAGTAATTATTATCAATTGGTGGCGCTAGTGTGCCTTACCCTTCGCTTTAAGTTCGTAAGTAAGTTGAAGTCGCTATGCCTACCTCGTTACATACAATTTTCGTCTGAACAGGAAAAATAAAATAAATATTAAATGCTCTAAAATCCAATGCACACAAATTAAGCTAACTCGACGTCCGTTATTGCTCGCATCGGCTCAAGTTTCCGTGTAAGCGGTCAGCTGTGGCGGTTCAACAAAGACTAGCGCGCCAACTTCGCGTGCGAGTGCACGGTTCTGCACGAGTTTGCACGCCTGCGGAAACACGGACGATCACTCATTGGCCCGAGTGCGATTAGGTTTCGCGTTCAGCCTTAATACCTAATTGTGTGTAATAGTTAGATTTATACGATGCTATCATGGCAGTACCTACGTAGCCAAATAAAGAGCTAAGCACTGGAATTTTGATTGAGCTGTGTGGTGGCTCATAGAATAAGGCTACGCCCCGCTCAACCCTACTGCGGCTAATGTTATTCAATAATTACTGTAATTTTTCAACTACTTTGGCTTTAATATTTAGCGTGTTAGGCATCGTTTATTTAATTAAGTTTTCGTGTTGCAACGCGAAATTTGAGAGTCTTCGACTCTTTTATTTGTACAGAAGAGGTTTATGCTAACGAGTTTACTTTTTAATAGTTTTCATTTGTTTTTAGTACCACCAGCAGCTTTATTTTATGGAGAGCACGTGGTTGGTAGAAGCGAGCTATGAGCATGTTTTTCAGCCATTTAATTGGTATTAGTTTTAACAACTAATAAGTTAGGAACCCGTGAGTAGCTTTTTTAAAGAGAGTTTGCTGATTGCCTCAAACGGCATTTTTAGCTTCACCGGGCTTTTTTAGGGGCGGCGAGAAACTTAAATGGTTCCTCAATCCGTGTGAAACGAATGTAGTGTACGTAACGGCATCACGCACTAGTGCGTGTCCCCGTGCCCTACTAGATTCTCCGAAGGGTTCGGATCGGATCGGGTTCGAATCGGATCGGGCGTGAGTAGCTACGCAGCTCTACAGCTGGCAAATAATTAATTTCAAACAGAAAACACAAATATTTGTGTTCATGCAGTAAATCAGCCGTGGGTTTGTGATTTGCGAACCGAAGCAAAATAATATCTGGAAATAAGTTTTATAATTAACGTACGTAATGGCCGCCCGCCGCCATTTGCCGGTCGAACGGGTTAACCCTCGAGTTTTTGTCTTGATTTAACGTGAAAAACTGAATAATGTAACAAGGACGGTATGGTTCCAGGTAAAGCTGCAAGCAATTTAAAATATAATTATTTCAATTGTTTTGGGTCTCCCTGGATACCACAACAACATTTCATTGTTGTGTTCCTGAGAGTTTTTTTAAAATTATTATTATTATTTACACGTTTTGAAGGGATGTGTTGTAGGCAGAGTTGGACTCAGCTTGGTGATGTCGTGAAGATCAGGGAAACAGTAGAAGAGTGATGATGGGTTTGTTCTTGTGAAGGTCTGGGAAACAAGAGTGATACTTGGTATTTAATACACTATTTTCAAGTTTAGGCTACAAATTTAGGATATTGCTCTACGCAACCACTTCCAAGAAGGAAGGAGATAGCCGATGCATTCCATAGCTCAAAAAAGGGCTTAACCCTTGGACAAGTAGCCGTTTCAAGAAGGACGCAACCCCCCGGGTTCAGCAACTATATCCTCGAATTAGCTCACGCCTAAGGTTTGGTTGTAACTTCTTTTTTACAATTTCGAAATCAGACAGAGAATATATCAAAGGTAAAAAGTCTCAACATCGCAGTGCAGAAAGTCTACAAATAAATACAACGCTATCTATGATCAATTAGCGGAACTAATGGTGTTGCAGATGTTGAGTTTTTTTCTTACACACGTTCATTAATAGTCATTTAAACCCACCCGGAAGGCTAGAAGGGTTAATTTAATATCTTTGAATGTATCTTATGTATGGACGGACGTATGTATGGACTTGTGTCTGAAATAATTATGTTTTGAATTGAATTGAATAGTCGAGGATTCCGAGAGAAATGTTACCCGTAGCGAAACAACAGAAACAAGAGGGAATGTGAGCCTTGTATAATTACTTATCGCATGAAAGATTTCCGATTGCTCCGCAAGCAGGAGCGCAAAACCACTCGGCCATAAAATAAGGAGATCCTAGAAGGTAAACTTAATACATACCGCGCACAAGCAACGCACACATAAAACGAACACGAACACGGAATCTCAGACCATCTCAGACCAGTCCAAGCGCATCTGTTGTCCATCCCCCTTTCCGTAGGCTCAAACACGCTTTATCAGATCCCCCCAATCAATTATCACGCGACCTGGATTGCCTACTTGCGGCACAGGGCACTCTGCACGGCACTCTTTGTCACTTAGTTAAGTCAGCCGACATAGGCAGCATCACTGCAGATTGAGCGCGCTCCGCGGTGTGCACTCTTTATGAGTAACGCCAACGTCGCCTTCCATCTCGGGACGCGACCGCACCGTTAGCATTCGCAGCCCTTCAGGCTAAAGGCAATCTCCAGGGGCTTAACCGGGTGTAACCCCGGCGAGGGGTCCTAGTCCGACTAAGTCCGGCCAGACCCGTAGAATAGAGTTTCCCCTGGGTAAACAAAAAACAAAGCAGCTGTTGCAGTTTTTTGATAGTGGGTCGAATCGCCCACTTCAAAAAGGGACCCTAAGCCGTTTATATCGTTCACGGTCTAACGACCCGAGATTTCGTGTCCGTGAGAAGTTGTCCATGTGTGCGTTACTCAAGCGCCTTTGTATAAAGTTTACCTTCTGCAGTCTCCTTCCTTTGTGACTCGGTTAAGACGCTCGTTGTTTGACATCAATTCGTTGTAATTGAAATGCCGTGTTACCTCCGTTAATGAACGGCTCCAGTTCGCCGCCGCACGCCCCGCTGTGTCGATCTATTTGAGCGTATAAAATCTTTGATTGATTACTCGTGTCGCTATCAGACATTCTTTGATGTTGCCGTTAATTATTGACAGTGAATCGTGTGTACTGTCTCTTTGATTCAAACGTAGTTACGGATATGTTGCTGATCAACATGTCCCGAACACTTTACCACATCGTCGTAGCGAGAGAAAGATACCACAATTTTAGTTTTAGTGTTACATTGTAGTTTTGCTCTGCTAGTTAGTAGGTTTTACTTAATATTGTTGACGAGGACACAAATTCACGAAAATATAGTTTTATTGCCAAAATGTTGGTTATGTAATGTGAATAACTCAATTGTTATTCACTTAAATACCCGATTCCAGAAAGTTCTGTCAAGTAAACCAACCGCTCAATCGAAGAGAAACGATTATCTTTTCCATTTTACCGACAAAAGACTTCCAAAAGTATATTGGCCAGCAACTGCTCCGAGGTGACTGCGTAAAACCATAAAAAAATATTATCACAGAAGGTCGGCTCTTTAACATTGTTAGATACAATTACCAACATTTAACTACGAGTAAAAAAGCTAGTGTTACTCGATAAATTGGCTACGGTTGATATACTGCTACGAATAGTATTGGCTACTGAAGCGCTTGCTACGACAGTTAACGATGTGCTACAGAATCGAGACTTACTACGACACTCAGCTGTGCTACGGATACCGAGCAACCCGTAGCACTCGTGTGCCTGCCAGGTTTTTCAGTAACACGGCATCGTCCTACTGTGCTTGCGTGTTTAGCACCGAGCGGCGCGTGACTCGACTGCCGAAACAATCGGCGTGCTCCGTGATGGCGCTCATTATGTCGCGCGACGAGCCGATGTTGCTGCGACAATGGCGAAAATAACAACCCTTTTTATTCCCCTTTCTCGGATCCCTCCTTGCAGAGCTTTCTCTTTGGGCGACGAGTCGATTGAAAAGGTTGTTCTTTTCTCGGATTTAAGCAGTTTGAATTTAGCGCCCTACGTGCGGTCTTTTCTTATCTTCATTCTTGTAAGAAATTGTACGAAGTATTTGTTGGGATAGGCTAGGGATTGTTTTTAGCTATAGAAAAACAAAGCAAAGCTTTCCTTTGTTATAACAACCATTTAGTTACTTGTATTCGAAGACACCGCAATTAAATCGTAACTCACATTAAATGAAAACCTACTTGAGAATGACAATACAGTTAAGTTGGTCGCGGTGGTGCCTTTCACTGCTCAACGATAGACACAGTGACAATGAGCGCGAGTTATAAAGCATTTGCAAGGACAAAGTCTTTGTTCCACAGTCCTGCTTATCTATTGTCTGGCGCGCGATTGACGATGCTCCATCAATTCTTTGCTAAACTCATCGCCCATGGCGACGAGTCACACGAAGTGTTGTAACTCCGATAACATTCTAATAAGTATTTATACTAATATACCTTGTTTTATTTTATTTTATTTTATTCGGGATAACAACAGCTTAAATACTAAAAGCTTTACAAATGTGTCTAATCATAACGAAGCCAATAACAGTTATCCACATAATATAAGTAAAAACAGATACTTAGTGTCTTTTTAAATAGAAAAAATTATATCATAGGTACATCAGTGACACAAGATTAGACTAATTATAATTTTTAAGCTAATACAAAAACAAAAAACTTACTTACTTGCAAAATAAGATTAGTAACAGCATCTATGTTAATATAATACATTACTTATACTAATTTATTTACATACTCATTTATATACATACAATATTTAATTATGTTTTTTAAATTAGTATGATGGTTTATGGTAAAGAAATTAATATGTTTAAATCTCTAAAATACAATACTTATCTTATATTTAACTCGTCTTATCTTTCTAGTTGTAACAAGTCTTAATTAGCACCTACCTATTAATGACACCTATACACCTAGCATATAATAACAAATGGTGACTTATGATATATTGTAATGTATTGTTTCCTAAGGTTTACGCGAACACCACACATTGAATTGAAACCACTTTTCTGTGTGAACACGATCGACACGTCTAAAAACAAACGCACTAAGATTAGTGAAATTTGTTTTATTTCAAATACCTCAACAATGTCCAGACAATATACTAAATTCAAACACACATAAAACGTGTGTGTAAAGCTAAGTATACTCGTAAGCTAAATGACTATGTTTTAGACCAATTCATTGTTAAAGAAATAAATAATATTTAACCTGAATTTCATAACCAGATCTCTTTTAAACCGTTAATTAAAATTGACCAGGTTTTACATTTATTAGCTGTTTGGACGCAACATCTATGTACTATCATGTTCTATCACACAACCTATCCAAAACTGTCAAATTTCTTATTTTTTTTTATAATGTTCAATCATATTTATGCGATATACATAAAGTTCAAAATCTTTTGAGGAAATTGTACAGTTTTTGGTAGTTGGATGTTCTGGCGGCCTACGTTTAGTGTTGCGCAAAGTTAAGAAAATAACTAGACACTATAATCACTAGTAATAACTCCCTGTGTTGACTTGAAATGAATCGGCGCGTCGTTTTACAGCCTCGTCGATTGGGGCCGCAGTCGGCGCGCAATTAACGGCCGACTGTACCGTCTGACTGTACCCGGTTTACGACGCTACGACCGACAACGGCAGGCTGCTACGCGGTTTATTACTCGCTAACGGGTGTGTGACCGGCCTGTTTCGAAACTTATTTCCGATCACTTGAAAGTTTAAATAATTACAAGTTAAAAATTTACTGAAAGAAATGTTCCAGCCTCAGGAAGCTCAAGTGGAAATCGAGATTCCTGAGGCTAGATGATATTTTAGTAAAATTTTATCATGTTTAAAAATTCAAAATTCAAAATTCAAAATAATTTATTCAGTTTAGGCTAGAAGTAGCTCTTATGAATGTCACTATGCCATCGGTTCGTAAGTCTACTCTGGGCGGGAGATCTTGTACTGAGAAGAACCGGCAAGAAACTCAGCAAGTGTCCAGCTCTTTTCTCCCTTACAGCGTCAAAAATATTGGAAAATGCCCTATCATAGCAGGACACTTTCCATTACAATAAACACAAAAAATATAGAAGACAACCACAACATGTAAAAAAAAACACAAAATAAAAAATATACGTTAACAAATTTGCATCAGGTAAAAGTTGCAATTTCCACAATGTCATACAGTACCACTACAGTACTATCATCATCATCATCTTCATCAACAGCCTATAAACGTCCCACTGCTGGGCACAGGCCTCCCACGTGAACAATAGCACGTGGGGATATTGGGCCATAACCCACCATGCTGGCCCAATGCGAGTTGGTGGGTTTTAACGACTGCCATCTTACGACAACAACCGGGACCAACGGCTTAACGTGCCTTCCGAAGCACGGAGGAGCTCGAGATGTTTTTTTTTTAATTCACCCATCAGGCGACCCGGCATTGCGAAAGTTGCTTAGCGGGCAAGATCGCAAGCCGAAAGCGCCAGCCGCTGCGCCATCGAGCTCCTCACAGTACTATCGTAAAAGTAAAAAATGTAAATAAAAAAAATATTTAATAATTAAAAATGTTGTACAGCATCGTAACTATATATTGTTCTGATTACAAAGACAGTAGCTTAAGCGCTTGTGTTATGGAGATCAGGAACAAGCACACCACAACCACCCAGATCCGAGAAAATAAAGAAAAAGTTCTATTTTTCATATTGACCCGACCGGGATTCGAACCGGGGACCTCGGAGATGGCAACACCAGAAACCGGCGTGCGTGCCACTCGTCTATGGAGGTCGTCAAAAGGTTCGTGTCAAGTAGGTTTCATGTCGTTGTTTAAACTTTTGCGTCGCTTTGCACTAAAACCAAATATTTTTTCTATTATTTCTATTATGTCTGGTGTTTATGGAAGGTTTTTTTTGTGATTTTGCTGTAGCTTAAGGACGCCTTTACAGCGACACCGGACTTAGCGTTTACGGAAGACCAGAGTCGTGGTCTGTCAGCATATGGTTAGCATAGTTCTTAACATGACATTATGCTAAGTAAATGCCATTTTTTTATTTATTTAAGAAATATTAAGAGCAATTTATTATTACTTTGAACTATTTTTGTTAATGGAATTGTTCAAATGATTCTCTATTCTTTTATATTTTAAATAGTTACTGGCTAGCCGTCTATGTTTAAAATCATGTTTAGTTGTAACACGGTGGTCGTTCCTAATTACATAACTTCTTTAAACACTAATTTAGTATTATGTTTCAATAATGACTCTATATTATCTTAGTTACATTTCAAATCTAAATCATAAAATCATGCCAATATTAACCAGTATTTAACCACTGAATTCAGTATTTGCTTTGCTTTGAACTCAACCATTCGTGTCACAATCGCGTTGATTTCATTTCACACCGTCCCCGCACGCAGGAACGCTGTTTATCTAAATTTTGCTGTTGTATCATTAGCGAGCATTAGGCTGCTCGTCCACGATAACGGCCACCGATTTTTGGGCCGAAAATGTTACAAACAGCGAGCCTACTGCGAGTTTTACTTGCCGTTTGATTACGTTAATGAAAAGAAGAATTTGTATGGCATAAAAGCAGCGCCTTCTAGAAACAAACAGATTTTAAATTTTACTTTACAAATGCTCGTTTTTGTCTTCTGATGAACTCAGCATTCTTAGTTCAATGAAACGTTTGGAAAGGTATGCGCTAACGCAGACTACTTACGGATTGTAAGAACTTGCACTAGCTAAGGATTTACGATAATTATAATGATCGTTGATTATTTATATATAACTTTACGCAAATATTGTTGCGAATAAATTACAACTTGAAAAAAGACAAAGAGTTTAAAAAATTTCACGAGCGGGATTCGAACCCGCATCCATGACATGCCGGGAATAGGGCTTCTTTAGCTTACAAAGTTAAAATAGATGGTGTGATTAACTTCGGCGAGTTGGATTGAGCCACGATAGCATAGTTGTAGTGCACCTGACCCGGCATGTCTTGGGGTGCGGGTTCGAGTCCCGCTCGTGGAATTTTTTCAACACTTTGTTTTTTTATAATGATCGTTATCAATTTAGTAGCATTTTTTTTTGAGAGAGTTTGCTGATTGCCTTTGGGCATTTTCAGCTTCACCGGGCTTTTTTGGGGGCGGCGAGAAACATAAAGGGTTCCTCAAGCCGTGTGAAATGAATCGCCGTCAAAGATTTTCAAGAGGGAACTGCATCACGCACTAATGCGTGTCCCCGTGCTCTACTAGATTCTGAGGAGTTCGAATCGGATTGGGGAGCAGAACAACCCGGGGGCGCCTCTAATTAGGCTCGGACCTCGGCTCGGGTTGACAGGGTCATGGGGATAGCATTACGTACTCTTTGATAGAGCGAGCTCTTCGGTGGCTTGACCCTATGCATTAAGTTGGTTACAAAATCCTTGACCCTGCCGATAAATCCAATAAAAAAAAGTGTGAGTAGACAGGCAGCATTACCGGGAGCGCTGCCCCGCGCTCAGCCACCCCAAACTGCGCGCACAATTTACTATCGGCTGATAAATTCCGAACAAACACGTTCGCTTAATTCTCAACTGCCAGCAAATTAGACAGCCCTGTACTATGCGTAATCTGTGGTTGCACCATTAGAAGAGTAATTACGCTTTCAAACTGAACTCAGCAGTACAGCAACGTTTTGTAGTCTTAATCATCATCATCATCATTAGCTCATTTTATGTCCCCACTGCTGGGGCACGAGCCTTCCCTATAGATGGAAAGGGAGAACAGGCCATAAACCACCACGCGGGCCCGGTGCGGATTAGTGGTTGTTAACGTCTCTTCTCGCTGTCTGTCTGTCCCTATGTATGTATGTATGCTTAGATCTTTAAAACTACGCAATAGATTTTGATGCGGTTTTTTTAATAGGTAGAGTGACTCAAGAGGAAGGTTTATCTTTATATTAAACATGAAGCAAAAACTTTGTATCCGTTTTTACGAAAATTGCGCGGACGGAGGAGTATGAAATTTCGCACACTTATAGTTAATATAGAGAAGGTTATCCGAATGTTAATATTTTTTTTTAAATTATGCATAAAAAATACATTAAATCAACAAAAACAACATTACACACACTACCATGTATTTGACACACAGGTATTGTTTGTTTTTAACACGACCGACATCTGTCAATACCAATCCAAACTCACATTCTATCTTTTTAAATTTTCATTGCTTAGGATACAATCCGTGCAGCCTTAATAAAATTACGGTCGAATTTCGACCACTAGGCGACCACTAGTATGTATAAATACATGCCTAATATAGTAGAGAAACAAGCTAATACCCATCAATTGTAGTGATGACTTGATTTCAATGATGGAGGCCTTTGCTCAGCAGTGGGACAGTTATAGGCTGTTTATCTCTAAAAGCCTCTGTTATTAAACATTGGTCTCTATGACCAGGGCAGTAGGCCTAGATTCAATTGGTTTAGTTGTTGGTAGGACTTGTTTTAAGTCAACCTGGCTAGCTAGACCAACTTATTTACGTCTGTCGCTAAAACTACAATGTTAGTTTATTTATTTTGTTCTGACAATAATTTTCCATCGTCTTTAAATTATGATGATTTTCGAGCTTAGCCTTCATGAAACAGAGGTGGAATAAAGTCCGAGGACACCTACCAGTTTTTTTGTTTTAAAAAAGTTCAACAATTGATGTTTAAAATTAGCAATACTTAAACACTAGCATTTTACACCTATTTAGCGTGGAGCACTATTAAGAAGCCACTACAAAAAGAACGTAGAAATGTTATGAACAATCATTTATTGCAAGTTACTTCAACACTCAAATTCTCGAATGGATTTCAACACTCGAAAGAAAGTGATTGAGATACAAGAAGCGTCAACCAATTTGAGTGAAGGGCTGTACGCCGCCCGAGCGCCCGCCCAATGACAGTTAGGGCGGGCGGAACGATGATCAAAACGGCTGACGATCATATTATTATCGGTCGTTAATTCGTCGCGTCGTTAAGTTTACGCGGCGACCGACGTTTACGCTTTACGAGCAGGGCTTGGAGTATCGGTATTTTTAGAAACCGGTTCTACAGACCTTGGTACAGTACTGGTGCTTTGATTGTACTGACATCAATATAACGGAATTTTACAGAAACCGGTTCCACGTATATAACTTTACATTGTATCAATACTTAAGTTGGTGCCAATATCAACGACAAAAGTATAATTTGGGTTCTCATACTTGGTACCAGCTAGACATGGATAAGTGTAAGCGACAGGACACAGTAAGCAAATCAAGGCGTACATGTTTGGCGAGCTGAAAACGTTGAAGGAACCGCTACTAACACTTACTTACTTAAAGTAGCTTTACCCAGATATCGAGATGAAAAACACCAGCATTTGAATAAATAAAATTATGGGAATTAGCACAAATTTATCAGCCTAGTTGCACCGGTGCGGCGGCGGGGCGGCGTGTTACTGTCGCGATGTCACTCTTACCGGTATTCACCTTTACGGTACCGGTTATTTTGGGTACCGCCAGCGAGCCCTGTTTACGGGCGACGTGGAGTGGTTAACGACTCGGGCCGACATGTCCCGGGCGACGATCGCGACGATTGCCGCGAGGCCGGGCTCGGCTTTATTGCTGGCGGAATTACTTTTTGCGATACGCAATACGGTCATTAATTTTGGTAATGCTGAAAGGTTGGTAAGCTGCTGCGGCGTGTTTGCTGAAAGGTAATTTGGTAATGGCACTGGACTTCGCACACTCGGGAGTCGAAGACGCGTGTCCGGTCCAGTGCAATTTTTTTTTATTGATTAATCAGCTTTTTTGTAAATTAAAGTGAGTATTATTTGATGTCAATATTTACGTCATCGATATCCGATGCTAAAAGAACATGTTTTAATAAGAAGAATCTAATTGGCTTAATATGTAGTGTTAATTCCGCTAAATCTAATCTAGACTTTTTCAATTACATTTTTTTGTACCAAGGATTTCCGCAAAATTACGCCTGATTCTATTAATTATGATTATGAAACATATTTTTTTTACGTTCTCTTTGTTTATCTTAACTATGTTATAAAATGGTGTTTGTTTGTAGTGAGGCAGAGTCGAAACAAAACACTTGTAGAGACATATTTGTGTATTCATATTTGTGATCTTTTTATATTTAAAATTAACAGCTAAATAAGAAACACTCAAACGATAATGATATATATAGATATAGATACTTTGATGTGCCATTACCTTAGTTTATAAAAGGACATTAGACTGAAAAGAAGGGCAGAAAAGAGAAAGAGATCAGACACAAAAAATATCGAATTGCTATGCCTTAATTGATCATTATTTTCCCCTAAAAGTTTAGTGCTATTCTTATACAATCTAAGTGCCTAATACGACTTTTATTTGCCATTTGATCATGTTAACGAAAAAGACAAAGGACACAACCGGTCGCTGTGGAGGCCTTTGTCTAGCAGTGGACGTCTTTTGGCTGAGATGAATCATCTTTCGAAATTTGTATAGCAAAATGAACTCTTCTCGTTTGCCACTTAGAAATGCTGCTTCAATGCTAGACATGCTTTTTCGAATGGCAAATGAAACTCGAACTAGGCACTCGATACGCTCTTAAAACTATTCACAAATGCTATTGTCTACGAGCATGCTCCAAACGAGCGCGTTTCGTTTTGTTATTGCGCGGAGGCACACGTAGGTAACCCCTCTCGACGAAGGTACGCGCTTTTTGCCACTCCCGCATAGAGGTTTTGCTAAAAGGACTTTTTTCAATTGCTCCTCATGTTTGCACTAAAAGCGGCATGCTCCCTGGATGTCAACAAAAGTTGGTAATTGACGCTGTGGCGGCGGGACACGAAACGGGACGCGGACCTACAAGACTCGTAGTGTTCCATTTAGTTAGTTTTCTATACGCAATACTGTAACGAAAAGCACGGTTAAAATTTTAGCCTAATTCTATTTATCAAGGCTCCAAAAACATACACAATTCAATTTCGACCATTCGAATGTGAGCTAACAATTTCTATTTTAAACATAACTTTTTATTTAATTCCTCATTTATTAAGTCTTCATAATTATTGAATGTTGATTCGAAAGGGACATAAAGCTGTCGTTGGTACCTGCCTTTGCCGAGAAATATCAATAAATTAACAATTATTATTAGTGGAAATGAAACTACATTTACGGATCTACTAGCGTCTATTTTACACATTGTTTTGATTTAGTGTTTTTATTATACAAGCTAACAACTAATTATGAGACGTCCAACACCTCAGTCTCCCGTGACCACGGACCCTGCAAAGGGTTCGAAACGTCAGGATAAACATTAAATCAAATTAACGTGTAAAATAAACGCGAGTAGATTTGTAAAAGTTCTTTGATTTCAATGTGTAGTGATCGCGTGAACTTTAGAAAACAATAATTATTATTAGATACAAACTTTGATTCATGTTTATAAATTACTTTGTATGATATAAACTCACACTGGACGTTTGTTTTTTCGTATCGTTTTGTCACTAAAATTTACAACTATATAAATTAGATAAATAATACATTTAACTTAACCCCACATAGCCACCTGCGCCTCCCCGGTACTAGGACATGCCACGTGGCACTAGGACGACAAGACGAGAAAAAGGGAAACATATGAGTTGAGCTGCTAAATAAACAATATTTGGCTTACAAAGTAAAGGTGGATGAAAGTGAAGATGGTGTTGATTAATTTCGGCGATTTGGATTGAGTCACGATAGCATATGTAGTTGGTAGTACACCTGACCCGGCATGTCATGGGGTGCGGGTTCGTATCCCGCTCGTGGAATTTTTCCAACACTTTTTTTTAATATGTATAAACAAATCAATTATTCAGACCCAATTTTATCAGAACCCTACCATGCAGGAATAGTTGTATAGTTGACAAGCAACCATAATCTTTGTAATATCTAAGGCTTTCAGAGCTTGAGCCGAGTCTGCTGCCCCACACACTACACACAGACAGACGCTTCCCCCCTATTATGTTCCGATGAAAAGCGTCTTAGAAATCATTCCTAAGACGGTCCTTTGAGATACGAGATTGTTGTGTTAATGTAGTAAAGCGAAATCATAATTAAATACTCTGCGGTGATACGTTATGTTTCCCTATTCAGTCTAAAACATCTAATTATATCTACCATCTAGTTATAGAGAAGCTATCTACAGCCTACAGACTACAGCAAGCATTCTTAAAATAAAGATTTTATTTAAAATAAAAAAAGCTCTTTACGATTCCTTGGCGGGAAAGTGAAAAATCAACTCGCGGTTTTATTTTATTTTATTAAATTTGTATTATGTCGAATATTAATGTGAATTAATGGTGGATCGTTTACCGTTAAGTGGTCGTAATTATGCATGAGTGTTAGCAAATAAAATAAAACACCACAAAGTCTCTTTTCGTATTCTCTCAAGAAGTCCGCGAGAGGTCTTAATAAAGCCCCACATCTTTACTGAGTGAGATCCTCAAGGGGTTGGGATATCATTTCTCACTTGTCATTTCTTTTATCATTCAATGAAAAAAAGAAATATATATTTAATTAATTTGTAAGAACATTACTTTGAAATGTCAATAGCCAATGGGCTAAATGTTCGAACCGCACAAAGCCATCAACAAAAGAAAAAAAAAGAACTTCATATGTCTGGTATAGAAACTTATATATGTCTCATAGTCAGATTGACTAACATTAAAAAACGATTTAAATCACAATCGCTATCAACATAAAAAAAAGTTATATTGAAACAACTTTTACGAACTCATAACGAATATCTCCTTTTGTTTTTATTGAGTTTGATACTTTTTTTTTAAATGGTTAGGCAAATGATTTTTTTTTGCGTGATGTTAGGCAGAAGCGGTGCCCAGATGCGAGGACAGCTGGTAGAGCAGAATTCTACTCTATCAAATCCGTACTATATTTACTTGTAATAAGCCAAGCTCAGTTTGTAAGCCAAAGTGGGTGTTAGTTATTTGTACAACAACAACGAGATCAGATCGACCAGTGTTCAAACTTATGTTTTACTAGCGGCCGCTCGCAGTTTCACCCGTGTGGTTCCCATTCCCGTGGGAATATCGGGATAAAAAGTATCCTTTGTGTTAATCCAAGTTAAACTATCTGTATGCCGAATTTCATCCACATCCATCCATCCGTTGCAGCGTGAAGAAGCAACAAATATACACACATACACACAAACTTTCGCATTTATAATATTAGTGTAATTAAAAACGTACAATTCTAATTCTATTGGGAGTAACAAAACTTTCTCCCAATTTTATATCATAGCATTGAACCAAAATAAAAGCTGCGTCGTGTTTCACTTGTTTGCCCGCCATGAAACTTTAAAGGCTAACGGATTATCTAGTTTTTTTCGCGAACAATCTGGGTATTCGCCGTAACGCTTCACTGTATATTGAAATGGAACTGTTGTCGTTGGTGAAATACACGAGAATCTGTGTTGAATGCTATCACGCGAATACTCTACTTTTTCATTTGGAAACTATCAATCCGAGTAGTATCTGAGGAACTCGATGGCGCAGTGGTAATCTGATAGGTAACTAAAATATATCATTTCGAGCTCCTCCGTGCTTCGGAAGGCACGTAAAGCCGTTGGTCCCGGCTGCATCAGCAGTCGTCAGCAACTACCAATCCGCACTGGGCCCGCATGGAGGTTTATGGCCCGTTCGCCCTATACGTCCATAGGGAGAGCTCTTGCCCCAGCAGTGAGGATATAAAATGAGGTGATGTGATAACGTGAATCTGAGTAATTTTATTTTACGGTTTATGCTTGATATGTATTTCTTTAGAGAGTAATTTCACCCGTTCGACAATGACGCATTCAACTGTGTCAAAATGGCGGATATGACCAACTGAAACACAACAAAAGACATGGTAATAATGTTGTTAATTGCTCTAATAAACACTACCATAAGCCGGGATTACTCTTGAATCCATTGTTACGTTGATAACAGCTTTTTCTTTTTATAGGACTTTCACATGTTAGTCTACGACATCATCTTGGATTTAGTCAGTCTTTAGACGATAAGACACCGTTTTTAGCAGCTACTTAATAATATGAAGCTGCAATGAATGACCTTGGTTCAAAAATCATTCTCGGTTTTTACTGAAATAAACTTTGGATAATATAATTTTACGCAAATTACAATTTGGAAGAAAGTTGAAAAAAAAATCACGAGCGGGATTCAAACCAAATTCACACCTTCTGACAATCCGGTTCAGGTGCGCTTCCAATTACACCACTATACATTTTTTATCAAGTACCTACCTAATTTAATTTAAACAAAACATTAAATAGGTAACATAAAAACTTCCAAAATAGTTACCGGAATAGTATTTACCTCCAGGCAGTAGCTAACATAAGTCGTAGTTTCACAAATAAGTGAGCTATGTTTGAGTCATGTGAAACAAGCAACCGCAACGTACAACGTACGTGAATGCCGACCTGTGAGTACAGACCGATCGAGCCGGCTCGTAACTCCGCGTTACGATATAGCTTCGGTCATCTACACTCAGTGTACAAATCACGAAGGCAGAAGGATACTTAACTCCAAAAAACGTACAAGAAGACCATTCTTCTTATGCGAAAAAAAACTAGGCATATTATAAAAAAAATAATGAAAGTAATAAAAACATTTATTTCAACACAGATTCAAGACAATAGAATATAAAAGAAAAATACAAGAGTCTTACCTTGTCTTCTTTGAAAATAAACAAAATGAGAAAGGCTCTGCTAAAAGATGCTAAAAGATTCTTTGTATTTTTATAGACTTTTATTATTGATTTTTGATAATCAAATAGGTATACTGATGGCTTTATGCGCAAACAGTTTAACTAAAATACATATTATGCCACATGGTGGTGTCAGGTCACGCATAAGTGCATCAAGAAACTTAATAAAGTTTCTTTCCACGTAAGTCAGGTTTTAAAATCATTATAATATGACACCATACTTAGTAATATTTGATCTCATACCTTCCTATTACGAGTAATATATCTTAATTAATATCTTCGCTTCGATACTTTTAAGTATGATAGCATGGTAGCATGCCTTGGCTTGCCTAGAAACAGCTAGCCACTGGAACAGCTGAGGTTCTGGTTGCACATTGCCTGCTGCCGGTGTTATGAGTCGCAGGCACAGCCCGAACGCGCGCAACTCTTGCTATTTGCATCACCCATAAATGCGTTTAGATTTGATCGGACTGCAATATCGTGTATTTTGAAAGGGAAATAATTCCAGATTCGAATGGCAACTTCTCTCTACATGAAAGCCTGTCGGTGCCATGACGTGTTACAGTGTATTGTTGATTTGCCAATTCAAAACTTTCAAATCTTCAGATTCTTCTGCAGTTGGTCTTCTCTTAATTACGATGCCCATAATATAAGAAATGCCAGCAGCAACGCAACGTTCGTTAGGAGCGTTGCTCAGGTGGGTTGTCAATGAACTGCTGACTCTAACAACTTTGGAGAACTACTTAGATTGAGATGACTCCTTTATCAACATAAAAACGTGATACCTCCTTGGCGTGGCTTCGGCTTTTCCACGTGAACTTCGCAGATAACCCACCACGCTGATACCCAATGCGGGCATGGTGTTTGGTGGAAACCCAAATATTGCTAAAGTTGCTTAACTTTAACAGCTGTTTTACCACGGCGGTATACGAGTACACACTTCATACAAATTTTGAAGTATTCACGCTATGAAGCACTTTAAACTTTACAACGCATACATGTTATCCTATTAAAATGTATCTCGATTAATATGCAGCAACTTTAGCGAGTACTTAGCGATGTTGAAAACAGGTTCACAAACTGGATGAAACTTGTGAAAGTATTAAGTGGAACTATTGACTAACTGAACTGTCGGACGCTGCAAAGGAGCTCGAGCTGGAGTGGCTTTGAAGGAATTTAAAAAATTATAGACTGGATTTTATAGTGCCGCAATTTACAAGAAAATATGACACAACAGTATTGAAGATTTGCATTTTACAAGGAAGGAATTTGCATGTCAGGGATGAACAAAATATATATATATAGTTAATATGAATTTGAGTGTTTGTATGGAAACGTAAATCTACGTAAATATGATTTTTCATAATATTACAGTGTTCTTTTCATTTGGTGGCATGGCTTTGTTTCAGTATGATAATCTATTACCAAACATGCTGTATAGTGGTAAAACTCGATATTATAACATCATCTAGCCATGTAAGAGATTTTTCTTCTTCTTTTATTTAGACAACTTTTATTTATACATTGTTCTGATCCCTAGTAAGTAGCTTAAGATAAGATAAGATAAGAAACATTTAATGACCTGCACAAAAACAAATACAAACAGATGAGAAAAAATAAATAGAAATTAAAATAACAGAAAAAGAACATCACAAAACTACTAACACAATCACATAAAAATAAAAAATGAATAATGTGCAAGGCCAGCGGGGTAGCTGTCTCAGCATGCTTTGTGGCAATACACAGAATGCCACAGCAGCGCTGGTTTTCAGACAGCTCCCTGAACGTGAGATGGCGACGCGTGGTGTAATGAAATAACATACATAAAAATACTAATAAGTAAATTATATACTTATAAATACTTACATATAGATTAAGAAAAATATGAAATGGCTGTATGTTTATTATGTCTTTGCCTTGGCTTTTGTCAAACAAACAAAAAAAATTTTAAAATAATAATAATGTAATTTTTCATGGACGCATGTCAAAGTCATTTAAAAAGGTTATTGGTTTTAACCCTCTTAAGCACTCGTTTTATGGAAATCAGAGTCAACGAAGGTACCACAACCACTCAGACCCGGCACAATATCGAAAAGTTCATTTTCGACATTGAGCCGACCGGGAATCGAACCCGGGACATCAGAGTTAGCGCCGCCCAAAGTCCGGCGTGCAAGCCACTCGGCTATGGAGGTCGTCAAAAGTAATTATAATAGTGTTTTAATTGTCATTGCACCAAAGTTGTGGCCATGCCAAACTTTTCATTAAACTTATTGTAATTCAAAAGGGTGTGCCGTCCGTAAGTGACAAGTGTCATATATTTTACTAGCAGTGCCCCGCTGTTTCACCCGCGTAAATATTTTTTCCTTTTTTCAACATTTTTCATTACTGCTCCACTCCTATTAGTCATAGCGTGATGTAATATAGCCTTTAGCCTTCCTCAATAAATGGACTATTCAACACAAAATTATTTTTTCAATTTGAACCAGTAGTTCCTGAAATTAGCGCGTTCAACCAAACAAACAAACAAACAAACTCTTCAGCTTTATAATAAAAGATTATTATAAAGTCGTCTTCCATATTTCTTTGACTCTGCGCGGCCATACTAATTTTGTATGGGGAATTTAACGTGTAAATTTAAAAAATAATTATTTAAATAACAAATCAAATCAAAATAAATTTATTTGGGACAAGACAATTCGAACATACAGATAATAACCGCTTGATAAATCGAAAATGTGAGACGGACGATTTGTAGTTTAGCCATTGGTGATTGTTTAGACAAAATCAGAGGTACAGTAATTTAGATTAACTATAAGAAATCAACTAAACGCTGCCTCTCATTTTCATGATTTTTGCCCAACTTTAAATGATATTGTAGAAAAAACTATATGTGTTATGAATTTATGCATCGGACTAATTGTAAATACGTTTCCTTTGATACTAAATATATATTTTGTTTATGTAATACAACAGTATTTTCAATTATATCAACTTAACCGTGACTGCACTTTAATTTTTTGCTCTGCGCACCCTTAAGGGGAAAAGAAGTATAATAATATTATGATTACGACGTAATGCTATAAAATGCAAGAAAAGCAAACTTGCAATGTTATGAAAGCTAGCTGATCCAAAGAAAATACGAAGTTAATAATGTTTGTGGCAGCCCGCCCGCCGCGCGCCGGTCGAGGGCGCAGTTTATAAGTGCAGCTGGGAGTTTGTCGTGCTCCCTCGTCGGTATACTGCATCAATATTTGGTTTAAGTCCGCTTGTAACATAGACATATAAAATAAGGACATAAAAGACAAAGCTTTTACAAGAAGATTTTACGACGTAACGATGAATGATACGTACGATGGAAGTCATGTAAAAGAGGTTATTGTTAATAGCATTAAATTTTGTGTAATTGCTAGAGTGAATTCTACAAATATGATATACTTGCTGCCCTGGCGGACTTCGCACCGCTTTGACAGCTTCCATCATTGAGTTAAATTAATATTATCAATGGTTTCCATGATAACAAAACAAACAAATCATTTTGTATTGGAAAATTAAATTGTCGTTTTTAGTATTTTATATATACTTATATATATTTTTTATATAACCTATGTTACTCAGCGCTAATGTAGCATTCTAATGGTGAAAGATTTTTTTAAATCGGTCCAGTAGTTTTTGAGTTTAATCGTTGCAAACATACATACATACAAAAATACAAAGGTTTCCTCTTTATAATATTAGTATAGAAAATCAGACCCATTTTTTCTTCCCGTGCAATCTAAATAAAAGTATAACAGAAGATCTGCATAGGTAATTAAGCTTTCTATCAGTGCATCGTACGTCTCTCTCAGGAAGTGTAGTTGTCGTTCTGTGTAAGCGTGTTTTGTTTCGGCAAAGAGATGAGGCAGCCAGTGCCTCACTGGTTGAGGATTTGGGGTGTAGTGCGCCTTCCACCTTCGGCCTTATCATCACTTAACATCAGGTGAGATGAGGCCAAGTGTTTATCCATAAGATATATAAAAGCATAATTATGATAAATACATAAAAGACGAAGTTAAGCTTTTCCAGAAGATTTTTATAGACGGGTACGATGGAAGTCATGTAATAAGGCTTATTGTATTACAATTCTTTGAATTAGTAGTCTCTAGAGAGAGTTCTACAAATGATTTAACAGTTCTATTTATTATTCCAGTGCAATATTCATACAAGTTAAACATTTCATTTTTAATTTAAATTTTTTAACTGTCTGATAAATGTAATGGATGTATGTCGTTTTTATCACAAAAAATAAATATTATTATATAACAGAAGATTTGCATAGATACACTCAAAATGGATTATATTTTTATGTAAGCAATGTTATTTTATAAGTTTTATTATACGTGAAGAAAAAACTTTGTACCCGTTTTTACGAAAATTGCGCGGACGGAGGAGTATGAAATTTCGCACACTTATAGTTTATATAGAGAAGGTTATCCGAATGTTAATATATTTTTTTAAATTATGCATAAAAAATACATTAAATCAACAAAAACAACATTACACACACTACCATGTATTTGACACACACGTATAGATTGTCTTTAATGCGGCCGACATATGTATCTGTCAATGGCAATCCAAACTCACATCTATCTTTTTATTTTTTCATTGCTTAGGATACAATCCGTGCAGCCTTAATAAAATTACGGTCGAATTTCGACCACTGGGCGACCACTAGTTCTTATAGATAGGTAAGTATGCTTTCTATCAGTTAATTGTATATCTTTCTCTCAGGCAGTATAGTAGTTTTCTTCTTTCTTCTTCTAGTAAATGTCTAAAGTATAACTCGTTTTACGGGATTCTTTCTATAACCTAAAAATAACAAAAAAAAATTCTTCGTTACTACACAAATAAAGCTAGCTAGTAAGAGGTCATTAACACGTACAAAGACTCTATTATCCCGCGGAGCTGTGACCTTCCGATTGCTCGTACCGTAAGGAACGGCTTGTCGAACACAAAATATTGTTTAATTAGCTACGAGACAATTGCAGGAAAGTATAAATGGTATATAAAGCAAAACAAATAGTTTGGCACTGGTATCACGAAGATCACCCACGGACACCATTGGGCCAGCTATATATGACGTAGGTCTCCCTATGTATTTTTTAAAAATATTATAGGTAAGCATTTGACCGTAATCTCACCTGATGGTAAGTAATGATGCGGCCTAGAAGCATGCTTATTTAATACGTTATTATGGGAATAACGCTTAAGGCGAAGGGTAAGGCACACTAGCGCCATCAATTGATAATTTGACAACTACTAACGGACCGGATCTTTTTTTGAACATTGCGTACCGTCCGATAATAGGAAAGCATCCATAGTATTTATTTAATAATTGTGCACTACTTTTTAATGCGTGGTTTATTCACAAAACGGGCTATCGCATTTATTCACAAACAATGGCCACTTTTGGTGTTAGCGAATGAAAACAAAAACAAACCTAAAAGTAGTGCTCAACTATTAAATAATATATGTTTGCCTAGTGTCGGAAGGTCCGCAATGTTTAAAAAAAATCCAGTTTAGCAGTTATCAAATTAAATCCATTAGCGGCGCTAGTGTGCCTTACCCTTTGCCTTAATAGGCATGTACTCCCCGTTGATGAAACATTTTATTAAATAAAAATTATCTACATGGTTGAAGCGCTATTGTCCTTAGTCTCACCAATGCTGAAAATGTAACTTTCTATCTTACCTCTTTATTATCGACACGACAATCCTGCTCGTATTATTGTCATGAAGAAAATTTTAAAACAAATCTCACAACCAAATAAACCAAGATAAAATAACATATACCTGCTTATATGCTGCAGGGGAATCGAATCGAACTCGGGACCTTCGAGTCTGACACCGATGAAATAACCATTAGACCACAGCGACCATTAAAGCTTTACAACATAATAACTTGTCATGTAGCGCGGCGCCGACATCCGCACAATCTCTTCCGCGTGTTAATCACTGATGCTCACTCACTCGCGCCGGCTCAATGGGACACTCTATCAGGGCCCGATTAAGCGCAGCGTCGATCAACCCTTATTGAGTTACAACGATACATAGACGTGTCATACATCATCATCGTCGTGTTTATCGAAAAAATGTCAGATTAAAAAAGTAGCCAGTAGGTAAGTATCTAGTGATACTTATTAACTCATTACATTTATATTTTTTGTGGGTCCCCTTTAAAATACCACATGTGATACAAATAAATTAATTTGAAAATAAGCATATAGCATTATATAGCCACTTAACAAGTGCCATTTGGCATAGGCCTCCAGCAACTGTCTCCAGTATAACCTGTCAGCTGCAACCCTTGTCCAATATGGCACCAAAGTCAGACGAATATTTTTATCATCTTCCCATCTTCTTGCCGTGACTCGTAGTGACACAAAGTGCCACGCCACTGGTATTCTGATGATGCCTAGATTTATTTAATCTATTATGAGAGCACGGTCCTAAGCAAACAACTTACAATTTACTTACACAGAAAACATAGAAATCTTATTTTAAATTAATTACATTACAAATTATAGTTTAGTTTAACTTACTAATAACTTCTTTGGTCTATTTCACTAGATTATTATTAGGATATTTATCAATTCTTAATAAATGTATTGAGGAAATCAATTATTACATTACATTGTACTTCTGTTACAAGTAAAATATATACACCTACTTGCTCCACTGATTTATTTTACACGTGCTAGCCTAATAAAACTACAGCTGATACTGTGTAGATATAGTAGAAATCTAATATTTGTGATAGTAACACGATCGCAAACATCGTGCGTAACGAGCTATTGAAACGTATTGGAGTTACACGGTGCGGTTTGCGAATATTATTCTTATTATTTGCTGATCGCGTCGAGTGTTTGAGCATCGGAAAATATGCTCTATTTATTGATACTCTTCAGTATGTAAATAAAACGTGTTGATAAAAATAGTAGTGTGCTTACTTCAATTTTTTATGGTACTGAGTCGATAAACGGGTACTTTTTATGGTCCGTCTTGGGCAAAGCGGCCACCATAGCCAATAGCTTGCAATACCAAACATTAAGTTAGTGACATGTTATCATTAACTTAATTAGGTACGTAGCATTAACTTATCTTATGTTATGCTTACGTAGCATGCTACATAACAATAAGTATAAGGTTGTTTTATTGACACTAACCGTCCACACTTATAAAACACAATAACCACCTCTGTGGTCTAGTGGCTAAGACCACCCAGAGGTCCCGGGTTCGATTCCCAGCGGGGGTACATGTTTGTGTACTCGGTTTGGTTGGTGGTAGGGCTTGTTGGTCCGCCTGGCTAACTACCATCATCTTATCTAAATATATCGCCATAACATCAATGTTTGTAGCATTGTTGTGTTCCGGCAGCTAGAGATAAGATAGCCAGTGCCTCAGTAGTTGAGGTTCCCGGGTGAAGTGCGCTTCCATCATTGGCCTTATCATCACTTAACAGCAGGTGAGATCAAGGCACTGTGCTTACCCGCTAATACCTATATATAAAAATTAAAAAACATGCTACATAACATTGCTATATAACATGTTTTGTTATATAGTCTGGACTCACCTTTACACGCGCTATGCAAAACTAGACGCTTACATTGGTATGCCATGTAGGTGATTTCTTTAAATCTATGTAGTAGGTACCGTTCAGATAGGAACACAGCGACACATGCTGCGTGGCAGCAGAATTAGATATTGGTCGCTATTCATACGAATTCTAAGCAGAAGCAGCTAACTTAGCTAAATTTTTTCGATTATTAGCATAGAAAATTACTAATATTGTATTGAAAATTGTATTGCAGAAAAGATGGTTCTAACCTGGCAGGGTACAACCATCTTTTCTAAGTCCTCAAAAATAGTTATACATCTAGAAAAAAATCTTCAAAATCGCCATTTCATTTCTTTGATTACAAACATGATTTCAATTAATAATTATTTGAAAACATTAAGTTGCAAAGTTAAAGCTATCTATATTATAGTTGAACACCAAACTACGAAATAGGTAACTCAGGGCTGTTTCGTCCTTGAGACAACATAGACTATTTACTTACTGACTTGTATTTAATAAATTGTATCTTGGTATTCTTGGCGGCTTAAGTGAAATGTCAATCATGGTTCACCTCCAAGAGTCATCTACAAGCTTGCAGAAAAAAATACTGTCCAGCATAATCTGACGACCGCAGACAATGCCATTGAAGAGGCGCCGCCTGTAGTTGCAGAGAAGCAATTTAATAAAGTTAAAGCTGTATAATAAACCTTCGGCTAACAAGCAGAACCGCGGAAGAAATAACTTTTCGACCTTACAGGAGAGGTAACAGTACACGGTTTTAAGAAAGATTAGTTAAACATTGTTTTATCTATAGGTAGTTCATAAAGAAGCTACTTTGAATCATCATAGTTTTCTTTTTATCAAGCATTTGACGCAATTGCGTAGAAAACTTATTTAGAGCAGCTCTGATCGAGCTTTTGAGCATTTCATCGTCTTTTCTGACAGTTGTATTAAGTAAATGTTCCACTGCCGGGAAAGGCCTCCATCAATCAAATCAAGTCATGACTACAATTGATGGATATTAGTTTAATCACCACGCTTGCCAAATGCAGGTTAGCGATCACGAACCCGGGCTATTCACCGAATAAATCCGAAACACGCTTTGCCCGAACTGGGAGTTGAATCCGGGACCCTTAGGGTATCGGGCCGAGCGCTGTGCCACACGGCCACCGAGATGCTCGGGCGCATGTGTTAATAATATGTTTAAATTATATTTTAAGTGTAATAGTAAGTCTTACACTTCACGCACGTTATACGTTCGCTGTAAAAATCCTTGGAAGAAGCTATTGTCCAGCAGTGCACGTCTTTTGGCTGAGATGACGATGATGTTGATATTGTTGCCGACCGACCAACCAACCTTTTTATGTATTTACTTCTTTTTTATATTTCCCGCATGTTTAATATATTTAAAAAATAAGACAGTCTTTTTGTAAACGCCAAACAGTTATTAAATTGTTTTTGCTCAAAAGTTATTGTCGTTTTTACTTACGTTTTCATACGTTTCAGATATACTTTAAAGCTCTGATCGAAGTCTACTCGTCTTTTTCAAATAAATTCATTACAGTTCCAAACTTTCTACTACAGCACCCACTCTCGATCTAAAGGTCGCTGTCATCGAAGACTATCTAATTAAGTATCCTGCTTTTAGCCCAAATTCGCTGGCAGCTCCTTTGAAATTCATCGGGGTTAATCAATAAGGGCGGGTTTCGCAGCCCATTGAAAGGGCTTGACCCAGCACAATGCGCTACCCTCGGAGTTTCACTGAATCACTATACTCAGTGTCTATGGTATTGATGTGTGTATAAGGAACTAAAATTTACTAAGGTTAGTTACTTCAACAAAGTGAGAGAAATCTTGGTGATATGGCGCAACGGAATAAAGCATTTGATGGTTGAAGGCGTATAATAATCAGTCTAAATACAGGTTAATGTTAGATGACTTATAGGGCGTGTGATGCGTGTGTGTAACATAAGCACACACTAAGCACATTTAAACAATATCCGTCCAGTTTGCAAGACACTTACAGATCGTTTTAAGTTGGAAAGTAAAATACGAACACAAAACTGCGTTTTTAAAATCATATTTCCACCTAACTTTACCCACTGCAAACTACGGCCACGTTTCACTTAACGATTTTAAATTTGCCCGAAAGTTATCATATTGCAATGAAAACAGATATCCTAAAATGACAACAGTGTACGCCTAAAGTACAAAAGGTGATAGGAACGATGTCACGCGCTATAAACATTACATAAGGCCTCGTGCGCGAATAAAAATCCCTTGAGCGTGACGATAGCGTTGGTTGTTGAAATATGTCGCCGTAAACCACTGGATGTAATGCCGTTCAGGAGTATGTATTCTCAATAAAGAATAACTAATTAAAAAAACTTGCACTTGCTGTCAAATAGATACCGAATTTGAAATGTTTAAGCGAGGTCCATAGAGAATTCACTAGGTCCCACCCATAACCACGACCACTATGCTAGAGTGCCCGATTAAGAGGAAACGAAGTGCTTTTTATTAGTGGTTAACTATGTCTAAATTTTCTCGAAAATTATTATTCCGTAGCTTTAGAAATTGAAATATAACAGTTTAACGTCTTTCTGGTATGTTTATGTATAATTTTACGCAAATTTTGTTGCAAACAAATTACAATATGAAAAAAGACAAAGTGTTGAAAAAAAATCAACGAGCTGAATTCGAACCTGCACCTCATGACATGCCGCATTAGGTGCACTACCAACTATGCTATCGTGGCTCAATCCATCTCGCCGAAATTAATCAACACTATCTGTTCTTATTCTGTAAGCCAAAGGAGCCCTATTCAATGTCGACAATTACGTCATCAATCGTTCAGGTATATTATATTCACATAAACAGTAAAGTTATATAATCACATGGTACAGATTAATTATATAATTTTGACTACCTTTATAGTATATTATTATATTAAAATTGTATTCGAAATCCTCCTAAAATCCAGCGGCGATAGTTCCCCAACTCCAATCGTAAATATTCGCGACTTAGTGCCGACCGAGTAGATTGGCCTAGACCTTACTATAGTCAAACCAAAATAGTAACTCATCTTTGTAGCGCTTTCCCATATACCAGGGAAACAAGTTTAGTATTTTTAAACGTTGCTAAATCTGTAAACGAGCTGATGGTCTAACTAACGCTTACTACAGCACCAAGGTTGGGTTTCACGCGCGCTGAAACTTCAGTTCTAATGCCTTTATGCCCAGTATTTTACTGGATCTAATACCCTTATAACAAGAACACAACAATGAAAAATAATACTGCTTGGCGGCTGAAACAGATATTACGGTGGTCACCATCTATCTATTTATTCAAACAGGAACAGGCACTGTACAGAACACACATTAAACATTATAAAACAAATAATTATGTAAAGTTCTGAAATACGATTATGAGTGCAAAAACGAGTTATGAAACAAGTCGACTGCACTCTGCCGTCCATTATACGGTATGACGCTATTATACAACTGACATATTCTTGAATCTTATAGGATTAGTAGCAGAATTCTGCCAGCAGACATAATACGAATGCAAAAAGGGTGGAAGTTCCGATCCGACCCGAACCCCTCGGAGAATCTAATAGGAAATAGGGACACGCTTAGCGCGTGATGACATTGCCAACCTCTAATGGTGTTTTTATCACACGGCTAAAGGAACTCTTAAGTTACTCGCCGCCCCGAAAAAGTCCGGTAACACTGAAACAAAAAAAGCAAACAAAACCAGCAAACTCTTATCCATATAATATGATATTTTTATTTTTTTAACCGTGTCCTTTTGTAAATAATGTATGTACCTGTTATTGGCGCAGTCAGCTAAGTTTGTATCATGTCTTGTTTGGCATTGTGTAATATCTGCTCTGTTGGTGTGTCAAAATAAAATAAATAAACTCTCCAGAGTGAAAATGACTCAGTAGCACTACAGTCGCTGTACTGTGGCCCCGCTCTGTTGCAGATTAATTCCGCGCGGTAGGCATCACAACTTTAGATTGTGTTCAGCAACACTTTTGGCATTTTAAATGGATTTATTAAAGTGAAGGGATCTGAGTTAGTAGCTAGCGTTATGATGGCGGATCAGAGAAAGAGAGGGTTATGGAAATTTTGTACTGAAACCATACTGTTTTAAATTACAAGGAAGGTTGTCGTTTCCGTTTGTCTGACCACTTTAGACTTGGAAGATTGAAAAACTTCGAAGTGTACGTGACAGAAAATAATGATTCAAGTAACATTTAACACAAGTCAACACTAATTACGAGTTCTGACCACCTTTTCAGTAACAATATCTCCTTTTAAATTACAGCCTTATGATTGTGCTCCGTAATACGATACCTACTTTATAAAAAAACCGTCTAAATATGATTTATGGAGAAGCTTCATCGCGCCCCTCGATAATGACAACATTAAGGCCTCTCGTAACTTTGAAGGATGAGTAGATATTTTTTACAGGGGTCTTCTTACGAGGAATTAAGTTACCCGAGCCGGGGCGTGCCGGGGAATTATTGACAAGGACATTATGTTTCGCTAAATTCGAATACCGGATTGATAGGACTTATTTATACCCTCCTGACCTTTGAATCTTTGTTGTACGTGCTTCTTCCGTTTTTGCGTAATTTAATATTGAAATGTGTATTAAAAAGCTTTTGGTGCCAACTTGGAGTCAAGTTGTTTGGCGACGTTGCAAGAAGCTATTTGAATTGTTTTTCTTATTAGGCTCATGTATTGGTTCTGTGGAGCTCGATGGCGCAGTGGTTAACGTGCCCATTCTGCAATTGCAATTTTCGTAAATACCTGCAATCAGATGGGTGGTCAAAATGTATCATCTCGAGATCCTTCGTGATTAGGGAGGCACGTAAAGCCGTTGGTGCCGCCTGCATTAGCGCTGTTTGAAAACTTTGAAAACCATTGGGCCTGCGTGGTGGTTCATGGACCGTTCTCCATATCTATCCATAAGAAAAGCTTGTGCCGCAGCAGTGGGGATATAAAAATGAGCTGAGAGTGTGATGATGATTTGTTCTGGACTAACTAGGCCGTAGACACAAATGGTGCCCCACAAAATTTGTGTCACTTGGACGTTCATTGGAAAAAACCACACAGCATATCGAGTATTTTAGTCTTTCAATCCATTTTAAATAATAGCAATCACTTGATGATTGATAAAGCATCGACCGATTTGACCTCGCATTTCAAAACAAACAGTTTATCGAGAGGTTTAGTTGGTCCCAATAAATTGACACGTGTCAAGCCAACTTCTCCGCCGTCCTCCGCAAACATTTGCCTTTCACCTGTAGAGCCTATCCAGGCACCTTTCTGAGGTATTAGCTTATTGGTTGGTCCACAAAAAATTCTGCACGGTCCATTGGAAAATTGATTATTTTATTTATACCCCTAGGTAAAGTTACAATCAAGTATATGAAACGCCTGTTATCTACAGTAGCCAGTGAACGTTTGGAACATCAGGCAAGTCATTAATGCTTTTACACCCTTTTCTGTGAACCATGCTACATTAATATTATTGAATTAACCTTTTTTCGTTAATAGCAATCACTTACATATCTGTATGGTAATCAAGACGTCTATTATGAGATCGAGAATATTAATTTATAATTTTAATTTCATCATTATCATCATGTCAGCCAAAAGACGTCCACAGCTGGACAAAGGCCTCCCCCAAGAATTTCTGCAACGACACTTGTTTTGTGCTGCTCGCATCCAGGCTAACCGCGACCTTCACCATATCGTAATTTTCCTTTAAATATTTGAAATGTAATTATTGACTCAACTTATATCATATTTACCAATAACTTACATAATCAATAATTCATAATTGACTTGTCATAAGACCTCCCTATTCATATGACCACTTACCATGGTATCACTACCAAAGACTACTATTTTCATATCTAAATAATATCCTTCTTTAATATCTAAATATCCCTAAGAAAACGCCTCCATATTCACTAATTAAATTTAGACGCGGTAATATTTGTTCAAGTTGCTCCCAATTAAGGCGCGGCGTGAAGCTCGCATTCGTCAAGGCCGCCTAAACGCCTCTGAGTTATGTCTGAGTGTGGTTGTTTAATGGCGTAGTTGTTCAAATGGTGCTCGTTGAAATTTTCGCGTCAACGAGAATATCGGACTGTATTGTTGTCTAAAGTTTATGAGAACACTAGACATAGTCGTGTGACATACTGGCCACGGACTACATCACAATAGAACCTCCTAATAAATACTGAGGTTTTGGTCGTCTCATAGTTCAGTTTTGACTTGCATACAGTCAGTCAAATATTTTTCTCAGGCACATACCTTTTTACGAATCAAGCTAACAGTATATTTTGATTTTTTAGTTCGGTATCGGGAGAGGGTTATATTATCTTATCTTATCTTAGTGGGGCCTGCTGAGGTTTCCCTCTTGCAGTAACACTTCGACCCATCGGGATCTTTTGTGCAACCCCATCCTTTCACTTCTCTTCCTCTGTTAAGATAGATGCCATAAGTTTGGCCACGTCCTTAAGAACGAAGAGCCTGAAGTCCTCCGGTTTCGGATAAGCCGACCCCAGGAGTCCCATTCTTTTTCTAGCCAGAGAGTCACAGTCACACAGTAGGTGCTGCATTGACTGCGTTTCCTCTCCACATGCCCTACACAAGCTATTTGTTGATAGATGCATTCTGTGGAGCATTTGTTTTGTGGCATAGTGCCCTGTCAAGGCACCGATGGTTAATCGGGCCTGCCTTCTACTGCCTCCGCATATAGGACGGATTTTCACCTAGGAAGGATTTGGAGTGTTTCATAACCGGCTGCTCTTTCCATTCGATGCCGTGCCTGTTTATATTATAGTAGTATTATAACCGGGTTATATTATAGTATCATGGAATCATTAGCAAGTGGTAAATTCAAACTACTTATCTTCTTCTTATTTATTTATTTATTTATTTTTACTATAATTTTGGTGTTAAGTTAAGAATAACTAGTATTTATATCGAAATCAAAATCAGTATATATCGCTAATATTCGTATGCTATTTCCAGCTTAGATAGGCCGCGTGTTCACACGGGCATGATAAGGGAATGCGCTGGTGGTAGCTGGCGGGCTGCCAGCGCCAGAGCGGCCACCTTATTGGACGCAGCGGCTCGTGAGGACTAGGCCGGTATCAGCATGCAACGTGTACGGCTTAGAAGAGGGTGGATGCTTGCGAACTATAATAGCCGATAACGGCGATTGATAATTATTTGATTGTACAAATTACTGCGTCGGGTTAGATGTAACATTTCAGATAAATGTGATCTCCCTATATCTATATAGGGTAGTGATGTACAACATAAGTAAAGAGGCTAATCCACAACACGAATGCTACGCATGTTTGTTGTTTACATGGAAACCATTTTTGTGCCAAGCATAGCTCAAAAATGTGTGGCTCGTTTGTATGGAAACGTAGCCGTGCAGAGCAAGCGACGCAGTGGATTCGCGCCTTTATGGTGTTTACGCATAATGCGCACATGACATAAAATTTGGACAGTCTCAATTGGAAGAGCTGTCGTCCAAATTGTGATAATTCCGATAATAGGTCATAAATTCGAGTCCCGCGCAAGGCAAGTCGTATTTAGCCAGTGCTGAGTATTAATATTTTGAAAAAAAAAATGCCGTATAATTATACCTGCTGCTAAACCATTTGATTGAAGACTAATTATTTTTATTTATTTTCTATTTATTTGTTATTTCGAATTGGTTTGTTCTAAATGATATTTCTAAAAGAGAATAAATGTTTTATTTAATTACTATTACAAAGATATTGAAAGCACAAGTTTTGTGGTAGAAAAGCAGTTAGGTCGCCATTTTAAAGCGCCTTGCCTTCGGCCTGCTATGTTTCTAAGAAGAACTAAAGAGTTAGATGCTGCTATCGCGAATATACAGTCACCAAAATCAGCCAGGAAGGATGTGTCTGCATGTTTCAAAATGCTATATTTCATTTTTCGATTTGCAGCTGTCACAAAAAACATTAGATACGTACTAATTGTGGATTCCCGTATGCACGGCGCGGCTTATCGCCGCCGGCAGCGCTCCACTGCCAGATTTATGCGCATCCGACAAGGTTAATTTTACCGCAGCGATTATATGTATTACAAATTGGTCGTCGCGACGCGTCCGCCTCATCTGGATTTATGTTACAGCAACAAATAACATATAGAAGTGTTTAAATTTGCGGTACTTGGATATCTCTTTCATTTATTTATTAAATATTCTAATGAACGTTATCGCGAAGGAACGAGTTCAGCGGCATGAATTAAAACTTATCGTTGAGTATAAGCGCTAACCTAACCGTTATGGATATTAAAGAACATTAAGGTACCCAAATGCGTTACCCGACTTCCATAAACTTTGATTGACATAATAAGGTCTTGGACTCTAGGAAAGAGTCTATATCAAAAAGCGGACTCTTGAGGCATAGGTATCATGAGAAAATTTAAATCGTTTGTACCGTCAAATTATTATTTTTTACACACGTCACATAACATATTCTGTTGCTTGGACGTGACGCGCTGTTTAGCTAACACTGCATATTTATAGATTATTATGGAGATGGACCAAGTGCTGCCCAGAGTGCACACAATGGTGCATTATGTTCCTTAAGCCAATACTAGTCTGTAAACCAAAGTGCTTGAAAAGTCGACAAGTCGAAATTTGAAAATCTATCTAAGGGAACTTGTAAAATAAAACTTATTTTATTTATTTTTTGGTCTAAGCCTTGACAATGTCCATTGTATGGAGACTGTGAAAGTGTTAAAATTCGCAAACAAGCGCTTGACACTCACCAAGGGTGTCAAGCGCTTGTTTGCAAACATCTAATCTATAATTAGTAAGAGTAAGTAAATAGCCTATATACTGTCCCACTGCTGGGCAAAGGCCGCCATCATTTAAATCAAGTCATCGCTACAACTGATGGGTATTTGTTTAATCACAACGCTTGCCAAATGGGGGTTGGTGATCACAAACCCGGGCTATGCATCGAAAAATTCGAAATACACTTTGCCCGACCTGGGTATTGAACCTGAGACCTTCGGGTATGGGGCCGAGCGCTTTGCCACTCAGCCACCGAGGCGTTATCCATGTTTAGCTGCGTTACGTTATGAAGACCAAATGATCATTAAAAAAGGTAAACGATTGTTTTTTATTCAACTTATGACTATACAAGCTTATCACAGATGTTGATTCTGCTAAGCGGCGCGGTATTTGTGACAAAAGCCCGGACAAGGCTAAAGGTGAACGAGATAATGTTTCGGCTCGAATATCGGAATATCCTAAGATCAAGTGTTGATGAATGCAATGCTAGTTTAAGTTTTAGAGATATAAACAGTGACACAATTTTAAAATCTTTTAAAACAATTAATATTAAAAGTACAGAAGATCTGTGGGGTATCTCTACAAATGTTATTAAGACAATTGTCCAATTCCGGAAACGTAGTTAAAGATAAAGATAAAGATAAAGATAAAGATACTTTATTTGTTCGAGCCATGTGTACATAGGTGTCAGGTTAAATTTATAGTTTCAACATGTCGTACCTTTGCGGTGTACAAATTATAACATCGAATGAACCTAAATAAAATAAAATAAAATAAACACAAATTAGATTAGAATTAGTTAGGCACTTATTAATATTAAAATTAACATTATATCAAGTCAAATAGTAAAATTTAAAAATTTAAGTCAATCCCTAGTTAAAAATTCAAAATTTGTCATTTAAAAAGTCCGCCAGTGTATAATAGCATTTTTCAATTAACATATTCTTAACCTTAATTTTAAATTGATTGTAATTTAATGTTTTAAATGTCAAGGGGATCTTATTATAGATTCTTGGTGCCATACATAAAATACTTTTGTTCATAAGAGCTGTCTTTGAGAGAGGCATGCATAATCTTGTATTGTCTCGTCGATTTCTGCTAACAACATCTTCTAAACGAGGGAATAGTTGTGGATTGGCTCTTATAAATAACACCACTTCTAAAATGTATATGGACGGAAATGTCAGAATATTATGTTTTTTAAAGAAGGGCTTGCAACTATCCGTTGGTTTTAGTCCAAACATTGCTCTGATGCATCGTTTTTGTATTTTAAAAATTATTTCTTTATTACGTTACGTTACGTTTCCGGAACCGTATAGTTATACTCGTGCTCGTGTTGTTTGTAAATAATTTTCTGCATGTCGAATATGATAAATGTTATAAATGATAAACAAATAATGATGATGCTGAATAAATAAAATATTTAAAGAAATTTCGCAAAGGTATTCATAAATTTATACTTACATACACATATACTTCAAGTAACTTGAATAGGTAAATTGTTATTTTTTTAAACTTAAACATTTCAACGAAACCTCTGTAGTTGACAAAGTTAAAGTGAGCAAAGATTCAAGTTACGCAAGATTGAATTCAGCCTCCTCCCAAAAGTTGACATTGTTCATTTATTACGTCGCGGACCTCGAAACTTGGAGTTCCGGGAAGCCTTTCCCCAGTATTTATATTTGAATAGCAATAAAATTAAGTGTGAGACGTTAAAGTGGAGATAACGTAATCAGCGGCTCAATGCCGCCGTTATTATTCAGACGGTGAACCAATTGGCTCGAATCAGGAAAGTTTCCTTGCAAATTGATTTGATTTCGCAATGTTAATAGTCACAGTGTCAATAGATTCCATGAAAATAGCTAGTTGAATTTATTGGGAAGCCAAGTTATGTTTCTTGAATATTAAAAGCGTTTTGTTTCAGTTTTAATTTTTACGTATCTACAAATTGTTAACTAAGATGATTCAGAACTAATTGATTATGTTCTTGTAGTATAGTAAGTAGTTATTTAAGGCATAATTTAATATCTATTATTTGTCGCACTCTAGGTATGTGCATCGACGAATGTATGTAGGTCGATGACATACGCGACCTCACGCGCATGACGTAGTTTTAAGTTATTATATATTAATTAGAAATGTAATGTTTTGCGCTCTGAATACACGACCATCAAAGAAACAACACCTTTATTTTGCCCTTCACGATCCTCATACTTCATGGCGACCCTGCCACTTTGACATTCTGGAATATACTGCCAACGTTAGTAAGATTCAAACAAAACAACCATTCAGAAGAAACTATATGAAGAAAGAAGAACCCTCATTTACGAAGAAGGAAGAATCCTTATGAAGAGGGATCATTAAGAAGAGAGAGAGAGACTCGAAGCAAGAACAAGGAAGGAGGAAGCAAACGAGTCAAGGATAGTGTCCAGTAGCAGCCAGCCAGCCAGCAGGAGCCAGTAGGAGTCCAGAGAACGGCCCAGTTCCTGTGCAAGCGGAAGAAATGCAGGCGGGAATGCTCGTAGCAGTGATGACGACGCTCATCATATTCATGGCCACGCTGATGTATATATCCTTTTTATTTAAAAATTAGTTGTAAGTCCTTAAATAATAATTATTTAGTATATTGACGGATTTAAAAATAGGTAAAGATTTAGTCTGGTTTAAGGTTCGATTCCTTATCCAATTATGTAAAAATACATATTTTTGCTATTTAATATATTATATACAAGTAACTTGATATATAATTATTTTGTAATTAGATTTAAATTATTTTTCATAATGGGGAACAAAAACTCCAAAGATAGTGAGGTAATCATTGCGCAAACAGCGTCAGGTGACGCACAAGCAACCCAAAGAATTAGTGAGGGTCTTAATACTACCGAAATATTACTGATTGTGTTAATTATAATTGTGTTGGGGTGTATTGCCTTTTATGGGATTAAAAAATACAAGAAAAATAATCTTAAGACTCTTAGACGCGAGCTAAATAGTCTGGCCCTTAAGGCCGCGCCCATCGTGGAATTGAGACAGACTTCTTGTAATGTTTAAGTAATTAGTTAAAAAAAAAAAAAAAATCCTTTTGGCACTTGTTTTTCTCATTTTTTTTGTATGATTTTGTAATGCTTTTACGTAGTATGGACTATGCAATTAATTACTGATTTAACAAATTTACATAGTAGTCTATTTGCAATAAGAGAATATATTAGTAAGCTAGGACCGGAAAGGAGGAGGTCAGCTTTAGGAATTAAAAAGTACGAGGAAGCGTGTACTGTTTATGGAAAATTGGACTGTATTTTGTCTCATATTAAGAGTCTTATAGAAAAGTCGGAAATAAGCACAAGTGACGTAACTTTAATTAATGGTTTGGTGACACAAATTCATTGCATTTTTAATAAAATTACCACTTTATCGTGCTCCAGTTCAAGTAATTTAAAAAGTACGGTTAGTATAGGAAAATCTTTAAAAATGGCAACTGAAAAATTCGATATTAAAACAGCCATTTCCCTGTTACCCGTAATGACGGGCCAGGAGCACATTTCCAAGAGTTTAATTGATGGTATTGAGCTGTACAGTAGTATGATATCAGTTGATTCGCACCCACAACTTATTAATTTTGTGCTTAAAACAAGATTATCGTCAAGTGCTAAGTTGCGATTAAGGTCAAGTTATGATAATGTAGCTAATTTAGTTTCGGATTTAAATAAGTATATTTTACCCAAGAGGTCCCCGGTTGCTATGCAGTCGAAACTACAGTCTTGCAAACAAGGAAGTCGTTCCATTGAGGCTTTCGGTACAGAATTGGAAGACATTTTTGTAAACTTAACAATAGCGCAAGCCGATAATGATAGCACTAAATATGACATTTTACGCCCTCTCAATGAGAAGGTCGCTATAAAGCGTTTCGCCGATGGGTTGTCTAACCCGCGGCTCAGTACTATTATTGCTTCCAGACAGTTCGAATCTTTACCAGAGGCAATCCGAACCGCCAAGGACGAACAGTCGTTGTCCACTGAAAATAATGTCATGTCCTTTAACAGATCATTTCCACAACGTTCGATTTTTTACCGCGGGAACTATCATAGAAATAATTATAATAATCATGGTAGTTATTTGAGACCGTCGTATTCGCCTCGGAATAGTAGGCAAGGCAACGCGAGACCGCCGCAATCGCATAGTCAACGCGGTCACGTGCGCCATGGTCGCGGCGCCGCCGCCGCCGCCGCCGCCGGCGCTAGCCGTGCACGCCGCGAACCCGCGTATCCTCGTCAAAAAGGGTCACACTATGTCCGTCATGTGACACAAGACGAAACTGCAAACCCACAAGGCGATGGTTACGACGACGACGAAGTGTTGAACCAGTTTTTTCGTCCCTAAAGACGAAAGCTGTCATTATGTCCTTAATTATAATAATTGTAGCACGGTTACTTTTAGCGTAGATAATAAAACTATTGATCTTTTAGTTGATAGTGGTGCCAGCCTTTGTATACTTAAATATGAATGGATACAGAATGATCCACATTTAAGGAATAAACTGCATTTTCATACGATTACTATTAAAGGAGTTAGTGGAAAATTAGAGTCGACAGGATATATTTTTTTAGATTTATTATCTAACGGGGTAGTTTTTAAGCAAAAATTTTATGTTTTCAAGAACTTAGCTTGCTCAGCAAACGGGATATTAGGAGACAATTTCTTAGAATATTATAAGGCTATAATAGACTATAAGCGTAATGTTTTGCAATTAACGAATGACTCACGATCAGTTAGTGTAAACATAAACTGTAAAGGTAGGTACAGACACTCGATACCACCGCGATGTGAGGTAATTAAGTTTATACCGACTTCAATAAATGAGGATTGTGTTGTTTTATCTAGTGAAGTACAAGAAGGTGTTTTTGTTGCCGGTTTAATTTCGAAGCCTAGTCAGGGTAGTATTCCCGTTAGGATTTTGAATACAACGAATAAGGAAATTAATCTCGATTTTTCTGGATTAAATATTTTCTCTTTGTCCAATTTTGATATATGTAATTTTATGGACGAGAACAATACACCTAATCGTGTTAAGACATTATTTAAATTACTTAACGTATCTGATTTAAATAAAGAGGAACGAGAATGTATAGTGAATATATGCGCCAAATATGCGGATGTATTTCATTTACCTGGCGACAAATTAAGCGTAACCAATTTAATGTCGCATAGCATAACTCTTAAAGATAATGTTGCGCCAGTGTATACCAAACCTTATAGGTTACCGCACGCGCAAAGAGCAGAAATTCAAAAACAAATTGATGAAATGCTCGCTAACGATATCATAGAGGAGACCTCGTCTGAATGGTCCAGTCCTGTTTTGCTCGTCCCGAAAAAGGCAGACAAGTCTTATGAGAAAAAGTGGAGATTAGTTATCGATTATCGCAGATTAAATAATTGCATTCAAGATGACAAATTTCCGTTACCTAATATCACGGATATTTTAGATTCACTTTCGGGAAGCATTTATTTTTCGAAATTAGATCTTTCTCAAAGTTATTACCAATTAAGTTTAGACAGTAAATCAAGAAAATATACCGCTTTTAGTGTTGATAAAATGTATTCTATTTCTTTAGACAAGCAGTCGCGTAAGCTTACAGCATTCACAGCTGACAACAAAATGTATCAAATGAAGCGCTGCCCCATGGGGTTAAAAACTTCCCCAAGCGTTTTTTCTCGTTTAATGACTATTGCTATGTCGGGTATTAATTACAAACAAGCTTTCATATATTTGGATGATTGCGTTGTTATTGGAAATTCAATGGAAAATCATAATAAAAATCTTATTACCGTATTAGAACGTTTTCGAAAAGTCAATTTAAAATTAAATCCGCTTAAATGCGAATTTTTGCGTACTGAAATAGTTTATCTGGGCCATAAAATTACATCGAACGGAATTTTTCCTGACGAAGATAAAATCAAAACATTGCAAAACTATCCGACCCCAGTCAACAGCGATGACGTAAAACGTTTTGTTGCCTTCGCTAATTATTATAGAAGATTCATACCGAATTTTGCTAGCATTGTATTTCCATTAAACAAGTTGTGTAAGAAAAATATAAATTTTGAATGGAATTCACAGCATGAATCAGCTTTTCAAAAATTAAAATTAGCTTTAATGAACCCTCCAGTGTTGCAGTATCCTGATTTTTCTTCCAATAATATTTTTAGATTGCAAACTGATGCCAGTAAGACAGGTTTAGGCGCTGTACTATCGAATAAAAATGGTCAAGTTATAGCATACGCGAGCCGTAATTTAAAACCTGCGGAGACTAGGTACCCAATTATTGAATTAGAACTTTTAGCTATTGTGTGGGGCGTAAGGCATTTTCGACCTTATTTGTATGGAAGGAAATTTATAATTAAAACCGACCATAAACCACTCATTTACTTGTTCGGTTTAAAAGACCCATCTAGCCGACTTACGAAATTTAGGCTTTATCTCGAGGAATATGATTTTGAAATAGAATACGTCCCGGGTCGAGACAATGCAGCTGCAGACGCATTGAGTCGATTACCGATGACGTCTTCCGATTTAAAATCAATTCAAGAAAATGTAGTTTCTGTTTTAACTCGAGCGCAAAGTAGGAAATTAAGTAATCATACTCCTCTCCTAACTGATTCCACTGAGAACTCTAGTCAATGTGGGCCTGATCAACCTGCAGCGGTAGAGGTACTCAAAAAACCTAAGAATATCGTTGAATTACTTATAACGGCAAACTTAAACGAGTTTGCAAGTTCAAATAATATATTATCGAATGCGGGTTATTGTGTGTATGTGCCGAATAAGGCCGCGATTTATCTATGTGCCCGATCGTTATCGACCCCAGAGGTGTTAGCGAGGGACTTAGAAGCCTTGTGTCATAGGTTAAATATCGCTGAATTATTAATAGTTAAATGTAATAACATTTTAAAAGATATAAAAAGTCTCGTACGAGTGAAGAAAAAGTTAAAAATAACTTTCCCGCAATTTCTTATCACTAAGAATGTAAAGAAAATTACAGATCCGGAAGAAAAAAGAGTTTTGTTAAACGATTTTCACTTGCTTCCCACTAGTGGACACGCTGGTATTAATAGAATGTTTAATAACCTAAAAAAGTATTTTCACTGGCCAGGAATGAGTAATGACGTCATTGATTTTGTAAAGGAATGTAAACAATGTCAATTATACAAACATGCCAACAGACAAGTTAAGGAACCAATGGTTATTACCAATACAGCCACTTCGGCTTTTGAACAAATAAGCTTAGATATTATGGGCCCACTAGATGTAGATGACTTTAATAATAAGTATATATTAACTCTACAGTGTAGTTTAAGTAAGTACGTAGAAGCTTATCCTTTGCAGTCGAAAGATTCTGTAACTGTAGCTCAAAACTTCGTAAATAACTTTATTTTACGTTATGGCATTCCCAAGGATATTTTAACAGATCAGGGAACAGAATTTATGTGTTCTGTGTTATCTGAAGTCTGTAGTTTGCTAAAAATTAATAAGTTACATTCGACAGCTTATCACCACCAAACTCTTGGTTCTCTTGAAAATACACACAAATCATTAGGCGCTTTTCTTAGGATTCAATGTCACCAAAACAAATCTAATTGGAGTACATGGTTACCGTACTGGTGTTTTTCTTTCAATACTACGGTACACACAGAGACAAAATACAGCCCATTTGAATTAGTTTTTGGTAAACAATGTACGCTGCCAAGTAATTTACAAAGTAATATAATAGATCCACTTTATAATTATGATAGTTACCCCAAAGAATTAAAATACAGGTTACAGAAAGCTCAGGCAGATGCGAGGGAAAATTTAATTGTAAACAAATTGCAAAGAAAATCATTGTATGATAGAAAAATGAATCATATTCTTTATAAAAAAGGTGATCTTGTACTTTTGAAAAATCAAACAGGAAATAAGTTAGAATGTACATATCTTGGTCCTTATGTAGTTATAGAAGATCTCTCGCCTAACGTAAAAATATTAAAGAACGGAAAAGAATATATTGTTCATAAAAACAATACTAAATTGTTTATTAATAAGTAATACCTATGTTATTATTTTGTCTCAAAATTAATTTAATAATTTCACATACTTATATAAGTTTTTACTTTAGTAATATATAATATATAAATAATATATAATAGTGTGTAAGAAAAAAAAAAATTAAAAAATTAAAGTTTAAATTTTTTTTATTTTTCTAAAGGGGTTATGTAGTATAGTAAGTAGTTATTTAAGGCATAATTTAATATCTATTATTTGTCGCACTCTAGGTATGTGCATCGACGAATGTATGTAGGTCGATGACATACGCGACCTCACGCGCATGACGTAGTTTTAAGTTATTATATATTAATTAGAAATGTAATGTTTTGCGCTCTGAATACACGACCATCAAAGAAACAACACCTTTATTTTGCCCTTCACGATCCTCATACTTCATTCTACTTTAGCCTGTCACCACGTATGCATACTTTGCACGCCATCTCTCTCTGTTGGTAGCTATTCAAAACCAGTTCTTTCCAGCAAATCGTATCGATATTGTCTCTCCATCAAACCGGTTGCCGGCCTACATTTCTTCGTCCAGTTCTTGGTCGCCATGTCAGGTCTTGTGTGCCCATTGTCCTTCGTTACGTCCGAAGACATATCCCACCCAACTCCATTTCAGGATGTTGTGTACTGGAGAGGCAGAAAATAACTGGCAGCGAGGAGACGTCGCGAGTTTGATTCCCAGCAGGGGATATATTTATTATTAAACTCAGTTTCGTCGGTGGTATGGTTTCTTCTAATCCGCCTAGTTAGCACTACCTTATCTTAGTCTATTATCTTGTTGTACAAACAACAATGTTAGTAGCATTATTGTGTTTCGGAAGCAGTTCAGTAGTTAATGATTCCGAGAGAAATGCACGTTAGCCTTAACGTTAGTTACCATCTGCTGTAATCAAAGCCAAGCGCTTAAAATTGAAGAAAAAAAACCGATGAAGTACAAATCAGTAAAAAGATCAAAAACAAATGCCTTTTTATTAACAGGTAATAGCATAACTCAATACAATCTGAGTGGGGGTAATCCAAAGTTAGAAGGCTTCAACGAACAGTCAAGAAATTTGAAAGCTTATAATCAACAGTTACATAATATGTATTACGTCCGTCCCAAGCGTGTTACTGCGGTGAAATGTATATTATAAATGCTGTTAATTAGCATAATCCAGCACAAATGCCACCGCAGGTGAAACACACATTGCACTCAGAAGTTGTATCACCGCAGACAACCGCCAAAAGCAATTTCATTCAAACGCAAGCTGAAAGTTTCTCTATACTATGAAGTAATATAAACAGGAGCAGGGTTATCAGATATACAAATATATATTTTATATTTAAGTTATTATTATAAAATACTAGCTGACCCGGCAAACGTTGTTTTGCAAATTATTTCTAAGGAATTTGTAGGGTAGAAAAAAAAAACTAACTTATTGTAAGTGTGTGAGGATGTGGTATATGAGTGAAAGAGGCATGGAACGATGACGGAATATAAAAATAACAAAACACTAAACATTTATTTTATTTAATTTAATATAACTTAATTATTATAATTTGAGGAGCTCGGTGGCGCAGTGGTTAACGCGCCCGGTCTGCGAGTGCTGAGGTTAAGCAACTTTCGTAAAGGCCGGTCATCGGATGGGTGACCAAAAGTATATCGTCTCGAGCTCCTCCGTGCTTCGGAAGGCACGTAAAGCCGTTGGTCCCGGCTGCATTAGCAGTCGTGAATCACCAATCCGCACTGGGCCCGCGTGGTGGTTTAAAAACCCGTTCTCCCTATCCATCTATAGGGAAGGCTCGTGCTCCAGCAGTGGGGACATAAAATGAGCTGATGATGATTATAATTTATTCTTATATATATCATTAATTACGACAATAACACTAACAAACAATATCACTCCATTAATGCTACAGTGTGTACAATATTTTTTGTGAGCCCATCTTTAGCTAACACAAACAAACGGGATGGTTTGCCCACTCAAGAGCATGCCACGTATAGTGTGAAAAACATGATGTGCTCAAATCAAAGCCACAAACAGACATCGTTGGGCCTTGGACTTATTGATAGTCATTCCTACTCCGTGCTGTTTACTGGGTGAGAAGTGACACCGGTAGACGCCTGGCGGAGACAACTGATCTATAGGGGTTGGTGATAGAAGAGTGAAAATTTAGGGTTGTATGTATTTTTAATGCTACATATTTTAAGCCAAAAATAATAAAAAAAAATAAAAAAAATGTTTGGGGTGGACCACCATTATCACTTAGGGGTATGAAAAATAGATTACGACCGATTGTCGGACCTACCGAATATACATATAAAATTTCATAAAAATCTATCTAGCCGTTTCGTAGGAGTATGGCAGCTAACTTGTGTTACGAGAATTTTATATATATAGATTTAAATCTATGGAAAACTTTGGAAACGGTACTTATAAGAACATAACAAATGCATATTTTAACTTCAAGATTGAGTAAGCGGTGAATGTAAAGATAAGGTTATATTGGAGTTTGCTCTGTAAATGTAAGTAAAGAAAAAAAGCAACTGTAAAAGAAGCAACTCTCTCAGGTGGGTTTCGAATCCATAACCTATCGCTCGTCCAATTGAGCTACAAACAAATATTATTTGTCAATTGTTATTTATTTCTTTTGATATTTTGCCCAAAGATTCGGTAGCCCTCAAAAGTGTAGAACTAAGTGCACAAAGTAGGTTATGCGATGCCTGCTGTTTATTACTCTTAGGAGCGTTATACAACCGGGGATTTAGGTAAGTTTTGGTGTGTTTACCACGAAATCAAACTTGGTCCCTATTCTTAAAAAGTTAAAAGTACAGACATACTGTTTACTTATTTTCCTTTTAGGAATTGACTATAGAATAAAAAGAAAATAAATAAATAGCGAACAGAAATATACACTAGAAAAACCTTCAACAAGGAGACAAGAGAAAACCGAGCAAAACAAATAGATTAGATATAAGTAGTAACTAGGTGAAAAAAGAAATCCTGATTCTACGTTGGTGAATATGCAAGCGACCTCTTTCATTAAGCCTGGAATCCTATCATCATTCGTTTCTTTTCCCCACGGCACGGTTACCTGAAATCAGAATCTTCGCTTTAAAACTTCGACTCGAACGCCCTGGAGTTTTTTATACTGTGCGAGAGCATTACCGAGAGATTAGAAAATCTATAGGATTATTCGGCAACTCAAACTTAAGGATGGCTTTAAAATACTCACCATCTATAATCTGACTTTTTTATATTTTACGGGTAAGCACAGTGCCTTCATCTCCAGGCACTTAACCCGGGATCCTCAACTACCTAGGCACTGGCTATCTTATCTCTAGCTGCCTGAACACAACTCTGAGAGAAAGATTGAATTTGCTGTAGAGTTATTATTATTCTTTATCCTTTGCTGTTGGGCACAGCTTGTAATAGGTATACATTCAAAACAGCCACTTGGGGAAGGTCTCAAGCAGAAAGTAGCACCTTATGCACAAAACAAACACAAAATACAAGACAATAAACATAACTGTTTGCACTGTCAGGTACATCTATAAAGCGTTGAACAAATATCTAAATTGCGGTGCAGTTCGAGCTGGAAAACAAGCTTATTTGAGTTGTTCGGTGGTACGGAGTGCGGAGCCAGTTCCCGCGGTCAATGTTCCCACTGCGAGCGTTTAAGGGCCAACACAAACGTCTGCCGCTTAAAGTTCACTATGGGAAGTTGTTTTTTAAGTTTTCTATTAACTACTATAATCTCTATATTTTCTTCAAACATGGAAGGTTTAATCAAATTCGGCCTATTGCTTTAAACTTTCAAACATAATAAGTAATATATTTCTCCAAATAAATTATCCAATCGACGAAAGTCTTTAACCAGTGTGTGTTGCCAGTGATGACATACGGGACTGAGACGTGGTCGCTCTCTATGGGCCTCATAAAAATGCTCAAGGTCACTCAAAGAGCAATGGAGAGGTTTCTCTGCGTGATCGAATCAGAAAGAGATCCGCTGAAGAACATCCATTACACACGTCTTTCGAAGTTTATACTGACACCCCCACCAACCGTTAGTTAATAAAGTAGGTATCAGACAACCTTGCGCAAGCACAAGGGACCATCTGCGTCAGGTCATAACGCCAGACCATGACGCGGTGAAGCGCATTCTTCATCCGGAACTCTTAAGACTAGTGTCTCGAGCGAGTCCGCAGAAGAACAAAGGTAACCCACATAGCCCGAAGAGTTGCTAAGCTCAAGTGGCAGTGGGCAGGGCATATTGCTCGCAGGACTGATGGCCGCTGGGGCGGAATAGTCCTTGAGTGGCGACCGCGTACCGGAAAGCGCAGTGTGGGCAGTGCTCCAACAAGGTGGACCGACGATCTGGTTAAGCCGCTGGATGCGAGCAGCACAAAACCGGTCGTTGTGGAGATCCTTGGGAGAGGCCTTTGTCCAGCAGTGGACGTCTTTTGGCTGAGATGATGATATTATCCAAAATAAAAAGTAAAGTGCGCTCCTGTAGCACAATATATTTATACAAGAGCTCTTGTAACGGGAACTACGTTTACGTTCTCTTATCATTACTTTACTTTACATATTTTTATAGTAAACGTTACGTAACGGTATGTATGAGGAGCTCGATGGTCCAAAGGATAACGCGCCCAGCCTGTGAGCCCCAGCACTCGAGCGAGGTTAAGCAACTTTTGCAAAGGCCGGTCGTCGGATGGGTGAACAAAAATGTATCATCTCGAGCTCCTCCATGTTTCGGAGAGCGCGTTAAGCCGTTGGTCCCGGCTGCATTAGCAGTCATTAACAACCACAAATCCCACCGTGTGGTGGTTTATAGCCTGTTCTCCCTATCCTTCCTTAGGGAAGGCTCGTGCCCCAGCAGTGGTGACATAAAATGAGCTGATAATGAACAGTTTGTATAGCGTGCTATCTCCAGTCATCTTTTGACACAGATCAGTGATGATCCATCCAAATAGTCTAAGCTTTGACGGCGCTTCTCCTTAAAGAGAAGTTCATTGTCGTTTAAAAAAGTCCATCTCTCCCTAGTATTTTCCTTGCTGGCTTTAAGAGTTTGCTCGCCAGCATCGTTACTTTTGCAGACGTAATAACAGCTCAGATTGACATGGGTCAAACCACTTGCAAGATATATTAGATCTGAAATCCATATTATTTAATAAAAGTTTTATTAGACCACCTCAGTGCTCAAACTCAGAAATAACTTTGGATCACTAATATAGTTATTGGATTGCTCATAATGCAAGCCATGTCTGAAGAAAAGTGATAACCTACCTCATCTGCGGAAAGCACTAATCAGTGCCCTAAACTATTAGTGCCTTACAAATAAACAAAGAATAAGGTCCGAATAGTTATTCCGTGTTTTGTTCCTGTCATGTAAACGTCATTTCAAATCAGAGTAAAAGAGACATAACACGGAATAATTATTCGAAGCTTATTCTTTGTTTATTTGTAAGACGGTTTAAATTTTATTGAGTCTGTATTCACAGCAGACGACAGGTTAAATATTTGAATACATGTTTCAATACGGTGCTTAGCAATATTAAAACTGGCATTGAGCCAGCGGTACTGTAGCAAATTAGTCTATCTTCATATTTGCTTTATATATACACATATATTGATGTGTGAATGCGTGATCCCAGCGTTGAGACGTTTGATAAGCTCACGATGAATGCAAATAAGGACAATAAAAATATAAACGTGTCATAAGAGTCCTATCAGTCTACTGCTACACTTAAAAGCAGGCTATCTGCAAACCCTTTAGCAGCACCACAGAGAGGTGCGAAAAGCATTTTCATTTTAACGCAAACTTACCCTTTACGAACCGAAAGTAAAATAGACCGGTGCAACGTATACACCTCGCCCGAAACGAGTTGTTGGGAGCCTACTTCATTTGGAAAGTTTATGATGCTGCAAAGGGATTTGGTGGATGCTGTGAGTAAACTCATTGGCCTTAGAACCGTGCGGTTGAAATGACGAACTAAAACTAATAAAGCCTCTGTGTTTATTGCGGTGCTTACATAAATTCTACAGCTTGATCTTCTCTCGTGTACCATAATCCACCACCTTCTTACAATGTGGGTTAGTAAAAATGCATATTATAAGTGCTTGTTTCCTTTCAAGACGATAAAACAAGAAATATTGTGCAAACAAAACGATTGAACACCAATGCCGCGGGCGGGATTTGACCCTGCATCCTCCGACATACTGGGTCAGCTGCACCACTCATTAGGCTATCGTGATTCGTGACGTTTTCCAACTCGTGCAAATATATTAAAACTTTGTAAGCCTAAGGAAATTTTACCATGTCAACATCTATGTCATCGTGTGTCAACGGAGTCACGATTGTCTATAAGCGAGTGCATCTGACCCAACCCAATATGTCAGGGTGTGGGTGGGTTCAAAACGTGTTATTCAACAGTTTTTCCGAATTGTAATTTGCTGGAATAAAAATTTATATAAACTCTAAAAATGTATAATTACTCATTTTTATACACTTTTAAACTTTCGCGTTCCATAGTTAACAAATAATTTTAAACGGGGATTAACGTCGAGTATAAAGAAGGTATGATATCTTTTACTAATTAGTTTGCGTTAATCCCCGTTTAAAATTCTTTAATCATGTTTTATTCAGATCAATATATCGACATGGTAACGCTGCATCGCTATCTCGAATATGTGAAGAGCGTGTGCATATTCAACGGAGTCTCAAGCTATGTGGACGGCCACAGGGATTTGTGAGGACACGGTAATGTTTAGACGCGCACAGACAACCGCACATACTATTATTTACATACCAGATAAGGCACATGTTATGAGATGTCAGATATCTTCAATATGTTACCATTAATATTAAAATTTACGTATTATGCCGACAATCTCAATATATTACCAAACCTCCAAATTTTAAGCTGATGAATTTTGATTTCTAATTAAGAAATAATTTGTGTATACCAATGTTGAAACCAAAGATTCTATAAGTGTGAATACTTTGCGATGTTTCTCAAAATAACAGTGATGTGTTATTATCAAAAGTAAGTGGAGTAGTATGCAGTTTAAAAAATACTTAAAGTCTACCCGGTCTAGATCTTGCATTACAGTTACTTAGACATAATTATTAACTTAAATTTGCCATTTAATTGTTAATTTAATATTTATATTTGTGACATCACGCGCTTCAGGCGCGGATAAACAAGCAGCAGTGTTCATAAAAGCAAGTATACAGAGGTTACTGAATCACTAGTGTTGTGACATGTTTATTTTGATGTGACATCCCAGCAAGAATATTTCGTAAAAAATTAGTAACACATTAAAGGTATTAATTATGTCAAAGTAACTCTGCATATGATATCAGATCGGATACACTTTCGGCCTTTACACTAAGACCACACTTATCTGATACAAGTTGTATACAGCTATATCCAGTTTCTCAGTGGTTGTAGCAACACCTTTGGCCTTATTATCACTTAACATCAGGTGATACGAAAGCAAAGTGCTTGCCAGTAAAGAATAAAAATATAATTCAGAAACTTTTGTTTTAAAAATAACGGTAGGTTTAATGCTCGACTTGGCTGCTGTTAACTGAGTATGCCTTGCTGTGTTCACGGCTGAAGAGTGGACTAAAATCAAATCAAATCAAGTCAAATCAAATCAAATCAAATCAAATCAAATTATTTATTCACTGAAAATAGAGTAGGTACAATGATGGTAGTTAAATATGGTTCGTCTATTTTACCAACGCAGGGCATGTGAATGTGGATAACGGAACAAAATATAATTTACATACAATTTATACATTAATACGATTTTATACGTCAAGAATTATTATAATAGAATAAAATTTATATCATATCAACTTTACAATTTAGATATTCCTTAACTGAATAGAAACATTTCATTTTATTTAAAAAAAATATATTGTAGAATCTTTTGTTTTAATAATAACGGTAGGTTTAATGATCGAATTGGCTGTTTACTGCCTAGTTGCGTTAACGGCTGAAGAATGGACCAATCAGTGTTGACGGTTGAAGAGTGGACGAATCGATATGGCATTTGGCACGGACCCCGTCGTGAGCCGTGACCTACCACTTGCGGTATTGATTTGAATCCGCTTAGCACCCGCCTTCGTGTAATAACACCCGGGTGGCGATAGCTCGTGTCGGGTTTACAAACATATTATTATCACATATTCCGCACTTGTGGGATTCCTAGAAAAAATAACCATTAGGCACTGGCTTATCGGTGAGATACGATGAAGGTGGTTGAACAAAGCGTTTTTCTGAGTTTTTGATGCATACCTAGCTCCGCTTTGTGGTCACCAATCCGCATTTGACAAGCAAAGATATTAAGCCCATACCTCAACCTCAACCACCGAGGCGTTAAACTTTTGACAAAATATTTTCTGCTTTCTTCATAATTTACATTTGATATAATTTATTTTTATTTATATTTGAGGAGCTCGATGGCGCAGTGGTTAACGCGCCCGGTCTGCGAGTGCTGAGGTTAAGCAACTTTCGCAAAGGGATGGCCGACCAAAAATAAATCATCTCAAGCTCCTCCGTGCTTCGGAAAGCATGTAAAGCCGTTGGTCCCGGCTGCATTAGCAGTCGTTAACTATCACCAACCCGAACTGGGCCTGCGTGGTGGTTTATGGCCCGTTCTCCCTATCTATCTATAGGGAAGGCTCGTGCCCCAGCAGTGGGGACATGGAATAAGCTGATGATGATGATTAATTTATTTTGCAATTTTATGTAAACTTGCAAGAAGCGACTGTCTCAGATAGGACACGAACCTACAACCTCGCTACAGCTATTCTATCTGCACTAATCAAGACATCAGTTTCCTGTCAAAAGCAAGTACCTACTTGTTTAATGTACGATTAGTGACGGTAATGTGATTAAGATTTGCATAGGTGCAAATAATTATTTAGTAATTGAAACTATTGAAAGCAAACAGAAATAATAACTAAACACTTCCGCCTATACAAACCTTATCATATTACCGGCATTGCTTACCGACAATTCGGGGGTATTCACTAAAATCCATTACGAGCCTAGATGGAGTGGCGAGCGGAATAAGGCAACTCATTTCTCCTTTCAAAAACGTCGGGAACGAATGAATGGGAGCAAGTGAATGGGAGCGGGTTCGGGAATTAGTGCGCCCTTAGGCGGCAATTAAATAGAAGCCCGCGTAATTACAGGAGTGTAACTGCGGCTGGGATTAAGGCCCGGGTGCTGGCCCACCCGCAGCCGCTGGAGATTGGATGCAAACGGCTCGGAAGACGTTAGCGGACGGACTAGTTTTGATTTTAATAATTGGGGATTACCGGTTTGCGCTTAATTAAAGTGGGTGTTGAGATTAAATACCGACGTGCTTGACAGTGTATGATTTATTTGTAGTTTCTATTGATATTTTGTTGTTTTTAATATTAATAATATTACCACTCCTGTACGCGGCACGCATTGTTAGAAGGTGTCTTTCCCTGTAGCCTTAATCGCCGGTAGCTTGAGTCCTACTCCGCTGCTGGCAGCGTTCTAGGTTTAGATTTTTATAAAAGTTGTATTTTTGTATGATATTGTGTTATAGTTTACTTTTTATATAAGTTTTATAAAACCTAAATCTTATAATAATAATAATAATAAATAACTTTATTTGCCTCTAACAAAAGACACAATATACAGAAGGATACGGAAGGTATACATACATCCAAGCAGGGTACAGATTAGAATCAAAAGGGTCTATGGCTCAGTGATTGCAGGAGACCCACAAACCCTGTTCTTGTGCCATAGCCTTACATTTATGCATGGTTCGACTGCATCTTAAAGCTAAAAATAATAGTAAGTAATATAGAACACAGTACATTTAAAATAGACAAATAAAAACATTGAAGACGTAAACTATGCTATCGATATTAAAAACCAAATAGAGCAAGAGTGGCTTCACACACCTGTAGCTAGTGCTAGTGACTGCTCATGGATAAGTGGTTTCATCAGCTCATTTTATGTCCCACTGCTGGGGCACGAGCCTTCCCTATGGATGGATAGGGAAAACGGGACATAAACCACCACGCGGGCCCAGTGCAGTTGCTGGTTAACGACTGCTAATCCGGCCGGTATCAACGGCTTAACGTGCCCTCCGAAGCACGAAAGAGCTCGAGATGATACATTTTTGGTCACCCATCCGATGACCGGCCTAAGCGAACGTTGCCATCGAGCTCCTCTCAATAAAGTGCTTAATTATATTGTATTGGTTTGCTACGAGTATATTTGGGTTACACCAAAGCAGCTTAATAGGATCCTTGTTTTATGATCGGTTTATGATACGTTTTATAATATAAATAAAATAAAAAAAGTTTTACGAATACTTTCAAAATGGTGATACAATAATATAATCATCATCAGCCATATGACGCCCACTGCTGGGCATAGGCCTCCCCCAAGGATCGCCACACCGATCGGTCCTGCGCTGCCCGCATCCAGCGGCTTCCCGCGACCTTGACCAGATCGTCGGTCCACCTTGTAGGGGGCCTGCCTACGGAACGTCGTCCGGTGCGTGGTCGCCAATCGAGAACCTTTCCGCCCCAACGGCCATCGGTTCTCCGCGCTATGTGTCCCGCCCACTGCCACTTCAGCTGAGCAATCCTCCGAGCGATGTCAGTTGTTTTAGTTCTCCTGCGGATTTCATAATTTCTGATTCGATCGCGCAAGGAAATACCGAGCATCGCTCTCTCCATTGCTCGCTGGGTGACCTTGAGCCTTCTTATGAGACCCATAGTAAAGGACCACATCTCACTCCCGTATGTAATCACTGGCAACACACACTGGTCAAAGACTTTTGTCTTGAGACATTGAGGAATTTTGGATGCGAATACATCACGTAGCTTCCCGAATGCAGCCCATCCGAGCTGGATTCGTCGAGAGATCTCTTTCTCGAAGTTGGACTTACCTAACTGGACCGTCTGTCCCAGGTAAACGTAATGGTCAACAACATCGAGTGTAACGTTCCCAACATTAACTGGAGCGGGTGCAACATGGGCATTGGACATGATTTTCGTCTTGTCCATGTTCATCTTAAGACCCACTCTTTGAGAAGCATTACTGAGATCTTCGAGCATTGTGTTCAGGTCTTCCAAGGTTTCAGCTATGAGAACTACATCATCGGCAAACCGAAGGTTTGTAAGATACTCGCCATTAATGTTGATGCCGTATCCTTTCCAGTCTAGAAGCTTGAAAATATCCTCCAACGCAGCTGTGAACAGTTTCGGAGAAATAACGTCTCCCTGTCTCACACCTCGCTGTAGTTGGATAGGATTAGAGCTTTGGTTCTGTAATCGGACCGACATAGTGGCGTTTTGGTATAAGTACCTCAGCACTTCGATGTACCTGTAGTCTACTTGACACCTCTGGAGAGACTGCAGCACTGCCCAGGTCTCGATCGAATCGAAGGCTTTCTTATAGTCCACGAACGCCAAGCAAAGTGGCAAGTTATACTCTTCGGTTTTCTGTATAACTTGACGCAGCGTATGGATGTGGTCTATGGTACTGTAGCCTTTTCGGAACCCGGCTTGATCGGGAGGTTGGAAGTCGTCGAACCTGCGCGCGAGACGATTCGTAATGACTCTCGAAAACAGCTTGTAGATATGGCTCAGAAGCGAGATGGGTCTATAGTTTTTCAGGAGAGTCTTATCACCCTTCTTGAAAAACAACATCACATCGCCTCTGCCCCATGCCTTTGGCGTTCTGCCCTCGAGGATAACAGAATTGAATAGCTTCTGGAGGACCTTAAGTATCGGTTTATCACCCGCTCTCAGAAGCTCTGTTGTGATTCCGTCATCACCCGCCGCCTTGTTGTTCTTAAGCTGCTTGAGAGCCATTCTAATCTCATACAGGCTGACGTCCGGGATATCTTCGGTATAGTGTCGGGTCAGCTTGGCTCTAGGATCTTTAGCCTTGCTTTCAACAGGTGTTTTTGTGGAGTAAAGCTGGCCATAAAAATTCTCCATAATAATATAAAATAATATAATATGAATATTAATATGTCTGGTTCCTCTGTTTGGGTGTCAAACCTTGGGGCCCCGGGGTTCATGAAACCATTTCGCTCTCCACTTTGGCCGATTGATTTACCTTTATACAAGTTTTTATTTAGTTTCACCTGTCTCGATGTTTGCCCGTAAACAAATCTTGCAAGTTAAATTCGATCCACTTCCCGGTTACCGATGGAGCTGAAATTTTGCATGCATGTGTAAATCGGATGACAATGCAAAATTATTACCTATGACATGGAGCTGATCTAGCCATAGGAACTCGGTAGTTAAACGACACAACCCCACCGAGTTTGGACTCGTTTGATCCGTCTTGACAAGTACTTTGGTGCTAGATTGTAACCAGGCTCTGATGATGGAGCTGGAAGATGGCCATAGGAACTCGGTAATTAAACGACACAACCCCATCGAGTTTGGGCTCGTATGATTTGTCTTGACGAGTACTTTAGTGCTAGATGGTAACCAGGGTTCTATGATGGAGCTGGAAGATGGCCATAAGAACTCGGGAAAATAAGTTCGTTCGTTCGTTCGTTCCGTTTGTTATGAATATGAATTCTGTCTTTGATTAGATGGATTAGCCAATTTTGGATGACCCAATGCCAAAGTGAGCACGTGCCGAGGGCTGAATGGTATGAGGGTGTATAAACATGTCATATAAAATACTTATAAAATACTTATTGTCATATAAAGTTAAAAAAATATTTTTAACTTTTTAACAAGTAATAAAAGCTTGTTTTCAAAAAGTTTTTTTTTTCTTTTAGTTTCATTTTGTTGTACTACCATTGGCTAACATTCGGTTTTGTATTCTATCGAAACCATTAATATAAATATCAATACTACAGCCTAATTTCCAACTTAGTAAAACGAGTGCTATGAACAGGAGATCACAAATTCAACTTAGTAAAGTAAATTTAACTTTTTATTTTTAAGTGCTAATTGCTGCACTGAAGCTGGGACGGGCAGGCGTTTAATTTTTTCATTGCATTTTATAAAAATAGGTAATTAAGTTTTAAGTGTCTCATATTATGTTCCACCTTTTAATTGTATGTATGTATCGCGTTCGTCTACTTTGTTCTTCTAATAAATAAACACGGTCAATAAATTAAAAAAATAATAATAATAATAATAAAAAAAATATATAGTAAATCAACAAATAGTAATAATTAACATTATACAGTAACTTTATTACATATAGTAGGTTTTAAAGCTGCCCACGTCAATTTACTAAAACGGTTAGATTTTTTATTTGTACGTCCTTTCCAAAGAATCATCTGCCTTTATAAAACGCAAACAACAACTTTGCTTTTAAATATGTGTGCGATGGAGAGGTTGCACACTGCAACCACTTTATTTACTTCCAGCGACACAAAATCTATTCAACATGTCACAAACAAAGCGACAACGTCAAGTTTTAACGAAAAATCGTTACTCATCTGCAGCGGGACGCGTAGTGTACGCGAAACACAATTTCAAATTGAATAAAAAACCAATTTATTTTTTCGGGCTCATAAAACGTTGGTTGTGGAGTTAAAATAAAATTTAATTACGCTGTTATCAAAATTCATTAGCAGTTTACGACGGCTCTTAGTCGGGCCGCTTCGCTAGGGCTGCCAATTGGAAGTTCACTGAAATAAGATGGGTGACGAATAAGGAATACTGACTTGCAAATCTTTAGCAGTTTTCTCATTTTCGATACAAACATTTCATCATCATCGTCATTTTACAACATTTTTTCAACATTTGTGTTTTTGTAATTTGTTCGCAACAAAATTTGCGTTAAAAATTATTTGAACATTTATAAATAGCTTGCTTACTTCTTAACTGATCTTTAATATTTGTAAAAATATTATTATCGGATGTTAGTGACGGTGGTTGTTGACATTGAATGGGCGCCTTTGGCTTACAAAGTAAAAAGTGTTGAATAATTTCGGCGGGCTGGTTAGAACCACGATAGCTCAATTGGAAGAGCACCTGACCCGGAATGTCAGAAGGGTGCAGGTTCAAATCCTGCTCGTGGAAATTTTTTCAACATTTGTGTTTTTGTAATTTGTTCGCAACAAAATTTGCGTTAAAAATTATTTGAACATTTAAAAACAGTTTTTTTTTGATGTTACGATGTGCGGGTTGTAACGGTAATATTATGTATCGATTTAGGGAGTTAAGGTGTCAGTAATGTTTTTAAACGGTAAGCACCACGGTTATCTATCTATCTATCTATCTATCTATCTATCTATCTATAATCTATCGCTAGTTCATATAAAGTAATAAGTAGCTTGGGCCCTGCCCCGCTGCTGGTGGTACTCTAGGATTAGGTTTTTATAATGTTTTATTGTTTTTATATTAAAATATTGTAAAAATCTAGTTTTAAGAAAGAAAATAAATAAAGGAGATAATAATAAACATTTATTAAAACTTTATTTTGGACATAAATAACAACAATGATATCGGATATCAGATTTTAAGATAATGAAGGTGTGAAAAAGCAACTACGGGTCGGCAAGGTGAGGATGGGTAGCGAAGTACAATCCTGCTCACAATATCTGCCTTCCAATCTGGATCTCCACTTCTGCTTAACAGGTGGAACGGTGTCATTTGGCTACTTATCTTTATATTATGTAAAAGTGCTGTACGTTCCTTTAAATGTATTGATTTACTAGTTTTAACTTGATCTTACAAATTGAAATAAATTGTTCGTTGGTTTTTTTTAAATATATATTTTACGGTACGGGGTATCTCTAGCTGCCGGAACACAATTACAATGCTATGAACATTGATGTTATGGCGACATATTTAGATATGTAAGTACCAACTTTTTATTTTTAAGTGCTAATTGCTGGTAAAATGGCTGGCTAAATTGGTGCGTCTAAATTAAATAAATATAAAACATTATGATTTTTTACAGTGTACTAATATGGTTAATTGGCATACTTATATATGAGTCCCTTATAGAAACTTAAGCGTTGGTTGTATTTTATATTTTTTGTATTTATTTGTAATGGAAAGTGTCTAGCATGACTGGGCTTTTTTCAATGTTTTAACGCTGTAAGGGAGAAAAGAAACGCCTTCGCTGAGTTTCTTGCCGGTTCTTCTCAGTAGAACGACTCCCCACCTTGTGTAGACTTACGAACGGATGGCATAGTGACATTCACAAGAGCTACATGTAGCCTTAACTGAATAAATGATTTTGAAATTTGATCTCGTGGCAGCCCTACCGCCCGCGGAGGGCACTCCACAATTTTTGCGAACATTATTGCTGTTTAAAAAGGATCACCCCCAAGGTTTAGTAGCTCTTTGATTGTCTTTCATTAAGTCTGTTTGTAGAGACTACAATTTATTTCATTTTCAAGTCGAGACTTGGATGCTTTCTTGGCGTTCTCGAATAATAACCTGTTTTATTTATATTATTTACAAACACTTAATACCGACTTTATTTAGTTAGATTTAAAATCAATGTTTTAAGACTAGCAAACACGATAAAGTTACGTCCTTTAAAATAGTGCGTACACCAATTTTAATTGTAGTCATACAGTTGCAAAAAGTTGGTTTTGTTACCACTTTAAAAAATCGAGGATGCCCTAACAGCTCGGTCACCTTTCTTTGGCAAGTCATTCACACTCGATGCTTGCCATTCGTGATCCCGAGCCATCCTAGTACTATATTATAATCTCACCGGTGATCTCAAAATCTAAAGTGTCATAAAATACACTATGGAAAATAATTGCGTTATTTACAATTTACAATTTTTATACATGCTGTTTGAGAATATTAGGTGTAAAAAAATGTGACTTTGAATAAGAGAAAAAGAAGCACTCGCATGATAGCGTGAGAATTAGTCACCAGTTCAAAAATCTGTTCCCTAGTCTTAGGGATGAAAATAAGGATTAAAAATAGATACGTAAGTACTATGTATGCAAAATAACAATAAAAAATTATAACGTTTTTAGAAAAACACAAATGTTGAAAAAATTTCCGCGAGCAGAATTTAAACCTGCACCCTTCTGACATACCGGGTCAGGTGCTCTACCAATTGAGCTATCGTGGTTCTAACCAGCCCGAAGGCGCCCATTCAATATCAACAACTATCGTCACTAACATCCGATCATAACAATATCCTGCTCGTGGAAATTTTTTCAACATTTGTGTTTTTGTAATTTGTTCGCTACAAAATTTGGGTTAAAAATTATTTGAACATTTTAACGTTTTTAGATTTAGTATTTTGAGCTAATACTTAAAACGGTATGTTGATGACTTGATACATTATTCACTGACCGAATCAAAATAACGACCTTCCCAGCATTAGCATTGCAAAACCTGAGTACCCGCAATAAAAACCGGCCAGCCGGATTAGGGCGGCTCATTATTGCAAAATTGATTTTATTATTCTATCCCGCCCTTACTTTAAAAGCAATCATCTTATTAAATGATTTAATCAAAGTCGCTACCTATACGACTGTTTTCTCAATTGTATTTAGATTGAAATGCTATAATTTCAGACAATTTGTGTTTCTAAAATAGATTATAATTTTAGCGAGCAAATATAAAATGAGTTGGGATGGTTGGATCCTGTTTAGGATTCCGGACAGATTATAGAATGTTAATTGTTTGTCAGTTGTATAACTGTATTTATATTCTAAACATTATTAATATTTTATATAAGATTTTAATCAAAGTAAAATAAAGCCACTAACAAAAGACATGAAAAGGCTGCGTCATAAAAACAACATATAGACAGACATACGAATACGTCGACCATTTATGCAGTAAAGCGAAATGGCTTTATCTTACTTTTATCCTACATTGTACAATCCAGGAACATTTATGAAAGCCGTTATTTAGTTGCATAGATTAGAAAGACTGCCATGAACTCTAAAAAAATAAAGCCAAACAAACTTGAAATTTGTCGGGTATCTTACGAGCGGACATGCTCAGAAAGAATTTTTATAAATCCGCTCAGGATCATGGGATACCGGTGATGACGCGGACAAAGGCGCGTACGGCCGCTAGTGTTGTATACATAGAGTCCGTTTTGGCTACACTAAAGGTTCTTAAGAACCCGAGCGCTGAGTCATCGCATCCTTGTAACGAGCGTCCGAGGGTTTATTAATAATGTATCCGCGAAGCAGGATTCTCTGCGTATCGATACGTCGGCGAAGGTGATTTGACGATGAGGATGACGTTGGTGTTTACTTAGTTTTATATCTATAAGAACTTTTGCAGAGGAATTTCCAAAGTAATAGATATCAGATAAACTACAATAACTGTTTTTTGTCTCAGTAATATCGCAAAATAAGGAGACGGCAGAAGGTAAGCTTCATACAAACGCTCGAGTAACGCACACATAGACAACCTCTCACGGACACGAAATCTCGCAACAGCTGCGCTCGGAGCCGGATCGATACAAAACTTGAAAGATCAGATCGCAGATCATATGAATTAAAACGCGGTTTGTTTAAGAATTGGGTATATACTTCGGTAGGTTTATTTGTTACGAACGTGTTCTATCTTTGTTTACATTTTGATTTTGGCGGCAACCTTTGTGCGGGTAGATTGATATAGCTGTTAAATTATTATAATTTTCTTAAGTTCTCTTAATTACTATTTCACATTGTTTTTCTTTTAAACCTTCAATGTACTTGTTTACAAGGTTCACATGGGTGTACGTAATGAAGATTTAAAATTAATTGTGTCTTACTTATTTGCATCCGACTGGATCGATTTCCTGAAGATCGGATCGACACGGCATGCGATCCGATCCGTAGCGTTACGATCCATTACGATCCGAGAAATCGGATCGACGAGCCGGATCGCGCATCTCTAGCTCGGACTATTTCGAGCTGTTCTGAGATCCGAGATCTGTGTCCGTGTGAGTTGCTCGAGCGCGGTATGTATTAAGCTTATCTTCTGGGTCTCTTTATTTTGTAAAGCTGAAAATGCCGTCTGAGGTAATCAGCAAATTCTCTCAAAAAAAAAACCTTATTTCGTGGTAGGTAATATCGTTAAATTTCCAACAGGGTGCAGCAGGTAAGTTCTACCATCTGATTGTCATAGTGGCAGTAGCGTATTCATATTTATCTCATAGAGCTTAAAGTTCTCTTAAAAGACTCGCGAGTGCAGGATTCTGGTTAAAGTACTATTATTACATCTACTTATATAACTGTCTATTTGAGAAGGCTATATAAAAAAGAAAGCAACGGTGCTGATGTGGAATAGTGAGCAAACGCAACGCAACAACTTTTTGGAGGCTTTTATCCTGAGCTGCCTCAGAAAGGACTGATATGTAAAAATGTCGATTAGTTTTTACGACTCCTTACTCAATGTCAATACGCATTGCTACTTTGTCTAGCACTTCATGTCATTCACTGATCTACTGCATAGTAAACCTGGTGTAGGGTTTTCAAAACCACCTATCGAGAGAAAAGTTATGGTCATCCATTTGAGTATTAACCACGCCTCAGAAGCTTAACATGTTCGATCGTTTGTAAAGGACGAAGCTAACGTACCTAACTAAAACTAAGTTTTTTTTTAGTTACATGAACCCATTTATGAAACAAATCCCTTACCTATCTACTTTATTAATAATGTACTCTTTATCACTTAATCCACATCATCCCATAGATCGTTTACTCCGATTATCGTGGTACAGTTGGCGCACAAAAGGGATAGTACACTCGCCGCCCGAAACCGCAGTCGCAGTCAACGGAAATTATGTGTGCGGCGTGATCACAAACAAATGTTCAGTGTGTACGTGTTTTCGATTCCATTCAATTTTGTATTAATTATAACGACACAACTGCGGCTTCGGACAGGAGTCGAATAGTAATCGTTTAATTACGACCGGTACTGTTTGTTTTGTTTGACTTATAATATTGCAAATTGGTATCCCTTTAAGCCTTTTATATACCTAATGGTGTTTAATGGAATTCAAAACTTTTGTTTGTAATTTGTTATTGGTAACCGTTCATCATCAAAATTTTGTAATTTACCACATGGTTTAGGTTAACGTCTAGACAGATTTTGTGATAGATATACAGCACGGTAATAAATCAGATAGGTAAATGTAGCGAGTCAGTCAGTCAGTTAAGTCCTGAAAATCCGGAGAGATTCGGCACTCGAATTGTTCATGCTTTTTGCATGAAAAGTCAGCTAGCTAAAACCTAAAGAAAAATTTCAGAATCATTTATTCAGTTTCAGTTACAAATTAGCTCTTATGAATGTCACTATGCTATTGGTTTGTAAGTGTCCACAGGGCGGGAGACCTTGTTACGGAGAAGAACCGGCAAGATACTCAGCTCAGCTCTTTTCTCCCTTTCTTTCGAAATATTGGAAAATGTCAAAATATCATAGGACACTTTTGATTACAAATAGGTACAACAAGTAAATGCAGAAAAATATCTACCTTTGCAAATTTATATTAGGGAACCGGAACAGGGGACACGAAAGGGAAGCGCTTGACCTTCATCTAACCTGATCTTAAGTGACGATAAGTCTTCAACTATGGAACTGGCTACGTTACTTCTGAACTCTCGGAACACAACAATACTATGCTATTGACATTGTTGTTATAGTGACGACAGAGGTAGATTTCAGGGAGGACATAGGCATCAATGAAACCGAGTTCATATATCTGACTCTGTAATCGGTGCCGGTGATCTAACTAGACCACAGATGCAAGTTCATTTCTGTATTCCAGGATTTTTTCATTAGCGCGAGAGCTAAGCAATTTCTGAATGTAAGACTGCTATTTCCCAACACGTTTTTAAAATTCCATTACAGCGGATAGAGGCTGCCGTACAATTTCAATTACTGTTCTGGACTTCTCGGGTGGGCTCGGGTGGGTTCGGGGCTGCACCGAGCTGTCGCATTTGTGTTTGGGTTACCACACTACAATAGATTGTGACAGCTTGCTGTATATTGTGTCAGTGCAGCATCGAAAACGGAGTCTCCGGTTCTTATATCTCCTGTACATAAATATAACTAATCTAATTGAGAAATAACACCAAAAATCAATTGGAGTTCATATACGAGTTCTTATAAAGCAAGCGTGTTCTCACAATTAATCAACATACCTAATTTAAATAGAACATCATCATCCCGGAGATACCCACTGACTATAGACCTTTTTTAACCTTGCCATTCGATCTTCTCTGATCCAAGCTCATCCAAGATATACATAAGTTTATACTGATAAGAAATATATAGAGATAATATGCACCCTTTATTGTAGAAAAAAACTAGCTTTAGTTATTGTTCTGAAGACAAAACAGTCACGTCCTGACTTAACCACGTTAGCGAGCGGCGCTAAAAAAAAACATAACAAACTTTTTCGCATCGAAATAGGTTGCATATAAATTTGAGAGGAATTTTGATTTCTGAATCAGCCAATAAAATTACACATTGACTGGCGCGTCAGCTCGCGTGGAGTGCTGTTGTCCTGAATAATACATGGCGGGCCAGCCAAGTCACGTAACTATTAACCAGGGCATGCATTTTTGAAACACAAAATCTCTAGTAGTTCGGCACGTTTCGGACATTGTTCTAGTAGAGCTCTGGTACAGAAACCGCCGGCAAATATAAGTTCTTATTAGCGAATGCTCTTACAAATTTATGCCCGCCAGCAGTGGCATTACTGTGTTCCGAAAAAGTAGTTTGTTCAGTAAAACTACTGAGATTATTGACGCGATCATAGGCGTCAATCAACGTAAATTATGAGATTACCAACTATTTTCTTCATTTATGACTATTTACATATAATTTTACGCAAACATTATTACAGAGTAATTAGGCTTACAGAGTAAGAGTAGATAGTGTTGATTAAATTCGGCGAGTTGGATTGAGCCACGATAGCATAGTTGGTAGTGCACCTGACCCGGCATGTCATGGGGTGCGGGTTCGAATCCCGTTCGTGGAATTTTTTCAACACATTGTCTTTTTTAAATTTATTTATTTTTAAATGAAGCAACTTTTACGGATCTACTCGCATTTATTTTACACATTACTTATTATTCGATGCATAGCCCGGCTTTGTGATCACCAATCACCATTTGGCAAGCGTGGTGATTAAGCCATTACCCATCAATTGTAGTGATGACTTGATTTCAATGATGGAGGCCTTTGCCCAGCAATGGGACACTTATATGCTATTTACTACTAAGTACTACTAATACTACTTTTAATGACGATGAAAAAGTTGTCTAAAAATGAGCCAAAGGATACTTAATTCAACAAATATAATTATGAAAAATAAAGCTTCTGGACTTCCCTGCCTCTGACCGGTGGAGACCACTGCAGCACTCGGGCTGTGTCCACTTTGTTCAGCTGCAGAGCACATTCGTCAGTTTTAATTTAGTTTTACTTTGCAACAACGTGGAATTAAGTTAGCCGTGTGTAATCAGGGTTTGGGTAAAATTGGGCAAATGTTACGATTGAGAAATAATTCTGAGGTGTCTAGCGTCTAAATTTTGGTGTGGTGAATGGCCTTATACAAAGCTGATGTTTAATTAAACAACTAGTGGCAAGCATCAGTGAACACACGTAAAGACAACGATCGAAAGCTTTTTTTCGATACAAACATTTTCCTGACAATTTACGGACACAACAAAAAATAAATCAACCAGATCGGTCGAGCTAATCAAGTTATGTTATGACACACATATGGCAATTGATTTTTATTAATATAGATTAGCAGAAAACTCGCGCAAAGCATCGAACATAGCATAATGTTTTTAACACTCTACCCGATGTAAATCAACAAAAACCTGACGAATTTAACTTACAAAGGCAACGATCGCCATGGTATAAAAAAAACGTAAAATTTTTTCATACCTTTTTTTTGCAGTTATAATATCACGGCTTTGACAATGTCAATGACTTTGTGTCGGTATAGGTGTAGCACCGTGTGAATTTATCAATATGCAAAAAAAGTTTAGCTTTCGTTTGATTAACAAGTTGTCGAACAGAACTCACTTGGCTTACGTTTCATCTTTTATTTTCCTCATCATTACCATCATCGGCCTGAAAATGTTCTTCTTTTGGGATCTTCAACTCTCCAACACATTGTCTCAATAGAGCAAGTTTGTGAGTTTTATCGACTGCTATCATTTGTAAGCAAATGGGACTAACGGCTAAACAGTCTTTCCGCAGCAAGGAGGACGGGGACAAAGTTTTTGGAATTCTGGAAGTTGCTTTACTGACAAGGTCCAAGCTTTTCACAACACTGAAGCCTAATGTTTTACTTCCTAACACCTATATAAGCTATCGGTGAAACTATCGTAAGTACGTTTTCCATAATTAATATTGCTCTGAACAAGTTCCAAGCGAGAGTCTACAAATCTGGCGCGACCTGTACGTGTAACTACCCCGCTAATGAACAACGTCTCGAGTTCTCGACGTCAAAGTGATTTTGAAACGTGTTGCGTCGGAATAGGGTGGACTGCGGCTGAAGTGACCGGTCGTCGACAATGCGTGCTATTGAATACAGTAACCAATATACGGTTGCTTGTGGTAATCAATGAGCATTGTGGTCGCTGAGGCCAGCCCGCGGGGTGGGGGGTTGGCCGGATTGAATTATTCCCCATGATTTTGTTTAGGCGCTTAGAGTATACAAGTGTATGCGTATCTACATTAATATACGTCAAATTATGATCACTCGGTTTCGGTTACATACATTTTGATAGCTATCCCATTGAACTTATTAACTAGTTAGGAATGTCAAGGGGAATTATTGGAACAATATTATTATTAGATAAAATTTTACTAGAACAACAAACCTGTCTCAGAAAGCTCGAGTAGGAATTGAACCCACGACCTTTGGAAAACCAGTCCATTGCTCTGACCACTGAGCTATTACCGAGTGGTTTATTTTATCTTGTAACTACATGTGAATGCAAAATTTTAAATAATAAAAAAATTATCATTTCCTGGTCAAATATTTATATAAAATTAAATTAAATTATAACAGCTTAAGGGGGTGCAGCGCAGAATTTGAAAATTTACGTGTTTTTAAGTCACTGGTGCTAGGCGCTGAATAGGTCTTATACATTAAAAGGACTAGTGTAGGTTAGCTTGATCCTTACACAAGGTCATGTTTGTCTTGGAATTTGAAACAAATACCCAGAAACTGCATAAACAATACGTAAAATAATGATATCTAAAAACTTATTTCTTCAGAAACTTTGTAAATATAGCACAAATGAAACAATGATCTGACATCAAAATGTTTGTATTGATATTCCGCAGGTCACTGTTGTCTTATTTTTCAATTAAAAAACATGAATAAGAAAATATTAAGACTTTATTATTTTTTACCCAAACGCCTATGATTTTACGAAAGTAAACATTGCTCTAATTAAATCACCAGCCTACTCTGTACAGATATTAGTGTGCGTGCGTATTCGTAGTCGTGCGCCGTTGTCACACCACACTGCCACGCGCCGCTCGCTCGCTATAATAAAGAAACTTGAAACTCGCAGTTTTGCGTCCGCGCTGCACCCCCTTAAGTGTAGCAATTAACACTTAAAAAATAAAAGTAAAAATTTATTTCCTGGTCAATTATTTTAATGGAATAATACGAGGTTATTTCATGTTTGTTGAACATAGATAGATAGAAACATTATGTACGTGATTTTATCTGCCTTTTCCCCTCAGCTTTTATTTGAGAAGATGGTAGATAAGGATATGAATAAGAAAACATTTATTGACAATCACACAAACATTACAAAGGTCGCAAGATCTAACTTGTGTCAACCCAACACGAGTATTGTATTACTTTCTGGGATGTCTCAACATTTTGTAAAATCGATGTTGAGTAATAAAGTTATGTGTATTAATAAAGCTTTATAAATAAAGATAACTTTATCTTATTAAGGTGCAAAAACACAAATGTTGAAAAAATTTCCACGAGCAGGATTTGAACCTGCACCCTTCTGACATTCCGGGTCAGGTGCTCTTCCAATTGAGCTATCGTGGTTCTAACCAGCCCGTCGAAATTATTCAACACTTTTTACTTTGCAAGCCAAAGGCGCCCATTCAATGTCAACAACTACCGTCATTAACATCCGATCATAATATTTTTACAAATATTAAAGATCAGTTAAGAAATAAGCAAGCTATTTTATAAAATGTTCAAAATAATTTTTAAAGCAAATTTTCAAGCTCAAATTCAAAGTTTGTTATCTACTGATAAGAGATGAAATTTTTGAAATTTGAAATTACTGATATGGTTACGGTTATAAATAACTTTACGCAAATTTTGTTACAAACAAATTAAAAAGTGTTGAAAAATTTACACGAGTGGGATACGAACCCGCACCCCATGACATGCTAGGCCAGGTGCACTACCAACTATGCTATCGTAGCTCTGTCCTAATAGTTTATACTGTTGATTATTTTCGGCGAATTGGTCAGATACACGAAAGCATACTTAGTTGGTAGTGCAGCATTTCATGGGGTGCGGGTTCAAATCCCGCTCGTGGAATTTTTTTCAACTATTGTTTTAAAAATTACTGATGTGCTTTATTTGCAGCATTTTCTAGTTGCTTTAGTTTTTTCTGTGTGTGCAACCGTGCAATGCAGCTCTATTTATTTCATCCACGTGTCCTGCCTTCGCAAGACTTAATTAAACTCATTCCTAATGAGATTGTTTGCGCAACTCTTTTAGGTATTTAGTTTATTTTACACAATAAAGACAAAAGACAAAGTTTCATATAGCTTTTTATTTAAATCAATACTGATACCATTAATGATTAATGATGTTATCATTAATGATAACTAATACCAGTACACATGCTGTAGCATTTTTACACGATTCAACATTCGACGTAATGCTAAAATATGAATCGTTCTATCATCATAACTATTTTCTTAAAAATTTTATAACGTCATTTATAATCTCTTTATAGAGCTCGAGCGCGCGAATACCAGGCACAATAGAATTTCAATTGTTATCGGCCACCTGGAGGGTTAAAGTTACATTTACTTCAATGCGCATAATTCCTCAGAGTGTGTTAATCTCTATTGAAGCCCCAACTATAATGCAATAGTTCATACTAGATTATCGGCGTCTATAAATCTATTAGAGAAGACGCGGGGAATGGTCGGAGCCTCGGAGCATACAATAAGGAAACAAAGAAGGCAAGCTTCATACAAACGCGCTCAAGCAACGCACCGCCTATGTGGTCTAGTGGCTAAGACCACTGGTTTAGACCCAGAGGTCCCGGGTTCGATTCCCAGCGGAGGACACATCTTTGTGTACTCAGTTTGGTTAGTGGTAGGACTTGTTTGTCCGTCTGGCTAGCTACTACCACCTTATCTAAATATGTCGCCATAACATCAATGTTTGTACCATTGTTGTGTGCCTGCAGCTAGAGGTAAGATTGCCACTGTTTCACTGGTTGAGGATCCCGGGTGAAAAGCGCTTCCAACAAATGACCTTATCGTCACTTAACATCAGGTGAGATCAAGGCACTGTGCTTACCCTTAAATATAAAAAAAAACATATAACCTCTCCACATGAGTAAACAGGTGCCCTCTCACGGACACTGAATCTCGCACAAGCTCGGAACAGTCAGAGCGCAGATATTGTAAGATTTCGTGTCCGTGTCTATGTGTACGTAGCTTGAGCGCGTTTGTGTGAAGCTTACGTTTTTTTTTAATATTAAAAAAGGAGGCAAACGGGCAGGCGGCTCACCTGATGGAAAGTAATCGGCGCCGCCCATGGACACCCGCAAAACCAAAGTAATCGCAGATGCGTTGCCGGCCTTGAGGAAGGAGTTGGATCTTGAGGAGGAAGTAGGAATTGGGAGGGGGGAGGGGGTGAGAGATGGATCTCCGGTACTTTCACTCACCAGACGAAACACAACAGCAACGAGTGCCTTTTCACGCCGATATCCTGTGAGAGGGTGGTATACGCCGGGCGAGCCGGCCCATTCCGTGCTGTAACGCAGCGTGGCTCTACCACTCAGACAGTGTCACTCATTAAGAACCACCCAGGGGTCACGTGTAGGGTCTCAAGGGTAAACCTACGGACGCGAGTAACTTTAACCCCAACTTAACATTACGTTCTGCACCCTCCTTATTTAGTGGTCGGAGCAAGCTCTCGAGGAACAAAGCGAGCTGCATACAAATGTGGTGGCGCCGCTACATCACGCCAGCTTTCTAACGTACAGTTTCTCATATCGTTTGATTTGTAGTTTTAAGTTTCCTTGATACACCGATACTATGCTTTATGGAAGAAACGTGTGCTTTGATAGAGTGAAATTAAAAACTATTTTACTTAGTAATTCTTGCTAGACTCTGTGAAATTATAGGGCGTGAAGCATAAGACCTAAAGCTTTAGGGTTAGCAACGCAAGCGTGGGCATGAGCTGCTGGGCAACAACATGTAATCAGATTCTCTTAAAAATGCTTTTAAGGAAAATTTTTGAGTTCAATAAATACTTTAAATATCTATAAATAATCTAATAAAATATATATATTTTGGAAATATCAACCATAGCTAAGAACAATCGTGAGTCTTCCAAATTAAAAACAATAATCTACCAAATTTTAAATGTTCATATAAATCAATGTTATACGCTACATTTTTTTAATATGTATTGTATTGCTTACACAATAATATTGCATGTATTATAACTTATGGAAGAGGATGAGGAGCTCTTTGGCAGTGGTTAACGCGCTTGGTCAGCGATTGCTAGGTTAAGCAACTTTTACAAAGGCTGGCCATCGGATGGGTGACCCAAAAAATTATCTTCTCGAGCTCCACCAATCTGCACTGGGCCCACGTAGTGGTTTATGGCCCGTTCTCCTTGTGATGCTTCCATCAATAAATAGGGCACAATTTATTGTACAGAAGGAACATAAAAATGTGCTGGAGATGATGTATTATCTTATTACTAGTAATATGTAATGTACACTTTAACCGCCTCTGTGGTAACTAGTAATAATAAATAATAATAATAAAAAGTATTTATTTGTTCAAAATTACAAGTTTCACAACTAACTTAAAACTAATAATATTGAACAAAATGGTAATGTGGCTCAGCATCAAACAGCTGAATCGACAGCTGTAGCTGATATTCTGCCACAACCTAGCGTGAGTGAGTGGCTAAGTCCACCGGTTTAGACCCAGAGGTCCCGGGTTCGATTCCCAGCGGGGGGTACATGTTTGTGTATTCGGTTTAGTTGGTGGTAGGGCTTGTTTGTCCGACTGGCTAGTTACCACAATCTTATCTAAATATGTCGCCATAATATCAATGTTTGTAGCATTGTTGTGTTCCGGCAGCTAGAGATAACATACTCGTAGCCATCGCCTCATTAGTTGAGGATCCCGGGTGAAGTGCGCTTCCATCATTGGCCCTATCATCACTTAACATCAGGTGAGATCAAGGCACTGTGCTTACCCGTTAATATATAAAAAAAACACTGTGTACATCCTGCAAACTATATTGTATTCTACTCTAAAAGACACATAAGCGCTGCATATAGGAACCACAGTGCCAATTTTCTGCATGGACTTCATTGAATGCATATCGTCAGGTAGAGGGAAGGAGGCGCGTCATGCCGTTCTGCAAAATGTCAATTACAGCTAAACTTACTGTTACAAACCAATTTAATTGACTACGACATTAAGTCTGGAAATCTAAATCTGCCGGCTCTACAGATTTCTCAAAGGAATTAAACAATATCTGCAACTTTACAAGTTAAACCCGACTCAAGTCACCTGTCCTCTGCGATTCTTTGTCTGCTGCCTAAAGCGGGCAGCATACAAATGAACCCGCTGGATCTAGGAGCTGACAAATGGCGTCTAGACTTAAATCTGGCTCAAGCGAGACCTGTCTTTTTAAATCTTCGGTGATGTATTGAGACGTGATGCTTTTGCAGCGAGGGTGATATATGGCTGCTGTAACTCTTTGGGTAATGTCGCCGGTTTTTCTGGAAAACTCGTCTGATGTCCAATCTGTTAGTGGGAGTAATGCTTTGTCGATAAATTGTCTCAGCGCAAGTGTAATGTTCGTTACCAGCTTCTTTTAAACATACTATAATATAGCAAAGAATTTAAACGGGGATTAACGCAAACTTAGTAAAATGTATCATACCTTCTGTATACCAGACGTTGACGGATGTAACTCGGTCGAAACTATGGAACGCGAAACTTTAAAAGTGTATAAATTGTTTGTGATGATTACCATTTACCTACTAGATTACAGTTTAGTCAGATTTACTACTACATTACAGTTCTTCTGTTGTTTATTGTGCTTATGAATGAACACTGCAAATGCTGGTCACAAATTATGCCGGCATTATTAAAATATTGTGAAGCATTATTAAGTGACCAATGGAACTTTACTGGCATCCCGGATAGCGAGGATGCCGAATGATTATTTCTGATTTTTTAATATCCTGTATTTTCCAATTTTGTAATTATATTTTTGAATTTTATTTAATTTTTTCTGACTTGCATTTTTTATGAGCTTTCATTTTAAATTTTTAATGTTTAATTTATTTTAATTTTTCTTTTCAATTGTGTGTTAAATGTAATAGATGTATGTCATTTTTATCACAATAAAAAAAATAACAAAAAAAACATACATATTATGTACATACATACATAAATACATATACATATACATATATATATATATATATATATATACATACATTCATACATACATACATACACTCAAGTCCTTTTCCCAAAAAGGGGTTTATAGAGCACCGAAATCACCAATTTTGAGTAAACTCGCCGAGTGGCCGCGACGCCACATTAAGCATAATCAAAGTAGGGTTCCGAGGTGGAATAGATAACACCAGTGATGGGTTGCTAGCTGATAGCCTAATGTGCAAGTATCTTGGAACCCTTGGCTCTTAGTCGGCTCTCACGACATACACGGGAAGTTGGGCAGTTGATACATTATTTTGACGTCCCAGACCAGCATAGGGATATGGGAGAATGATTGTTTTATTTTTTCTCATATAATAGAAACACTATTAAGGTCATCTTTTAAGTATACATACGTATACCCGTGTCAGAAGACTTTAAATTATATATACCTACCTACTAGTGGCGAGAGGTCGAAATACGGCGGTAAACCGGCAAAGAATTTACAAATCAGACAATAATAAACATGGAAATAAATAATTTTGTTTACTTTGCAACTGCCTGGCACACACATATATTTAAATAATTGGTGACAATAATAACTGACATAATTATTAAGATCTGCATGGTGGATCCCTGGAGTGGGATTTCTAATAGGGAAGCCGATGGGAATCGGTATGTATGGATCTATCGCACAGCTACTACCTATATAATAAATACAGTAGTATTTATGTATCATATTTAAAAATTCTGAAAATTCAAATTTCAATATAATTTATTCAGTTGTGGCTACAAGTAACTCTTATGAGTGTCACTATGCCATTAGTTCGATTCGTTCAAGTCTACAGCCCCCCTAAACAAGTGGCAAAGCGCTAATATATACTAATACTAATACTAATATACTAATCTATACAAATATTATAAAGACAAAACCTTTGTTTTTTTGTATGTATGTATGTTTGCAACGAATAAACTCAAAAACTACTAGAGCGATGTAAAAAATTCTTTCACCATTAGAATGCTACACTAGCGTTGAGTAACATAGGCTATATTTCTAAAAAAAGAAAAAAAATGCGATACGAAGTCCGCCGGATTAACTAGTAATAATAATATTATAAAGAGGAAAGCTTTGTATTTTTGTATGTATGTATGTTTGCAACGAATAAACTCAAAAACTACTGGACCGATTTTAAATTTCTTTCACCATTAGAATGCTACATTAGCGCTGAGTAACATAGGCTATATTTAAAAAAAAAAGGATTGGGGTACGAAGTCCGCCGGGTCAACTAGTCTAATTTAAATTAAATAAACGAATTATTGCATGGGATTGACATACACGTCGTTGATACGTATCGTTGACTTGGCTGACCAGTACCGAGAAGAACCGTAAAAAAAACGTCTAGAACATTTTTTTTCTCCCTTTCTTTTACACTGTTCAAATATTGGAAAAGGTTATAGTATTATTAATTTAATTTTCCATCAATGGACGTGGACACATTGTTTTAAGTTCAGTTCAAAAACGTAAGCCACGCAGCCACAACAATATAAATAAAAAAGATATCATTTAGTGCATATTAGCGGATGGCCGGCAGTCAGTTTGACGACATTGTTAATTAAATAAATCCATTCGTTTGTGTTAGTGGGCATTGTCGAGCGAGCGCTGTCACTCGCAGAGCCGACGCGCAAATTAATCATAGTTTATTACGAGCAAGCCTTCCTCCGCGATAATAATATACTGCTCACAAAACAGTTGTCTGGCTTTCATTATACTCTTCCGGTGACCATCAAACAAAGACATTCAACTTAATATGACTTTGAAGAACGAATATATCGTTAACAGCCTATAAAGGACATACTCAGGGTAGATTTGCCATATACACCATGTTCAATGCAAGTTGGTGAATTATTACAATGGATTATACAATAGCATTAAGATGTGTCTTAAGAGACAACCACCGAAACATACGGCAATTAATACGTATTAATTATATTATTTTACGCAAATTTTGTTGCAAACAATTTACAATTTGAAAAACAAGTTTAAAAAAAAACCACGAGCGGGATTCGAACCCGCACCCCATGTCATGCCGAGTCAGGTGTACTACCAACTATGCTATCGTGGCTTTGTCCAACCCACCGAATTTAATCTACACTATCTTCTCTTACTTTGTCAGCCAAAGCAGACTTATTCAATGTCGACAACTAGGTACGTGTTCAACATCCAATCTTAATATTTATTTTCGCTCGTAATAATTTTTTCAACAGTTGTTTTTCAGCTTAAAATGTATTTAATATAATTTTAATAATTATGTTATAACTTAATGACATAGTTAATAATATATTGTTACAAGTAAAATTAACTATAATTTAAACATGCCTCCCAATACTCGGATGATTTGGAGATATTTTATTTTTGACCACCTATCCGCTGTCAAGTATTATCCAAAGTTTTCTGACAAGCAAGATCTCAATCCGAATGTGCAAGTCGCTGTACTATCGAGCTCTTAAATACCTAAATACCTATTTACAACGACGAAGTTATTTTTATTGCACTTCTTTAGATACTGCACAGGCATCTCGTAATGAATATATAATATAAATATTTAATATAATACTTACCTAACCATTGTGGTTGCTAAAACTATGGAACGACGAGTTTAACAAAAGTCAATTGTTTTGACTTTGAACGTCACGAACGCCGCCGCTTTTGTTGCTTCCAAGAATATTATTGTAAAGTTGTGAATTTTGTGCACAAACTAGTTTATCATGTTAAATGAAAACATCTTTGTTTTCCATTACATGCACTATGTACGTGGTGGCGCACCAAATGCAAATGAGTAACGGATTGCGAGGTTCGTCGCGAGCTGCACGCCTGGGCAACAAAACCAACTTCACAAGCTTGTTTTGCAATAAAACATCTTTATAACAAGAGAAAAGACCTTCACCTACCATCATACCACTATCTTACCTAAATAGAGGTGGTAGAAAGTAAATTTTATCGCTCAATGGTACATCTACACCACCTTCTCTTTGTGTCACATTAATTATATATGATTCTCTAATTGTCCACCAATGTCGCTCAGTGGTTGTGCTGTGCCGTCATGATAATGTATTTCAGTGAAGTTGTTTGCCTTTTTAAAGTTGTCATTGTATTTGTAGCTGTATCCATATAGATCTTTATGTTGTATTTCATTTCCACATTTAAATGGTCCAAGTTTTTCTAAATTTTCCCATATTCCAATAGTTGTTTGCGAATTTGCATTAGCGTAGTTTACTGCTCCTGTGCTTGTTAAGAATGGTGTTCTGTTTCCTAAATTAACTATTTTGATTTTTATATTTTTCACTTTTGTTGTGTGATTACAGCTTATCATAGATACTGATTATAGAATATTGTGAAATTAATTTGGTAATAAGTCTGCGTCTTTCATTCACTTTTCGATTACGTTAACGAAATCGAGAATAAATATGATGTTTTTTCCACCACTACGAGTGCACCACAAAAGTCAATACTGTAACAAACATGGAAATCGTAAATAAATACATATCCGTCTTCAGTTACTTAATGACATGCCAGAATTAACTTTAAACATTACAAGTTACTTTAAATTCATTAACTTGATACGTCTTAATGAGAAGGAGACCTACATGGATTTCAACGAGATACTTAATTATATTGACATTTACCGAAATAAAATGAGGCACGATAAGTTGAGGACCGAAATAAGTTAGGAATCAAAGTAAGTTAAGCAAAATAAGTTATGAATTAAAGTAAGTTAAACAAAATAAGTTATAGAACCCATAACTGAGCTATGAGGGAGTAGAAAGCCATTACCAAAAATTATTTATTCTTAAAAGTTAGTATAGGTACATGCTAGGTATCTTGTTTAGTGAACAATTATGATTAATTGCTTAGCTTTAGTAAAATATAATATTGTCTATCGTTAAAAAAACAATGATAAAACTTTGTACTGAAAACTGGCGAGAAACTTTGTCAGTTTATTAATTGACGTAGTTAAATTCCGGTAATTTGTTGAGCCAGCGACTTGAACCATTAATAAGATTAAATATTTATATTAAAAGTACCCTGATAGGGTGCAGTGGGTGTAGGGTAGATACTTATGTACAAATATATCTTTTAACAATGTTAACTTCAATCCAGAATATTGAAATGAAATAAAATTGTCTTCGTGTCTGGACTCCGTTTCCACTTAACATCAGATGGAGTGGAGTCATTGCGGAGCGAGGTATAAAAATCAACAAAAAAAACTTTATATTTTATCCAACGAATAATATTGTCATTGTGACATATTTTCTAAGGAGAAACTGTCATGTCAAAATTATTCAATGAATAAATTTTATCTGGCGGTTGAAAAATCAGCTCTAAACCTATTAGATAAGCGCTTTTGAATCGTCTCAAACGTTTTATCTACCACCCATTTAGGACTTTTTTTAGCTGTGCGGTCGAAGAACGGGCGTAATAAATTGGAACCTAAACGCCCAACACGATTATAGCAATCATAATAAAAACTAAATACTTGCCTATTTTCTATTCTTATAACGTAAAGTTTTTATTTTAGTGTCATCATCATCACCGGCACATTTCATGTCTCCACTGCTGGGGCACGAGCCTTTCCTATGGATGGATAGGGAGAACGAGCCATAAACCACCACGCGAGCCCAGTGCGGTGCAGTGGTTATTAACGATTGCTAATGCAGCTGGGACCAACGGCCTTACGTGCCTTCCGAAGCACGGAGGAGCTCGAGATGATACATTTTTTGGTCATCATAATCGGATAGGAAAGACAAAGACGTGCTTCTTCAAAAGTTAGTAAGTAAGTACCTAATTGTAAATACTTGTTGGAAATACATAGTATGATCGGCACACAAGTAGATCTAATCACCACACTGAGATGAGTTTGTGTGTGTTTGTTGGGACGTCGCGGTTGTAATTAGTCTCAAGGCAGCTAATCTGTTGCGGACGGGTGTGGGGATAATGAAGGCACTTAGGCGTTAGCCAGTGTGGGCTGCAGCATATTAGCACTGAACTAATCCCAGGTAGCATGCCTGCTGCAGGCAGGGCAAGTTTCATAAACAGAATTTGGAACAAGATATTGTGCTCTCTGGAACGAATTACTTGAGTGCATGCACACAAAGGAAAGACTCAAGTATGTAGGTATCCTATCGAAAAAGTTTTTATAGTATCTTGGTTCTATTTCCAGCGGAGATGCATATTGCGTTGGGTTAAGTTGGTGACAGGTTTGTTTTAAAATAGCAGGCAAAGCAGTATTCAACAGAAACCACTGATCGTCAGTTCTTCCTTTTATCTATATATTAATACGCGAAGCAAAAACTTTGTACCCCTTTTTATGAAAATTGTGCGGTTGGAGGAGTATGAAATTTCGCACACTTTTAGTTTATATAGAGAAGATTATCCGAATGTTAGTATTTTTTTTTAATTATGCATAAAAAATACATTAAATCAACAAAAACAACATTACACACACTACTATGTATTTGTCACACACGCTTAAGTATTTGACACACACGTATTGTTTGTCCTTAATGCGGCCGACATCTGTCAATGTCAATCCAAACTCACATTCTATCTTTTTTAATTTTTCATTGCTATAGGAGGAGGATACAATCTGTGCAGCCTTAATAAAATTACGGTCGAATTTCGACCACTAGGCGACCACTAGTCATAATAAATGCAACAGCAACTGATTTTAGTGTAACCGCCTCTTTGGTCTAGTGGCTAAGAATTTGACCCAGAGATTCTGGGTTCGATTCCCAGCGGGGAGTACATGTTTGTGTACTCGGTTTGGTTGGTGGTAGGGCTTATTTGTCCGCCTGCCTAGCTACCACCATCTTATCTAAATATGTCGCATGACATCAATGTTTGTAGCATTGTTGTGTTCCGGCAGCTAGAGATAAGATAGCCAGAGCCTCACAAGTTGAGAATCCCGGGTGAAGTGCGCTTCCATCATTGGCCTTAACATCAGGTGAGATCAAGGCACTGTGCTTACCCGTTCATATAAAAAAAAAACAAAAAACTTTAGCAACAATGGAATACAGACCACCTGCTTATTCTATGTTACTGATTATTTATTTATCATCATCATCATCATCAGCTCATTTTATGTCCCCACTGCTGGGGCACGAGCCTTCCCTATGCATGAATAGGGAGAACGGGCCATAAACCACGCGGGTCCAGTGCAGGTTGGTGGTTGTTAACGACTGCTTATGCAGCCGCGATCTACGGCTCTACGTGCCTTAAGCTCGAGATGATACATTTTTGGTCACCCATCAGATGACCGGCCTTTGCGAAAATTGCTTAACCTCAGCACTCGCAAACCAGGGGGTCGACCGCCTAACTCTCTCGCTTTCGATCGCTTTGAAGGCGAGGCGAGGAGGAGGCGTCATCTTGTCATTTCGAAAGCAATATGAAAGCAATATCAAAAGCTATAGGCTGTAGCTTTCGATATTATTCGATATTATATTTCGATATTATATTAGAAAGCGAGGCGAGGGCCTCGCTTTCAAAGCGATCGAAAGCGAGAGTGTTAGGCGGTTGGGGGGCAGGCGCGTTAACCACTGCGCCATCAGAAATAGAGGAATACATACATACATACATACGTACGTACATACGTACATACATACATACATACATACATACATACATACATACATACATACATACATACATACGTACGTACATACGTACATACGTACATACATACATACATACATACATACACTCGAAAAACATAACCCTCCTGACGCAGTCGGGTAAAACCGCCTCGGTGGCTGAGTGGCAAAGCGCTCGATCCGATACCCGAAGATCTCGGGTTCAATTTTCAGGTCGGGCAAAGTGTGTTTCAGATGATTTTTCAATACATAGCCCGGGTTTGTGATCACCAACCCGCATTTAGCAAGTGTGGTGATAAAGCCATTACACATCAATTGTAGTGATGACTTGATTTCAAAGATGGAGGCTTTTGCCCAGCAGTGGGACAGTATAATGACCGGGGGTATACCAATAACATAACGAATGTAACTTTGAATTTATGTATTATCAAATCGTATTCGTTTACAATTCAGCTTTAGCTCCGTAGCTGGCTGTCACCGAATCCATCCTCTTCATTTGTTTCCTTCTAGACCTTTTCTTTTCTAATGTACCTGCTCCTTTTAAACTCGGGTCATGTCGTCGTGCCATAGAGCTGAGAGCAAGGAGTCTCGATCACTACATAAGCTAAATAATTAACTACACAATTACAAACACAAAAATGTATGAACTATCATTTGGGTGGTGTGAGTAGCAGTGTTTTATGTTTTATTTTTATTACTATTCTTATTTTAGTTAAGTTTAGTTCTAGTCTGGGCCTCTTCGGAAGACCAGCGTCGTAGCATTACTAAAGTGCTATGACACATGCTGAGAAGATCATCAGACCTTTTCAGTATCATATACCATGTATCATAATGCTTTACTTATTTGAATGCTATTTTGTGATTTTGAATAAATGTTTATCTATTCTATACTATTCTATTGTATTCTAGGCTATTTTCTTTTCTTACATGTAAAAATCTGTGTAGTGCGCAGCGCTGTCCTCGTGTAAATAATGAGTGTGACTATTACAGTGTGCACTGTTCTGTTGTTCCATTTTGTAATCCACTTTGCATGCCATAGTAGCCTCTAATTAAAACGACACCTAGCTTTAAGTCTACAATATGCTCTACTTAGTTATTGCTTGTATTTGTATTTGTGTTGGTTGTCCTTTAAATAAATAATCACGGACGTTAAATTTTTAAATGAGCTAGGAGTCCAGTGCACTATCAAAGCGACTAGGTCAACAGTCCATCAGCGTGATGCAGATGACAAATTGTCGGGATCATCGGCAATGCGCGCCACATACTAATAAAACGTGCCGGGCCGGCCATCCGTTACCGTGAGCCTTTGATGCCGGGTGATATATTGGGATCCCACTAACAGGTGGGTATCCTTCGGCTTTCGGCCCGATCTTATTTTATTCCTTATAATAGTTTGTTCTGAGCCTAAGATGAAAATGGTTTACGAGGAAACCTGAGTTGTTAACAATTGGGTTAGAACAGAAGTGACCGATGTTTCAATATTTTTCAAAACTTACACTATTGAAATATGCCTGCCATAGCGAGGCGGATCAATTTGGTCGCCACAAAAACTTTGTGAGCTTAATTTTTTTTTTAATATTATCAAAACAACAAAAATTATATTAAATGCTCTAGTAAGGCTACATTGCGGGTTCTTATGCTAATTACTAGATCTTCGATCAGATGTGTACATCTGATGTGTACATGTGTACAGATGTGTACATCTGATCGAAGTCTACCGAGAAGAAGCGGCAACAAACTAAGAAAAGACATTTATATTCTCAGAGTTTACAGAGGCGGACACTTTTTGACACAAAGCATCTAAGAGAAACTACCTATAACAGCCATAAAATTATGGTTGGAATTATTTTTGATATATCGTCGCTTAAGTTCTAACACCGCGGAAGACCAAAATTTGTCATTTTGACTTTTGCATGTCATTCGATAGAGAATAGAAAGACACACCTCTAGACCAATCAGAAACAGGGATTTTAACCAATGGGAGCGTTTTATTTGGAAAACAAAAACATAATTATTATGATCGCGATGTATAAAAAGGCACGATATTTTTGCTCTCCTGAAAAGTTGTCATTTTTTACTTCCGCGGTGTTAAAACTTGAGCGACGATATTTGATATATATGTATGCACATGCATACTAACATGCATACTAAATATAGGCCCAAGACACCGTACTCGTAGAACAAAGCCTTGATTCTGTTATTTTAAAATGTGCTCTATCGTGTTTCAGTGGCCAGTGACTGACATTTACTCCATAGTCCAACTGCAGTTTACGCTTTAAAATAACAGAGTCGAGCTCCAAAACGTTTCCATTAAAAAGGTAAATGTTACTTTGATGATAAAGGCAGCCGAGCTTTACCAGTCCCGTGTTTACCGTGCTATTTGCAAGCGTATTTACTATCGCCAGCCTAACGTCACGTACGTCAACTGGGCGGCGGGGATCTGGCTGAACTCTGTTGGCTTAAACGGCGAACGATCACTGGTGGATAGTAGACTCAATTAAAAAGAACCGTGGTTGATGACATTGAGTTGAGTTACCATATGTTTTATGAAATAACTAGGTATGTAAGAGCAGTCCCGTCTCCACGGGCGGTACTCGCTCACGTGTATGAAATTTAGGTAAGTATATGAGTTAGCTATTGCTTCACTCGTATTTTAGGGAATGTAATGACCCGAGTCACACACTCCCATCGCAGAGACAATAGAAAGAGCATGACACACTCAAGCTATTCTAAATAAAAACATTAATCAACTGTTCATTCATTCTTAGGAAACTGATGTTCGTCGGATGAGTGGCCAAGAATGTATATCATCTCGAGCTCCTCCGTGCTTCGGAAGGCACGTAAAGCCGTTGGTCCCGGCTGCATTAACACTCGTTAACAACCACCGCATCGCACTAGGCCCGCGTGGTGGTTTATGAACCGTTCTCCCAATCCATACATAGGGAAGGCTCGTGCCCCAGCAGTGGCGACATATAATGACCTGGTGACGCATGACATGTGAAACTTAACAAAAATCAAGAAATAAAGGAATATGAATAGTTTTTTAGGAAAGAACTTAGCTTTTAAAATACGCTGTACGAAATACTAAAGGTTCCGGCTATGAAACGACTATGAGTTATACCGCAATATGTTTAACGGAGCCAGCCATTTTATGAAATGGCGTATGATGCAGCGAGTAGCAACGCACTTTAATAAAAGTAAACACAGGCGCTCCGAGGGAAACGAGCCAAGCGATTCTCGTTTCTATTGCACACACTTACAGATAAACTTCGGATCTACAGATTGTCGTATATTTGATGAGCATACTTTGTTATGTTACGTAGAATAGGTTTAATAATGAATAAACTGGCTCATTTGAATAATACTAACAACCTCTTGGAGCACAATGTCAAAATCAAATTCAACAACTGAAATGATTGCTACGACTTCTCACAAAACTATCAAAATCAAATCAAAAAAATCAAAAATTGTTTATTTCATTTCAAAACAGTTGTATACAACAGTTGTCGGAGCCCCCTTTTAAGCTTGTAATTGCCTGTACCAGGGGATTCCGCTCTTTCTATACTATACAGACTTGACTAATTAACTTATTTTTTTATATATTTTTTTTTAAACAATTTTAAGTAGGTAATTAAACTATACCTATTAAAATAGTATTTTCTATACCAATTGACATTTACTTAGCTCTGTATTCTGTCATCGTGTTTACGACAATTTATTAATTTTAAAACAGCTGATGAAATAGCTGTCATAATAATATAATCACCAGTGTTCAATGGATAAAAAGATGGCAGGCCAAATGCATGCAGCTCTTGTGCGCACTTTCCAAAGAATAATCCGGTAAAGGATGAGTAGGCAAGTGGCTTTACGTCTGTGTAGAAGGCTTTGAAGCTTACAATCTACCACTGCTCTGTCGCACTACCATAAGTACCAAGAAGGCGATTTTTCTTACGCTAGAGGTTTACCTGGACTATTTATCTTATCTCTCCGTAACTTATCTTATCTTATCTTTTATTACCTTATCTTATCATATCTTATATTATCTTACCGCATTGAAGCACTACTATCACTGAGTCTAGACACAATACACTGACAAATTGATACGACTGAATCCATTGACGGTAGCTTGTTTTTTATTACCCAATAATCAAGACGCCTCGTTCGTCTAGTGGTTATGTAAGACCACCGGTCTCAGACCTAGAGATCGCGAATTCGAGATTCAATTTCTAGCGATTTCTTCGATTTCTAGGTGTATATGTTTGTACTCGGTTTGGTTGGTGGTAGGATTTGTTTGTCCGCCTGATTAGCTACCACCATCTTATTTAAATATGTCCTCATAACATTTATGTTAGTGGTATTATTGTGTTCCGACAGTTTCAGATAAGATAACCAGTTCGACAATGGTTGAGAGTTCCGGGAGAAGTGGGCTTCCACTTTCGGCCTTATCATCACTTATTATCAGGTGAGATGAAGAAAAAGTTACCTGTAAAGATAAAAAAAAGTTGTACCCTCGAACCAAACCGGCATAACAACAACTTTAACCAATAATATTCTAAGCAGCCATCGCTCACTTGTTGATTGATCGACCCCATAATGATTGCTCCTTTGTTTTTAATTAACTTCAAAACTTAACCTTACTTGGAGCTACAGTTCGTGGAAGAACATCTTTGATGTGAGACTTGTTGGTTATATGAGCTTTTAGAGTTGGTTATTAATGGAATTGATGCCATGTTTTCTGGTTTTTCCTACTATTCGCCTATTCTAACTCGCCATTGTCGTAAGTTAACTCGCTACTGTACTTATTGAAATGTAAATCGGGCTTTATATTGTTTCCATAAGCTATGCTGTTTTTAGGGTTTCGTATTCAACAAGAAACTCTTATAGTTTCGCCATGTCCGTCTGTCTGTCTGTCTGTCCCCAGCCTAGCTCATAGACTCTTAGTACTTAGAAAGCTGTAATTTGGCAAGGATATACATATTAATCACGCCGACAAAGCGGTGAAGTAAAATTTAAAAAAATATTTTTTTAGGTTATCTCCCCTATACGTGAAATGGGGATGACATTTTTATCTTGTCTACCCCATAGTGTGGGGTGTCGTTGGATAGCAATTTCAAAAATATTGCGGGTTTGTGGAAACAGTTTTTTGATTGAGGCATCTGTTTGTGAACTATTAAGCTTGAAAGTGCAAAATTTTGTTACAGTCAAGTGTCCCGTCCCCCCCATGCCAGCCTAATGGTTGATTTTGGATACGTGAATAAATTCACGGTAGTTGTTTATATGATGAAGTTAAAAGGGAAACTATCGCAGCTAAGTAGGCTTTAAAACTTTACGAGTAACAGTCGACCAACTTATAAAATGTACTTGGCGCAGTACAAATTCCTCATTGGGAACTACTTAAATAACGTTGTCAGGTGTGTGAAACCGGTACTATCTACATTTAAGTATATGAGCCATTTAAAAATATACGCATTATTGAGATGGGCTACGAAACCCTACAATGCGCGTGGCCCGACACGCACTTGGCCGGTTTTTTATAGTTAGCTCGGCAAATTACTCCATTCCACCCGAATTCCACCTGATGTTAAGTGGAAATGGAGTGCAGACGCGAAGATAACTGGTGCAGCGTGAAAACAACGCAGCGTCAGTTACCTCACTCTGCCGGCCTCTTAGGTGCTTCTTCGCGCCATTTTTGAAGGACCCCATTCATAGCAAGGATGGACAGCGTGTGCTGGTAGACTATTCCATCTTTTGGAGGTGTGACAAAGAAACGAGTCACCAAATTTCTTTGCGCGCGACAGGATATTTGAGACAGTGAAGCGGTGATTTCAGATAGCAGCACGTGTACTCCTATGAAGAAAGGGAGAAGGTGGGATAAATGGTGGGATCTTTTAATTATTACTCGTTTTACTATGCCTTTTTCCTTAACACAGTCCACTTTAATCCATTTCGTCTCCTTTTCTTACACTTGATTTAAAAACGGTCTTAGCATAATATTTAGTGAAACTTCCTATAATTCGATAAAGCGCTATACTTAAATCGATTTTGACTTGTGACAAATAAAGGTTCAATGTCAGCGAAATGACAATAGGGGTGACAATATGAGAATAGATCGTTGTCATAACACGGCCCGTCATCAAAATTTCGGTTACGACTTAGGTTCGGTGCGACTTAGATAAAATTGTGGTAGCTAGAGGATATCCAGACTCACCTGACTCACCTGATGCTGTCCAGATCTCGGCATCCAAGCCCTGCCTCCCTAGGCCTGACCGAGAATAGCCAGGACCCCTGTCCTGGCTATTCTCGGTCAGCACGTCTTGAAGCACCTCTGCTTTCATAGTGTCTCTTGCACTAGAAGTGTCTATCAAAGTCTGTAATTATATAATAAGTTCGAGAAGGGTAGTTAGTTAATAATGTTTTTTCACCTGCGGCTGTTGTCAAGCTTTATTTTTTATTTAATTAATTACTTAGCGTGTTCTAGCTGTGAAAATCTAAAGTGAATTCATCAATGTTTTTTAATTAACCCGGCGCCATTATTATTTGGTTTTGTAGTGGCGGCCGCAGCCATGGCATTAGAAATGTGTATTTGGGCCATCCGCATAGTTTCCTAGTTTGCACGCAAGGTAAGTTAGCTTTCACCTACCTTGTAATGTTTTATTAAAGCTAGGTACACGAAATCCACAACATTGTGGGTTTGGTTAAAACAAAGCGGAAGAGATCTAAAGTATTCATATTTTGGAGAAGCTACGTTGTTTGAAAAGAAAGATAGCGTTTTTTTATAAAAGTTTTTTCCGCGCAGCAGTTGGTCCGCTGCACAAAGAGGACACGAAACGCTAATGTAAACAGCACGAGCGAATTACAGCCGAATTTACATGGCGCGCCCGAATCTACATGCCGCGGCCGAATTTCATGCCCGAATCTGCATGTTTCGGCCGAGGTGCAATTGTGTTGCGGAATGAACCGGCCATTTCTTTAAGTACGCCCTGTAAAGTCAGCTCTGATGCACTTAATAGTACGCTGATAAGAAAATATAGAAAGCTTTTGACATGCATGATCGACCTTAACATTGCTTTGGTTTTTGCTTTTATATAACATTATTATAAACGCACACACTGAAAGTAGTTGATTACAGCCATTTTGATATTGTAATTTTCTTCCTATATGTATATCATATTTAAAGTAAATAACAGCCACTTAGGAGAATAACGTATTTATTTTACGCTGCATTTTTAAAAGCTTTAATGTCTTAATTTACATTTTATTTCCATTTGTGTTGACTGTTCCACAAATAAGTGATTGTTAAAAACTTACTATTCAATTTTTTATGCAAAAAAATACCTTTAAAATGGCAGTACCCAAATTTATACATAGGTACTGCTTTCTTATTCTACATGTCGTAGGTATAGTCACGTAAACATACATAACATTTTGACTGTTGACTCTTATTCCATTGTATTAAAAGTTAAATTATAACATGTCAATAATGCTCCTGACTGTACCTATATAGTATATAAAGGTAACGTTATTTTGTGTGTAATTTTTGTTGAAAGGAAGCTATAAACGACAAACTTGCCTACTTACTTACTAACTTACATGCCATTTCATCCCCCCTTCACAAAACCCGGTAAAGTGTAAGCCCAGATAGGATTTGAATAAAACTTGGCAACTGCTCGGCCGGCTTTTTACGAGCGGCGTTATATAAATCAGATTTTACGATTGGTGCGGTCGCGCCCTATCAATTTTTCAAGGTTGCCAAGGAGTTTACGACCTGACAGATATTCGCACACACTTTTACTCTATACTAGGCACCCCTCGAGAAGCTCAATGGCGCAGTGATTATGAATGATAAATCACTTTCGCATGAAGAGGCCGGTCATCGGATGTGTTACAGAAAAATTATCATCTCGAGCTCCTCTTAAAGTACTGGCTGCATTAGCAGTTGTTAATAACCACCAAACCACACTGAGCCCACGTGGTGGCTTATGGCCCATTCTCCCAATAGGTACATCTATAGGAAATGCTCGTGCACCAGCAGTGGGGACATAAATTGAGCCGGTGATGATGATGATGATCGGCACCGCTAGTGCGGGTTAAATTCACAATTCGGTCACGTTATCAAAAACGAGAATTTGTATGGCATTGAAGCAATGACTTCAAGTGGAATACGGGTAGAGTTTAAGTTTAGTGACTCGCTTCAATGTCGCATTTTCAAAATATGGAATAAAATGTTTTTGTTTTGTTTATATAATTTTTAACGCAAATTTTGTTGCGACCAAATTACAAAAACACTAATGTTGAAAACATTTCCACGAGCAGGATTTGAACCTGCACCCTTCTGACATATTGGGTCAGGTGCTCTCCCAATTGAGCTATAGTGGTTCTAACCAGCCCGCCGAATTAATTTAACACTACTTACTTTTTACTTTAAAAGCCAAAGGCGCCCGTTCAATGTCAACAACTACCGTCGTTGTTAACATACAGCAGTGCAGGTTCAAATCCTGCTCATTTTTTCAACATTTGTGTTTTTGTAAATATGGAATAGTCTACCAGCAAAAGTTTTCCCTTCTTTCTATAACATGGGGTCCTTCAAACGAGGCGTGAAAAACATCTATGGACCGGCAGGGTGACGGTAACAACAGATGCTGCGTTGTTTTCACACTGCAAGACTTGTCTTCCCATCTGGATTCCGTTTTCACTTAACACCAGAGGGATCACTTAACATCATTTGTCATGCAAACTACATATGTAAAAAAAGGTTTTGCCATTCAAATTGTTTTTTCGTTAACGTGATCGAATGGTGGCTGAAACATGCAAGGCACCCTGGCGTCGTACGCACACTGTCTTGGTTATGAGAGCATGGCGCCGCTCAGATATCAACTGCAACAAAGAAGGTATAAAACTTGGGCACTATCTCACTGTTTTGATGTGTGGTGGTAAAAACTTAATGCGCCGCGAAAAAGACGAGCTCCAAGAAAACTTTAAGTATCTAGTCTACTTTAGAACCATGTCGATGGAAATGAGATAAACCGTTTCCTGGACATTCAGCACTCAATAGTTGTTTTGAATAATGCATTTCTTGACATTGAGTGCTGAAACTTTAGAGCGCTTTTGTAGGGATTCTTCATGGTTAGAAACTTGCAATTTTGGTTACATGTTTGGTTTTGAATGCTTTTTGTACACCCTTGATGTAGAGCTTTTGTAAAATAAAGGAGTGACTCCCAGTGGCTTGCGCTTTGAGGCTGCGATCGTACATGTTAAGTAACGTTCGTAATTTCGGGTTCTCGGATGGGTGACCACATAAAATCTCGTGTTTTCTGTAGTTCGGAAAATATGTTACTATATAGCATATATAAATTTGTCTGATAGTTTGCTGAGAGACAAAGATTCTATTCTATTCTGTTCTTTAAATATGCGAGTAACCTTTGGACACTTACATGAATGTTCATCATCATTACCATTGCCAGCTCATTTCCCTATGGATGGATAGAGAGAACGGGCTATAATCCACCACGCGGGCCAACTGCGGATTGGTGGTTGTTAACGACTGCTAATGCAGCTGGGACCGACTTAACGTGCCTTCCGAAGCAAGGAGGAGCTCGAGATGACACATTTTTGGTCACCCATCCAATGACCGGCCTTTGCTAAAGTGACTTAACCTTAATCGCGAACCGTGTTAACCACTGCGTCATCGAGCTCCTCATGACACTGTAAGTTTATTGTTTATGAAAGTTATTGCACCTCCGTAATCCGGATAATCCTGCACGTGAGCTTGACACCTACTCCCGGGTCTGCAGCCGAGCTTAAGGAACTTGCTGCATAGATCTGCCGCGAACGTGGCAAATTTGTAACTAGCGACTACTTAGCGCTTGGTGCGGCCGCAGCGCGGCTGCTCAGCAGCACGGCAGGAGAGAGCAGTACGTCTACTCCGATCCGATTCGAACCCCAATCCAAACCTCTCTGAAAATCTTGTAGGAAACGGGAACGAACACTAGTGCGTGATGCCGTTCCCTCCAGAAAACCTCTGACTGTGTTTCGTTTGACACGGCTTGAAGAAGTTCCTCAGGCCTGGGCTGGGTCGGGTGAAATAATTTTTTTCACTATGTTTTATAATTATTTAATTCAGCTTAATTAGCACTTAAAAATTAAAAAATAAAATTTACTTTAGCGTTGTGAGCGTAAGGTCAATGCAGCCGCCCGTATTGCAGAAGACCCAGGTTCAATTCCTGGCTGGGTCAGATAGGCATTTAATTTTTTACTATATTTTATAACTATTTAACTCTTTAAGTTTCTCGCTGCCCCCAAGTCTGGTGACGCTAAAAATGTCGCCAGAAGCAATCGGTAAACTCTAACAGAAGCAACATCATAATTCAAAAACCTCTCCTTACTCTTTAGTAAGGAGAGGTTTTTGAATGGAGGAGGTACAACTTTTTGTACAGTAAACTAATGTTGTAAACTATAGTTGTCCTTCTGGCTCTGTATTGTGACTGCGCCCACGCTGTTTAGAACTTGCGTTTCATTAGAGGCAGCTGAGTACATGTTGCTAATGTATGCAACTTGTTTAATGTGTGCTCGTATTAATTAGTTCCTGCCATTAATCGGCACATGCATCTACAGTAGCATAATTATTATTTACCAGCCAAGTGTTTACGAGGAGTTCTCTCCTACAACTAGTTAAAGTTCTTCTGAAATCGAATGGAATTTTAGGCCAATGCAGTGTCCTATTAATTTAATAAAATATCTACATATTTAAAAAAGTTATACGAGAATCTTCTTTTAAAGTATCGGTAAAACAGAGCGCTGCAGTTTTTAATGATCTGGATTTTTAAAATTTTTACCTGTACTTAACTAACTAAGAGAACTAAAAAACCTTTAAAACTTTTGCGACAAGCTTTTTAAATAAAGTTTTATGACGTGGATTAATGAAACACCTCGGTAGCCAAAGCACTTTCTACGTTTCACTGTTGAAAAATATTAATTAACTCTATTAGCAATAGAAATTATATATTAAAATAATTATGACATTGTATACTGATATTGTACCTAAATTAAAAAGTCGTTTCTTTTATTAACAGCTGTTCTTTTTTGCCTTCATTCTTCTCCATAGCTAAAAATTGTCCTGAATGGGTAAGTGGTAGATAAAACAAATTTGGATGTTTCGAAAGTGCTATTTTCGCGGAATTACTTTATTTACTAAGTAAATTTGAATAAAGAAATTTTATGTCATAGTGGTATTGCGTAATGGAGTATTTAGCATCAAGTGCGTGGAGGTTAACTCAATGGCTGAATATTCATTCGCCGCCATTAGCTTCCATGTTCCGTGATTTGAAATTATGCGGCGCTGAGAATACGAGTACAGTACACATCTCCCTAAATATATTTCGTTAATTATTTCTTTTGGTTTTTATATTCGCAATCCATTAACTTTGGTTCGTGTTGGAAATATTCAGCTCATTTCGTTGATCGGATTATTCAAAAATATATTTTTACATAATTCGAAATTACTTGAACTAAGTAGTGTATCGGTAGCTCCATTGAAAAACAGTTGCGTAGACGATTATGAATAATCGTAATTCGAGTCTCACCTAATTAAGTCGCTATTTCAAAATTTTATCGTAAGGCCGCGTCCAAGACGTCAATAGAGAAAGTTTTTAGTAACTGACAAAAAGATTATTTTCAATAGAAATTGTAAGCGAATGGAAACTATGACGTTACTATTTCGTTTAGATAATTTATTTATTTATTGAGAACTGTTACGTGATTTCATTTACACGTTTAATATTTTGAAATTAGTTATATGTGTTGTCAACATCCCAATACATAACATAATATTTACAGCTATGTGCGCCGGCCTGCCGCCGTCGAAGACAGGCATTTTTGCCCTCCGCCCCGCCATCGCTGCCACGAGGACGTTTGAGGACGCGGTCACGTTTGACACATATTTGTTTTATAGCAGCATAATTTCAGAAACACAAATATAAAACTCAACGACCTATACCAAAAACAGCTTCACCTTACTCTGTATTTCATTTGACCACGCGAGACCCGTCGTTATTGTCATTGAAAAATAAATAATTCAGCAGCATTTGGCAGTGCCAATAAAATGCGGCCATGATGACGATAACTGCAAAAGAAAATAATATTTCCCCCGTCAAACACCACAACAGCACAACGAGGCCGGGTGTGATTGTTAATTGCATATTCAACCCTTTCAATTCCCCTCCATTTGAGTCCAGAGTACGCGGCTCTCCCATAAAAAACACAATCAAAGTCGGGCCGCTCGTGTCTGATTACCGGCTGATTCGATTTTCCACTTCACAACGCCACCCCAGCCTCACCTCGCCCGAGGAGTCTTAACTAGTCACTCCTTTTATTTCCAATCAACTCCTCCGATACTCGCAGTTCTATTTTATTGTTGATATTACAATGCCGATATTGTGAACGTGCTTATCGGAATAGCTGAGTTTTTGTGATTGCACTTGTTTTAAGGCTAGAATAAGACATGGTAATAACACCTCATGTCATTATGTCTAGTTCATGCATCATCATCAACCGCTCGCTGCCAGCTGATCAACGGGCGAGCCAATGACGACCGGCAGATGGCGGTATATCCATAATACACCAGGCGTAACCAAAATAACAAAGGCCGGTGACGGGCAGTAGCGTCACCATTTCGAGGAGCTACGTGCTGCGGCGTTAAGCAACTTTCGCAAAGGCAAGTCATCGGATGGGTGACTAAAAATTTATCATCTCGAGCTCCTCCGTGGTTCGGAAGGCACGTAAAGTCGCTGGTCCCGGCTGCATTAGCAGTCCTTAACAACCACCAATCCGCACTGGGCTCGCGTGGTGGTTTATAGCCCGTTCTTCCTATCCATCCATAGGGAAGGCTCGTGCCCCAGCAGTGGGGACATAAAATGAGCTGATGATGATGATGACGTGCTGCGGTCGCCAACCCGCATACCCAGCGTGGCGACTATGGGCAATACCCCCCGTATGCAGTTCGTGCATGATAACTGCCAAACAAAATAAACTCCTACTCTTAATGGGGCTTGCTGAGGTTTCCTCTACCAGTAGCACTGCGACCCTTCGGAATATTGCTATATTCTACTCATTATCATAAATATTAAATATATATTTCTGAATACATAACATTAAAATGACGAATGTCGAATGCTTAATTTATTATCGTTGTCAACAAATTTCATTAAACAAAAAAAAAGCTTTACGTGCCTTCCAAATCACGAAGCGGCTTAAGATAATTAATTTTTCCATGATGTCCAGTGTAACCACGGACCCTGCAAAGGGATCTAAACGTCGGGATAATTATGTAAAATTAAGGTCAAGTAGATCCATAATATGAAAAGTTTCATTTTAATGTGTAGTGTTTGCATAAAGTTAGAAAAATGTTTATCTTCCTCTCCGCATTTCTCTCGAGTATTTATAAGATTAAAATTCAAACAGTCAATAAAGAGATAAGGAAGTAGTCGAAGAGTTGTTTTGATTATCTCACACGCAGCATTTGTTACCTTGTTCTAACAGTTTTTCTTAGTAACGTTTATTTACGTGAACACCTAATAAGGTTGTAAAAATAAATGTTTTGGTGCCATCGCCGCGCCTCCGCCGCCGCCGCCGCCCGCCCACGCCCGCCCTCCGTTCATAGCAAACATCGCAATGTTTATTCTCCCCCTTTCATAGAAGCTCAAATCCAGTATCAGTTGCGTGGAAATAAAAAGTTATTCACACACTGGAATCTTCGTATACTCGGTCGAGCATTAACAGGCAACGTAACTCTTAATACAATAGGATAAGAGATAAACTAATCAAAAGTTTATACATTTTTACATTGGGTAAAAATTATTTGTTCTAATAAATAGTTAGTACCTTAGGTTAGTACCTACTGTAGCGTTTGCCACATTCGACCTTTTTTATTTCCGCATAAGGAGTTTTTTTTACTGACGTTTAGCCTATGGATGAAACTTTTGAATTTGTCAGATTAAGATTGGGACGAAGTGGTTTTTTTTGCTTGGAGTTTTTTGGTGAATTGTTTCTTTTTTTTGATTCGAATTCCCATTTTCTTCTCCATCATCCTTACCATACCCTCAGCGGTGGGAGTGTTCTATTTTGTCATTTACCAAACATATATTCTACGCTTGGAATACATTTGGTGTGCAGTGAAGTGATGCTCATGTTCCACGGGCTAGATGCAGCGTTCGATATTCTCTTCATTTTGACAGTGTGTAAAAACCAAAAGTTTAAATTGATTTAGTTCAAAAGTACTTCATTGCCAAAGATATACTGATGACAATATTTGATTAATGATTACGTGAACTGAAATATTATACATTCAAGCCTTTTCGACTATTTGATTTTATAGTGTTGTTCAATGTTGAAAGCTATTTTCTATTTCACTTGGAGTGTAGATGAAACTTTTGTGAATATTAATAATTGGTTAATAATAAGTTTTATAATAATAGTGGACCCCTATTTTTTTATATTTTTAAATGTTTATGTTATTTTGTTTTTAGAAAACATTTAAAAATGTAAATTTATATGAGGAAAAATAAATAAAGGAATAATAATTAATATTATTATTCGTTTATTTCCAAGAATATGGTGTATATTATGGTGTCATAATATTAAAAAGAACTGCATATTCTGCCATGCATCGTCATCGGCGTGGAAATACATATTGTGCAACTTACACATAAATTACAATGTTCTTAAAATTTAATCAATTGATAATACAGTACCATAGAATAATAAAATTTATATAATGTCAAATAAATAAAAAAATAGAATTCAAATTGAATGAAATGTCAACATTATTGAATTGAGCTACAACTATTATAGATATATTATTATTAGTTTGTTTGTATGTCTCGCAGGTTTTAATGAGGCCTGTGTACATAGCAGTTTATGTTAATTTTGCTGCTTCTAATTAAAGACTGCTAAAATATTTTATATTGTAAAGAATTTATGCTCTTTATGAATATGTAAAGTAATAAAAAATAATTATACAAAATAATATAAATGTAGCACGTTATACTACCTATTGGTTAGTTGGATCGTCTATTTAAAAAGAACAGGTATTTTAAGTTAGGTACTGATTAAAATCTGTGTGTAAATACGAGATATTAATATTAGGCACTCTACAAATCATTGTCATATTTATGACTTGAATTAAAAGTAAAGAAATAAAATCAATAGGTATTTGCGTGTTATGACTTTTGATACTCACGAACTCACGAAGTTGGTCACTTCAACTTAGAAACTCAACCGCAAGATTCTCCTCTCTCATTTTCAAAGCACTAATAAAAGCATTACACCCAACTATAACAGCAAAGCCGCGCTCCAAACAAGACATGACGCCACATCCGCCGCCGTAAAACGAACTGCAAACATAGGAATGGCGGGCCCGATTGCCTCCTCTTGATATTCAATGTTTACGTAATAACTCTTTGCGGAAACAATCTTTGTAAAGCGCGAGCAAACAACCACTTACATAAAACTGCATTAATGGAACCCTCGAGAAACCCATGAATTATTCATGGGAACGCATGGAACCGGTCTGCGGCACTATCATGGCAATTTACTTTCCACGGTGAGCTGACGAGGATCATTCGTCTGCGCGATCAATCATTCCCTGTGTTGTGTGTGTGTCAATTTATTCGCACTGAACGCTCCGCTAATATACTTTTCGGCGTATGCAAGAGCAGATGGAAGCGGCTCGGTTTTACATATTGGATTTTGGAGCGCCCAAGTCGATGTGTGGTTACGTAATAGAATAAAACAATTTGCTGAGTTGATCATTTGGTTCTTCTTTATTGTTACAAACAAACAGTTTTAAAATAAGGAAGAATACAGAAAAGTTACGTTTTAAATATTTTAGTTATGCCGACTATTAGGGCTAATGAAAAAGCACCCACAAGTACATGTTGAATCGTAGAGTATTTAAATTTGAACATATTCTTTAGCAGTTGCGTACCCAACGATCTCGTTTTAAAATAGTAGTCTGCTTTATGATCGTACCAATCTAATACTGTTTTGTCATACCACACATACGCCCTGTAGGGACTGGCTCTACACACTTTAGATGATAATTATGATAGCTGATTGATATGATAAACTGATGCTGCTAGGAACTAATATTAGGATGTCGGAAATGATACAACCGTGTTGAGTGCTAACCGTAGTTGAACTAATTTATTGAATAAAATACCGGCGCGTGTGCAAACATAAAATGCATGTAAGCAAATTACAAATATTGCAATAATTAGGTATTGCTTAATGTGCGGTACACCGTACATATTGCCGCACCGAGAAGATGCAAGATGATGAAGATAATGTAGCGTTTATTGTTACATGTCTAAGATGAAGCTATTATTAAATGTTATAAAAATGGTGAAAATGATACAAGGTGATTTCAATTAGCCTTATAATCTATGTATATTAATAAAAAGTAAAGATTAATGTTTATGATTGTCTGGTACGACCACAACACACGCGGTAGGTAGTTCACTGTCTGTCACTGACTGTCACTATCCAATCTGAACCTCGTAAGTTTGGGGGCCACTTTCAGTTTTGATTCACTCGCAATAGATTGATCGCGTCGCGCACTCACCCGCGGAACATTCGACACTAACACTTCACTATTACTGTTGCGGTTATCGTTGAGTGCGGCCCTGGGTGCCTCCACCCCGGGCGCGGCCTCAGGCTGCTGCTGCGGCGGCTGCTGCTGTGGCCTGCTGCCCGCATTGGGCGCAAACCGATGTCTGATCTTGCGAAGCCCGAAGATACAACCAAACCCAGCAACTACGATAATGATTATGACGTAGATGCCGTACATTGCGTAGTGATGATTGTCGTGAATGGTAAACTTATTTTCAGATTGTTCCTTTAACTCATTTATTTGCTTGTTTATCTGATGGTAATACGATTCGTGGTTCTCGAATTTTGTAAAGTTTATTGTAGAATCCTTCATAATACTATTTAGCATAGACGCTTCTGGTACAGAGACATGATGGTTAACATTGATTTGATTCAGAAAGTGGTTATGAGCGAATATAGTTAGTTCATCGCTTTTCAGTGTACAACCTTGACCTATCTTGATAATGCCCCGGTCATTCAACCTTTTCATTGTCACACCTGACGGGCATATAATGCGAACATTACATTCAGCGCAGCACGTGAATATCCATGTGTTATCGGCATGCAACTTGATCCATGTCTGTTTACATGTCGTCACTTGCGACTTACATATTGAAGGATTACTATTTGCCGCGGAATTAATAAATTTAATATTGCACAATGATTGTTCGAGCTTCATATCGTAAAATGGCTGTGTCAAATGACATAATAGCGATGATGGTAATTCAAAACATGAATGAAGATCGCTATCTGTCAGAAAGAGTGCAATGTCCTTTCTTAGGCTATATGCTACATATGATACTGCTGGGATAATTTGATACATCTCGTGATTTCGTATCTGTGGGATGCTGATAAGTTTATTTAATTCAAATGCTTCGTTACTAACAATAGGTATTTTAACTTCTATTATCAGATAGTTATTGGTAACCCTTGTAGACACTCGTAGTAATTTGTAAATTTCCATAACATTTTCCTTTACCGGTAACGCGAGATCGTTGCTTAATTGTCCTGCTATGACATCGAGTTGGTGCTGTAGTTGTCCCGGCGATATTAAATGTGTATCCAGTCTGCCGTGGTTAATGTCAGTCACGGTATTCAGGAGCGTTGTCTGAACGCGTTGAAGGCTTCCTAAAATTAGATTTGCTGCTAAAGACGATGATATTATGTATAAGTTATTGTTATTATTTACTTGCACCTTGGTAACTTCTAATGATATGTTGTTGATATGTTGTCTAATAACATCAAATTGCTGCTTCATAGTGTTTTCATTTCGCTGTATGATGTTGTATTCCGCTTCTATAATACTCGTCTGATTTTTTATTAATGATTGTAAATGATTTTCATTTTGCGTTATTTTCTCTATATCTTGTTCATATTGCTCTGCAAAGTTGTCGTCTAGTACTCCGAATAGGTAATTAGCTGCGTAACCTATTCCGTTGATAAGGCCTCTTCGTTGTCTTTTAAAACTAAAGTTCCTAAGTAGAATGCTATTATAATGATCGATATCGTTCAGTTGTTGTTCTAGCTGTAATGATAAAGTGCTATATTGTGTATGTTGATATTTCGTGTCCATGCAAACTTCTTTTATATGTGCAACGTAGTTTCTAATATCTGATAATGATTTCCAATATGTTGTCATATTATAATAAATAATAAGTTTCCAGTCGTCTCTTATATACTGAAGGTCTGATGTTTTATCGAAAAAGAGAGTTTGATTTTCCGGTAGTGATGTTATATTATACGGGCTTGATATTGACGATTGATAGCTGGGTAGTATACACATAAATAACAGGAGTGTATAAAATGTTTTATGTAAAAGGTTTGTCTTAAATCTTCGAGGATTTTGATTTTGAGGAATTAGATGCGATGATTCGTCATCCTTGTCTGGTGGTGTAGCATTGTTCTGTACAGGTAGTAACACTAATTTATTTATGGGACGTTTAATTATGTTATTTTTAGTTTTTAGTGACACCACTCTGACGTAACCGTCCTTGCCGGGGTGAAGCTCGTGCACCCTGCCCAGCGGCCATTTACCAGGTGGTATTAACTCCTCCTTTAACAGTACGATGTCATTTATTTTCAGGTTTGATGTCGGCGTTGTCCATTTTGATCGTGTTTGTAACTGCTGAAGGTACTCGCGTGACCATGTTTTCCAAAACTGTTTATTTAAATTTTGAACAAGGCTCCAGCGTTGTGATATATTTATATTTTCTGTTTCAGTTTGCGGACGTGATAATAGCGGGCCACCAATCAGAAAATGACCTGGTGTGAGGATTTCATCTTCCGCGTTTTCAGTGATGGCACAGAGAGGTCTCGAGTTCAGACACGCCTCCACTTGGTGAAGAAGAGTGCTGAACTCCTCAAAGGTAAGTTTTTGGTGTCCAATTACACGTACTAGATGATGTTTTGTGCTCTTTACAGCTGCTTCCCACAGTCCACCAGCGCTGGGCCATGAGGGAGCGTTGTAATGCCAATTGATGTCCATATCCTGAATTTTGTTAAAAAACTGTAAGTCGATACTGTCTATGATCTGTTTATATTCAGCCTTTAAGACTTTGTTAGCTCCAACGAAGTTTGTCCCATTGTCACTGTAGACGTGCCGAGGTGTTCCTCTGCGGCTGATAAATCTTCGAAAGGCGGCAAGAAACCCCTGTGTGCTCAAGTCGGATACAAGCTCCAGATGAACTGCTTTGGTGGTAAGACAAACAAAGACTGCAATGTATCCCTTCACGGTTTTTATTCCACGTCCTTTGTTAGCCTTTAGCTCGACATGTCCTGTAAAGTCTACGCCTGTGTGAGTAAACGGACGGGATGGGTTAACTCTTGGTTCCGGGAGATCCGCCATAATTTGATGTTTGCTCTCTTTATTAAACCGTCTGCATATAACACAGTTACGTAACTGATTTTTTACTGTCCTTAATCCGCTTATAATCCAAAACTGTTCTCTGATAAGTGCTAAGGTGAGTTTGGGACCTCCGTGTAATGAAGATAGATGTGCTTTATTTATGACCAGTTGCGTAAGGCGGTTTTTGCTTGATAAAATTGCTGGATGTTTTGCACTGCTGCTGATATTAGAGTTACTCAACCGGCCACCTACCCTTAGTATTCCATTGCTATCAATGTAAGGATTAAGATTGAGAGTGCTACTATTTTTCCCCACATGACCAAGTTTTGTGATGTTTTTAAATTCATTTACAAAGTCTTGCTGCTGTATTGTTTTGATTATAATATTAAAGCTATTACTTATTTCCGAGACGGTCAATGTTTTTGCAGGAGTCACATTACTATCGTTCCGCGCGAGAGCGATGTAACGAAACACCCATGATAAGACTCTTGTAGCGTGCGTAAGGGAGCTATATTTATTTAATAAATTATCAATAAATAAATATGTTTCATTTTGTTGTAAGGTAACGTTCACATGAATAACTTTTTTTGTTTCTATTTCAAGGGCGGCATAATCAATTTCTGTGTAGTTTTCAGGTTTGAAATTTAGCAGCCATCTTGGGCCTGACCACCACAAATCATGCTCAACCAACTGCGTAGCTGATATCCCACGCGACGCGCAGTCTGCTGCGTTCTCCTTTGATGATACATGATACCATTTTGTTGCCGGAATGACTTCACTAATCACTTGTACTCGATTAGCTACGAACTGTTTCCATTTTGATAGGTCACCTTTCAGCCAACCCAGTACAACCATCGAGTCCGTCCAAGCATAAGTAGTGACATTATTTGTTATGAGAGTTTCTTTAATCTTCTTTATTAATTGTGACAAAAGAACAGCTGCGCACAGCTCAAGCCGAGGTAGCGACAGTTTTTTATTTAAAGGCGCTACTTTTGTTTTTGCAGCGAATAGGCGTGATGTACTCTTGCCCTTATGTTGTGATACAACATAAACAGTACAAGCGTATGCTTTTTCGGATGCGTCTGAAAAGCCATGTAGCACTATAGAATTTTCGGTATTCCCAACCTGTCGTGGTATTTTAAACTGATCGATGTTGTTTAAATCAAGTCTAATTTGACACCATTCCTTTTTATAATTATCTGATAATTCATCGTCCCATGATATATCTTGCTTCCACAAATTTTGATAAAATAATTTTGCTCTGACAGTCAGTGGCGATAACCATCCTAAGGGGTCGAAAAGTTGAGAAATTTCGGCTAAAACTTGACGTTTAGTATGCTTAATGTTAATTTCTTTCTTAAGTTTATTTTGATAGGTAAAAACATCGTTTACAGGATTCCATTGTAACCCAAGAGTTTTTCTCGATTCCTTGCACTTAAACTCAAATATAGAATTTAACTGATCTTCGGATAAGTCTGATAGAATGTCTGATTCATTGCTAGACCATTTTCTGATATTCATGCCTGCTCCTTTTAAAATGTCTATGAGCTGTTTTATTAGCAATCTAACTGTTGTTTTGCAATTGTGGCCTGATACCAGGTCATCCATATAAAATGATGTTTGCAACTCTGGTGCGGCTAAGGGGTACTTTTTGCCATCATCTAAAGCTAACTGTCTTAGGGTTCGCATGGTTAAGTACGGGGCTGCCTTGGTTCCGTATGTAACAGTAGTGAGGCAGTACTCTTGCAATTGTGAATTTGGTGATTCTCTCCACAAAATGCGTTGTAAATTTTGATGCGATTCATTTATAAACAAATTACGAAATGCCTTTTCTATATCTGCTGTAATTACATAATTATACTGTCTCCATTTTAATATCAATGATTGAAGGTCTTGTTGCAGGTTCGGGCCGCAATGCATGAGATCATTGAGACTTTTACCAGAGCTTGTATTTGATGAGGCGTTGAACACAACGCGGAGCTTCGTTGTGGTAGAGTCTGGTTTCTCAACGCCGTGATGTGGAAGATAGTACGTTATCTCCTTCGTGAGGACTGCTGGACGCATGTGGCCTAACTCTTCATACTCTTTCATAAATGACTTGTAGCTCTCCGCAAAGGCAGGTTTGCACGACATTTTACGTTCCAGCTGCTTAAATTGGGCAAAGGCCTTTGGTTTTGAACTACCTAGCTGGTTTTCAAAGCCGTTTTTCATTGGTAAGCTTACTTGATATCTACCATTGTCTAGGCGAACTGTTGTTGACTTATACAAATCTTCACACTGTTGGTCATCGATTGATAGCTCTGACATACCACTGCTGATGTCTTCAACTTCCCAATATTTTGATAGTTCTGATAACTCTTTGACAATTACATTGCAGTGAAAGGTACGTACGTTGCCTGATAGTATCCAGCCTAACCTGGTCTGCTGTGCAATCGGTGCATGGGACGGTCCTTTAATGAGGCCGTTCATTATTATTTCAGAATACACACTTGCATCCAATAAAAGGTCAATAGGTTTAGAAAGGTTGTATTCTGGGTCTGCCAAATCAATGTGTTGAAGATGCTGCCATGACTGTTTGTGGAATGATAAATTAGGTAAGTTGCTGATAAGAGATGATATAACTAAACCTTGTGTAGTAAACTCATAATCATTGTATATTGATTTGCATTCCAATAACACGGCTCCTTTGCTTTGCCTTGAGTCGTGCCCGATCCCCGAAATGAATGCGTGATATTTATTTCTAGGTAATTGTAAGAGTTGAGCTGCTCTTTCTGTAATTAACGATATCTGTGAGCCCTGATCTAATAAGGCACGCAGTGTAACATAAGAGCCATCGTAAGATTTTATCTGAATCAAGGTCGTCGTTAGTAAAGTTTCTTCATCATTTTGGGATACGTGATGCGTACTGAAATGTTTTACTGGTGTATATGCTGCTGATTTGATATTAGGAGTAGACTTTCCGACGGACTTAGAACTTGATGCAGTTTCCGTCCGTGATTGAGCAAATGCGTCATGAAGTTTCGTATTATGATCGCCGTTGCAATGCTTGCAACGTTTCTGCGAAATGCACACATTATTAAAATGATGGTATAAACAGTTTTTGCAAACTTTCAGTTTCGCAATTGTATTTATTTTAGCATCTGGGGTCATTGAATTAAAATTGTCGCATTGAAATAAATCGTGGCCTAGATTACAAAGTGGACAGCGACGCGTGTATGCTGCATTAGATTGAAAGTTACTTGTTCCAAATTTCTTATGATATGATGATATTTGCTTCTGTTCATTAGGATAATAGTTATTTCTTCTGAATGTATTTTCTTGATTTTGATATCTCTTAAATGTCTGCTGTTGGATAGGTTTCGGTAGCTCTCTTTCTCTTCTATGTATAGGTTCAAGAGCAATGAATTTTCCTTCCAAAAAATTCATTAACTCTGCTAAAGTTTGTAGCTCTCTTGGTGACTCACGGGCCTCCTTATATTCACTAAAAGTTTCAGGGTCTAACTTTTTTGATACCAAATGTACAATTAACGGATCCCATGTATTTGTGTTTACTCCCAAGTTGTGAATGGCATGAATGCACTCTGCTGTGACGTCATGTAAACGTTTGATTTCTGATGCTGTTTGACGCTGTATATTTGTTTGATTGAGAAGTGTCTCGATATGTTTGGTGAAAATAAGTTGAGGGTTATTGTACCTATGTACGAGTATTTCCCAAGCAGTGTCATAGTTTTCTTCGGAGATATACAGATGCTGGATAAGTCTTTCTGCTTCTCCCTTAAGCTTTCCCTTTAAATGCTGCATTTTTTGTGATTTACTCAACATATTGTTATTATGAATGGCGGCGGAATAGAGATCAAAAAATGTGGGCCAATTAACGTAGTTTCCGGCGAATATTGGAATTTCTAGGCGTGGAGTGGACAGCTGGAGATGACTCGATGCTGATAATTTTTGATTTATCTTGCGTTTCATGTCCTTGAACAATACTTCATGTTCATTAAATTCGGTGTCATATTCTCTGTTGTTACCTTGGGTGATGTTGTCAATATCTAAATGAAGGACGTCAATTGCATTCCATTTAGATTGAAGAGTACGTAGCTCGTCTTCGATCTCCCATTTTTCAGTTAATAGGTCAAGGTTTATTCCGTTCAATAGTCGCTTAAATGCTCTAATGTTAGTTTTCTGTTTTGATAGCAACTCTTGTAGTGGAGTTGGTTCTGATATTTTAACTTTAGAATCGACTGAAGTGGATTGCTTATATGAAAATAGTGTTTGATAAATTTCCATATACATTTTACGCGTCTTCTCGTAAATGTTTTCATGAAAATATTGCTCATCTCTCGAATAATCACTCTCTAAAAGAAGGTTGTTGTTGTGATCAAACTCTGCCCAGAGGTTCTCAAGCGTGTCTATGCGTCTCTTGATATAATCCGATGTCTTCCTGCTTTCCGAATCCTTATGGAAGTTACTCTTAACTTGCTTAATGGTTTCCAAAATTTCTGCTTGGCGGTTAATTAGAGTTTCCATCTTAATGAGTTAGTAATAAAAAAGGAACAAGCTTACTGATAAATGCTGATGCTGGTTGCTGGATATGGTAATTTAGTTACCGACTGCTCTGCTCACTCTGATGACTCTGCCGTGCAGCCTTGGGGCGCACAAGCAAAGAACTCCAGGAAAATCCCGGAAACGCTAAACTATGCCACTTAATTACACATGTAGTCACTGTTATGATATAATTGTTCTGTATTTTATTGTCACTGATTTGTACTTTACTAAGTTTAAAAAAGTAAATGTTTATACAAAAAATAACAATGTCACTGATACTGATAACCGACACTGATATATACTGATAGTCAATTAATTAATTGTTTGTAAGTTTATAAAAGTTTTACTGATGATAGGTACTGATAGCTCGCCCGGCACTCGACTTACGCGGATCCCTAATTGACACGAACGCGCGCACTCGATCAAAGCCAAAAGGACTGATAAATAGGTGATAGGTAAATAAATGCTCGAAGGACCACAATATGTAGGGACTGGCTCTACACACTTTAGATGATAATTATGATAGCTGATTGATATGATAAACTGATGCTGCTAGGAACTAATATTAGGATGTCGGAAATGATACAACCGTGTTGAGTGCTAACCGTAGTTGAACTAATTTATTGAATAAAATACCGGCGCGTGTGCAAACATAAAATGCATGTAAGCAAATTACAAATATTGCAATAATTAGGTATTGCTTAATGTGCGGTACACCGTACACGCCCCCTTTATAGTCGAAGGAGCATCTAGAACTAGGTACAGAGGCGTCGCTGCTGCGTCATCCGCACTATAGAAACCTATGCCCATTGACATGTCAGTGCTCACTAGTCCTGGATGCATAGAATTCACAATAACTCCTCTGGGCTCGAGATCTCTCTGCTGCACCATCGTTAATGCACTTAGAGCCACTTTCGATACTCTGTATGCTGATATAGAGCCATTGTCAGCGAAATCGGTTCGTTTAAAAGTGCCTTTCTTGACAGATTCAAGGTACCACTCGACAAAGTCATCAATATCAGATCTAGTAAGATCCTTTTTGCTTAACTTCTCAATCCACTCTTCATTCCTAATGTTGGATAAATGTCCGCAATCACTAGATATATTTAAAACTCGTGCACCATCTTTTAATAATGGGAATAAGAGCTTATCTACTGTTTTTATGCCTTCATAATTAATATCGATAACGTTTTTACTATCTTCATACACATTCTTTAAACTCACAACAGCAATTGCAGCATTGTTTATTAATATATTGATACCTGAGTAGTTCTCTTTGATGTGATCCCGAAACTTTTCGACAGAGGCTTTGTCAGAGACATCTAATTGATGGTATCGGGGATGAAGTCCAAGTTTCTCCAATTCTGAAATAGCTTCAGTTCCTCTTTTTTCATCACGTGAAGTTAAGTAAACCACACCATCGAATCTTGAGCACAAACCTTTAACTATAGCAAAACCAATCCCTTTATTGGAACCAGTAACTATTGCCACTTTTTCTGACATGACTTAACGTTAGGAATAATGTGTTGTTACTAGTTATCGCCGTAATAGTTTTATTTGCTATGAAGATAACCTTTATCAAACGATAATAATTCTACTATCTCGCTGCGGCTACGGCTGCCCGAACGACGAAAAGACTTGTTGATAAAACATTATTGATGTTGACATATTTGCTCTCATAAATATTTTCATTTCTTTCTTATACAACACATTTTAACATTATATTTACATTTAATAATAAACATTAGCTTATTGTTTTTCTTCACATATCACTATTTGATTAAGCGACAAAATATCGTGGTTCATGATTACTTAAAACAATAATTGCTTAAAAATAAAACAACCTTTCACCGGTTTTATTTTAAAAATATAATATGATGTAAATTATTGTACAATTTATGTTAAATTCTTTGTGAATAAACAAAATTACTTTACATTTAGTGCACACTTAAAATTAAATATTCATTCCGATAAAGTTTTTGATTTGAAATAGTAGTCCGCATTGTAATCGTACCAGTCAAGAACTCTTCTATCGTACCACACGTAGGCACCTTTCAAATCTTGAGGAGCCTGCAGCAGCAAATAAAGTGGGGTTTCAGCGGCTTGCTCAGTGCTGTAGAAGCCAATTCCGTTTGTCATGTCAGTTCTAACAAGTCCTGGATGCATCGAGTTGACTGCGATATTTCTACAAGCCAATTCCTTCTGCTGAAGAATCGTCATTGCGCTCAAACCTACTTTCGCCACTCTGTAAGCTGCAACTGTTCCACCGTCAGCAATATCCTCATTCTTAAAGGTTCCATTCTTGGATGATTCTAAATACCAACTCACAAACTCTTTTACATCACTTACTGTTAAATCTTTCTTAGATAATCTATCTATCCAATATTTGTTTCTGATGTTTGAAAGATGACCACAATCGCTGGATATGTTGAGGATACGTCCATTATCCCTTATCAACGGATAAAGGAGTTCCTGTATAGTAAGAATGCTGTAAAAGTTAATGTCTATAATAGTCTTGCTTTCTTCATAAGAATTAAACAGTTGAACACTGTTCGCGACTGCCGCATTGTTCACCAATATATCTATCCCTCCATGTTTCTCTTTTACATAATCCCTGAACTTTATCACGCTTTCTCTTTCGGTAACGTCAAGTTGATGGTATTCAGGGTATAGTCCGAGTTTGTTCAATTGGTCCACAGCAGCTTTGCCTCTACCATCGTCTCTTGAAGTTAAGTATACGACTCCCTTGAAGTTCTGCAACAAGCCCTTGACTATAGCAAAGCCGATGCCTTTATTGGAACCGGTAACAACTGCTACTCTCGATGACATGTCTATTCTCCAGTGTGGAATCCTAATAACTAACTGAATAATAAGACTATTTATAGTTATCATAAATAAAGTCAATATAATAATTAGGATGACCTGTGGGTTTATCTTTAAGCGGAGTTGATAATGTGAGCGTCGATAAACAACGCTTGTGTTCTGAGAAAACAAAACATCACGTAACGGATGGGCGGCCGAGGCGGGTACCGCACACAGAATGAATGTCATCGATAACGTACCGTCTACATGTTATGGTAGTCGTTTGTGGAGTAAAACAAACCAAACCCACAACAATATCATTCAATCAATTTGGAGGGATCTCTATAAATTTCCCAGGAATTATATGACGGCGACTATCCATCATTTGATGTACGAGTGCGAGTAGGAATCGTGAGTTTGCTTCGAACGTTATAACTGAAAGAAAGAAGCGGCTGTGATAGCTGCTTTTTAGCGAATATACAGTTTTGTCCTGAAATTAAAGAACATAGTTTTAATTTCTCATTAAACACTAGAGTAAACCTTAAAGTGATTTTAGATACATCTTGTTTCTATTTATTAGTTCAGATATATTACATTCTTGTGAACAATCTATACTTCTATACTAATATTATAAAGCAAAAGAGTAAGTTTGTTTGGTTGAATGCGCTAATCTCAAGAACTACTGGTTCGAATTGAATAATTATTTTTGTGTTGAATAGTACATTTATTGTGGAAGGCTATTGGCTATATTACATCGCGCTAGGACTAATAGGAGTGGAGCAGCAATGAAAAATGCTGCAAAAACGGGAAAATATTTTTTTTTGAGCTTTCTTTGCGTGCGCTGCGTAGATTGTTCGCTGATAAACGCGGGTGAAACCGCGGGGCACAGCTAGTATAATATACAATTAAACTTGCTTCAAATAGGATTCCAACGACTGAACTGCTGTGATAGCCGTGAGCTATGTTCAAGTGCTACTTTTAGTCTCGATATAACTAAATACATAATTACAGCAACGTAAATGCAAATCATCACCATCATCATCACCAGCTCTTTTCATGTCCCCACTGCTGGAGCACGAGCCTTCCCTATGGATCGATAGAGAGAACGGGCCATAAATCACCACGTGGACCCAGCGCGGATTAGTGGTTGTTAATTACTGCTAACGCAGCCGAGAACAACGGCTTTACATGCCTTCCGAAGTACGGAGGAGCTCGAGATGACAAATTTTTTGGTCACCCATCCGATGACCGGCCTTTGCGAAAGTTGCTTAACCTTAGCAATCGCAGACCGGGCGCGTTAACCACTGCGCCCTCGAGCTCTTCAATATAATAAGATCTACTCATAAGAAATCCACGAAACGAATATTACTTACTTACGTGAAATGGTGACGTCAAAAATAAAACGCGAAATCGTTTGCGGTTAGGAAGCGGAAACGGATTGGCTTGGCGATAAAAGTCGTATTTTATTAGTCCAAGAATATTAGGATGCCAATGGTATACGAGCAGAGACTGTTTATTGAAAGGATTTGAAAAGGCTAAACTATTTCGTGGTTATTAACGATAAATTATGTGGGTTGTCTTCCACTTAATGACATAGTTTTTTGGTTTCCACTGTCTGACCGAGGCTGTCTTTTTGTCTTTCTAAACATCCCTCATGTTTGTTTTTGGCATCAATCGCTAACTTTCGACATCAATTTATTATAAAAAATAGCCTTTGATGTCCCATCTTGGTAATTAGGTCTCTATCATTATAATCAAGTAATCACTACAATTGATGGGAAATGGCTTAATGCCACCACGCTTGCTAAATGGTTGGTGATCACAATCCCGGGATAGGCATCGAAAAATTTGAAACTCACTTTACCCGACCTGGGGATTGAACCCGGGACCTATCGGCCACCCGGCCACCGAGGCGTCGATGAATTTATAATTTATGTCTTACTAGCTGTGCCCCGCGGTTTCACCCGCGTTAAGCTCCACTCCTATTAGTCATAGCGTGATGTAATATAGCCTATAGCCTTCCTCAATAAATGGACTATTCAGCACAAAAATATTTTTTCATTTCGAACCAGTAGTTCCTGAGATTAGCGCGATCAACCAAACAAACAAACAAACTCTTCAGCTTTATAATATTAGTTTAGATTATTTATGTAATTTTTTTTTTTTTACTGAACTCCGTTTGGTAACCCTAATAGGAAATTAAAACAAAATTAAGATAATGCACTATTTCTAAGCGGCTTATCACTCAAGATAAGAGAAGTCTTCACTTCTCTTATCTTGACCCTTGTGACCCTTCGGTCACATTCAATGCATCTCCACAATTGGAATTATGGACGGACTTGAAATTATCTGCACATAATTTAGTTACATCGTGTATATTTTTTTAGGAGTTTTTAATCATGATTAATGATTTACCCAATGTTGTGAAAAATTCAAAATGTTTATTATTTGCAGATGACCTTAAGTTGTCGTTGAATATAGGAAGCGTGGGGGATGGTGACAAACTCCAGGAGGACATAGATAGGGTTGTTAAATGGAGCAAAGAAAATATGTTACAATTCAACACATCCAAATGCTCAATAGTAACTTTTACACGCAAACGCACGCCGATAGAATGCTCTTATAACATTGACGGAATACCTTTATGTCGAGTAAAACAAATAAGGGATTTAGGAGTAAAGTTTACAGCTGATTTAACATTTAAGGATCATATCATTGATATTTGTAAAAAGGCTTTTAGAACTCTAGGCTTTACTTTGCGAACGGTCAATAGTTTCACTAATGTACAGGCTATAACAGCTTTATATAATACATTAGTTAGGAGTCATATGGAATGTAACGCGATGATTTGGGCCCCTTTTGAACAAAAGTACAGCCAAATGTTGGAAAAAGTACAAAATAAATTTATACGATATCTGTATTTAAAGTTGTATGGAGTGTACCCATTTTACCCACTGCAGTACCCTACATTATTTGTTCTGGGTATGGTAGGATACAACCAGCTTAGAGTCAGGAGAGAGCTCAGGCTAGTTTCGTATCTTTTTATGGTGCTTAGAGGTAACATATCCAATCCGGAGATGTTAGAGATGATGGGTGTTTATGTTCCGGATAAATACGTATGGCGACGACGACGGCCAAACCTACTGTTCGTCCCTAGAAGTCGAACTAATTTACTGAAAGAGGCGCCACTGACGCGCGCCTTTTGCACAATCAACCTCATCGATAAAGAGACAAATTTATTCATGTGTTCATTGAGCGAATTTACAAAATTAGCTAGTTGGACAATTTGTTATAAATAAATTCAATCGCTTCATCTATCGCATTGGGGATAAAAAAAAAAAACCTGTAATGATAGTTGTAAGTTTATGTGTAAATAAATAAATAAATAAATAAATATATATTTTTCTAACCAATTTTTAATGGCGAGTATAAATTAATTAGTATGCCCCTTAAAAATTGTCGACAGTCATAATAATAATAAATTTCAAGCATCGATACCCCTTACACAAATACCTTAAAGTCTAACATACCTACATTTACAACACAATCTTTTAGTTTATATAACTTTTAACTATGTTTGTTATAACTTTGACGAAAATCAGATAATGATTGACATTACATGCTGTACATACAAGCAGCGTGATCGTATCAAAATGTTTGAGCAACGCGACGAGCAGCAATGTGCTTGTCACAACACAACAACAGCGGCAGGCGTATTACCGAAAAAAGCAACTAGTTGTTAATTTGCTCTAGTTGCGGTTTTACGGACACAAATCGCCCAATGATCGTTCACTCAGTGCATTTGCGATTAAAATTAGTGTAATAGTTTACACACATTGAGCGTGTAAATTATTTATCAACCGCAACTATAGTACAGTCGCGTTAGCCTGCGGGAACCAAACGCCAATGCAACAGCCGGGAACATCCAATAACCGGTTAACACGACGGGAGAGACTACATTGATCATCGCGACGCGCCAACGACATCACATACGGTTAACCGCGTTTAATTTAATAATATAGATAGCTTTTCATCATTTATTTTCCACCACGGGAAGCGCTTTCATCTTTTCTGATGGAAAATGACAATCAGGCTGAAGAGGGAGCGCACATTGTTTTCTTATGATTACGCGAACACTACAACCTTACACTTTCTAAGGATTTACTCGCGTTTAATTTTTTCTTTTTTTACTGGCTGTCTGTTTTACCCTTAGAGCATCTAAGGTTTTACCACATTGACACCACAGACCCTATCCAGGGTGTGTTGACAGCGCTGAGGTGCTCGTAGCTTCATAACCAATTACGATTCACGCAAAATTTTATAGATCTTTTGGTGTATCATTGGTGTGGCGCAGTGGTGGTGTTGGGGCTGGGATTTAATAGAATGAATGACGTAATTTGATGTTCAATGAATTGTTGTTCTTTAACAAACAAGCATGATGTTTGCACAGTGTAGACTTATTACCGCACCTTGATATACAACGAAAAAATGTATACAAAATAATAACTCGATTACACAATAGTTACAGAGATAACTTTACGTAAAATATGTTTTAAATCAGGATAGGTAAAACCACTTTGAACCGAACTTCATTAAGCCACGGGAGAGTAACGAATCCCTTTTAGTACCCATATTGAAATTCACCTTAGTCACACACTTTTGTAATTTTGTAATTTAAAGGCACATAATGTGACGTTTCAAATGAGGTTTCATTTTAATTGAACAGCGTAGCCAATTGGATATTTCAAAAAAGATGCTCAAGGCATTTGAAACTCTATAACCGGCTGCCAAGTGCCACATTAACTTATTAGCACGTGCGAGTGCAATCTCGCCGGATCGCCTTCTTTACCCATTACTTTCCCTTTATTCCCGCTATCGCGATGGCTCGCGCCTCCCATTGTGCGTCGGCTCTTCAAAGGCCCTAAGCATTTAACTTAAAGGCCTCGTGTCCGAAGTTGGGCGGTCTCAACTCTTTTATCAAAGTTTTTGTATTATCCCGCCCGCTTAATACAATTACACCCGCACTCCTTCCTCCGATAGAAATTTAACTCTTTTTTCCTTGAAAGTTTATTCAATTTGCTAGGCTTTCACGTTTTGTGTCTCCTCAGTCGTAAATATTTTAGTATTGGTGATAAAGTGTCGACGTTTCGTTTGAGATATATGGCTTCGTGGGGAGATGTTGAGATTTGCAGTCGGCTTGCTTCTGACGAACAGAGTTATGCGTCTGTTACTTTTGAAAATTCTTATGTTTTGAGGCTGCTGAAGAAACCGATAGCTAAACACATTTTTTATAGTGTCTCTAAATAGAATGCAGCTTGGGGGCTATGAACAAAGATTTTCTATATCTTTGTTCAGTACTAAATAAGTATTACCATGTTGCTAGATAGACTGTCTCATTATATAATCGAAGTTGTGTAAGTTTTTTAAACCTAAATATTTTCAAAAAAAATATAAAAAAAAATTTGAAATCTTCACCACGTCGTCGCCATAACACACATTAAAAATAATAACAACACAAAACAACGCAAATCTAAATCTACGTGTAAATAATTCCCTACACATGCATTTGTGTATAGGTCGGTTTCAAACTCTAAGTGGTTTAATCAAATGTGCTCCAAGCTTAACAGCAAGTAAGGCAAGCGAGCGGCCGTAGGAATCGCAGCGGCGCGGGCGCGGGTGTTGGCAATTTGCAATTTGATTTGGAAGTTACTTCAGGCACAAAATAAGGAGACCCAGAAGGTAAGCTTTACACATACCGCGCCAAAGCAACGCACACATAGACAACGTCTCACGGACACGGGATCTCGCTGCGCTCGGCAGGCTTATTACCGATTTTTAAGTGACAGTCTCAATCGCTACAACTTACAATTACAATTATAATATCGCTACCAAAACACATATTTCGTATTGGAATGTAGAAGCTACGATAGCGCCAGAAGCCAAAAGATTGACGAACTAAAAGCAAATGCGTAACTCAAAGTGCATGACGGCGCTCTAAAAGAAACCGATCTAAAAAAGAATAATAATGTAGTGCAGTTTTATTAGTGGAATACGTATTTGCGTTACTTCTCCGGCCCTGCAACACTACGGCAGCTTGGAACGGGTTGGTATGTCGTAAGGCGAGTAGATCCGAAAAAGTTGTTTCATTTCAATGTGTAGTGTTCGCGTAAACTTTAGAAAACAAAATGTAAACCGACCGATTGTAGCAACCGCAACTAGTAGCAGTCGCGTTGCCATCGTGCAATTAGCAACTGGTTGCTTTTTTCGGTAATTAGCCTGCAGGCTGATGGGCTGGTCCGAGATTTCGTGTCCGTGTGACGTGTGCGTTGCTCGAGCAAGTCTGTATGAAGCTTACTTTCTGCAGTTTCCTTATTTAGTGGTTCAGGCGCGGCTGCCGTACACAGGTAACTTTGGCGTCAACATTTACTTATTTCATTGCAGAACGTTTTGACAATATTCCATTTGCTGAAGTGTTTGTTTTGAACTTATGTGCTATAAACCGATTTTGGGGCAGGATCTGTTTAAGCTGTAATTTCGGTTGTGGTTTGTCTTGTTGTAGATATAATTGTAGGGATATTTGTACGACTTCGTGATATTGCTGTAACTACTTTAAAGCTCTGGTTGCGTAGTTTGAATATTTCAAGCATATCCGTAACAAGTTACAAGGTGTCACAAGGATTTGCAAAGCAGATGGAAAGTGTTTTCTTTAGATATTAAAGATAAATTAGATAAACAATTATTTTATAAGTCTAACTGGTTTTAAAGATTTTTATAAAATTACCTGACGGGAATCAAACTGCTCCTGGAAAATCCTGCTCGTGGAAATTTTTTCAACATTTGTGGTTTTGTAATTTGTTCGCAACAAAATTTGCATTAAGAAATTATTTGAACATTTTGGAAAAAGATCATTCATTTTTATGTTACTATTCTTTCATGGTGTTCTTTTAATTTAAGATACCATGTTACTTTTTATCATTATGGTTGACTATAATATACACAAGATGTTTGATACTTTCTACATTTATCCAGTTTTGTTATTCCGACCTATATTCAAAAGTTCATTGAAAACATTTAACACTGTGTCCGTACGAGCCTGGCGCGATTGTCCAATGAATCGTGAGCGAGCAGTTAGAGCGTCATTCTCCGCTTGGCAGCCTGCCTGCCGCGCCTCGTACTATACCTACTACGTATTTTATTTTTTTATTGATTGGAAAGGCATTACAGGTTGGTTAAAATTAAAGAATCGCCCGCATCAACTTTTAAAAGAGCCACGATTTAAAAAATTAATAAATAACAGACTTAGACTTTGAATATTTTATTCTTTACTGCCGGAATGTATCAATGCTTATATAGTCGACAGCCCTTCTTTATAACTAGTAAAAGTGCTATTGATAAGTTACAGAACGCCCGCATAGACCTGGAGACTGCTAATTTAATATCATCTCACGGGTGTGACAGTAACTTGATTGTGACATTTGGATCACGTAAAAATTAGCAAAATCAGGTCACAGTCACCGACACAAGATAATAAACTATTAGAAGTTTTAACCGCCTCTGTGGTCTAGTGGCTAAGACCACCAGTTTAGATCCAGAGGTCCCGGGTTCGATTCCCAGCGGGGGGTACATGTTTGTGTACTCGGTTTGGTTGGTGGTAGGGCTTGTTTGTCCGATTGGCTAGCTACCACCATCTTATCTAAATATGTCGCCATAACATCAATGTTTGTAGCATTGTTGTGTTCCGGCAGCTAGAGATAAGATAGCCAGTGCCTCATTAGTTGATGAGGATCCCGGGTGAAGTGCGCTTCCATCATGACCTTATCATCACTTAACATCAGGTGAGATCAAGGCACTGTGCGTAACCGTTAATAAAAAAAAAGTAGCAGAATAAACGCTTTGTTAAGATATTGGATAGCACCAAATATACATTTATAAAAACTGCGCCAAACAAGCTTTGGCAAGAGGCGGGTGGCGAGCCTGTAGACACAGCTACCGGGACCGGGAGACACGCATGACCACGACTGCTCTGTCAAGAGTAAACGACTGAGAGTAAGAAGAAGAAGAACAAGAATAGGGAATGCATTAAAGTGGTACCCCTGATAAGCGCGCCGGCAGTGAGCTGTCCGGATCGCGGCAGGCTGTTAGCACGCCCGTCCTCAGTTGGCAGCGCGCCACAGAGCCCCCTGAACGACCCCTCACAGTTCATTGTTACGACCAGTATAGTACCTATCAGCATCTGGAAGAGGTCGTTGGCAAGAGGTGAGCTTGGAAGTACATAGTTATTTCTTAAAAAGTTTATTTAATACTGGAAAATGCAGTGTAGAACGAGGCGATCTTACTTTTTTATGAGATGGTGAGTCATCTTTTCTTTTTATTTCTTACAGGTAAGCACTTGATTTTCATCTCACCTGATGATAAATGATGATAAGGCGGAAGGTGAAAGCGCACTTCATCCGAAATGGTTAACTACTGAGGCACTGTCTTTTTTATTTCTTGCTGTCGGAGCACAACAATGCTAAAGACATTGATGTTATGGCGACATTTAGATATGGTGGTAGCTAGCCAGTTGATGGTAACTGATGATAAGATCGCAGATGGAAGCACACTCCACCCGGATTACTAAATAACTGGCTATCCGATGACATATAAATGATAATTATAAACTATTTATAATATTAGTATCAGCTTTAGGTGAAGAGTTTGTTTCTTTGTTTGTTTGTTTGTTTGTTTGGTTGAACGCGCTAATATCAGGAACTACTGGTTCGAATTGAAAAAATATTTTTGTGTTGAATAGTCCATTTATTGAGAAAGGCTATATATAGGCTATAGATTGTTCGCTAATTAACGCGGGTGAAACCACGGGGCACAGCTAGCAGAATAATTAAAATGCCACTAACTTTATTATTAAGGAAACATGCTCAGACAAGATGGTAGTAGCTAGCCAGGCAGACTTATTATAAGCCCTATTACCAGCGAGACTGAGTGCAATATAATTTAATGGGATTATTTGTGAGATGATTTGAGTATCTGAAATCCAGTACAATAGATCGTGTTACCGAGACCGAGGGAATTTGAGACCGGTAATTTACAGTAGACCATAGACGCGGTTTAATGGCAAGATTTCTATACAATCTAGGGTTTCTAGTTATATAAATTTGTATAATGGATGTGCATAATACGAATATTTTTTGAACTCATAACCTCCGAATTTTAGGATTGTTTATATTACAGTTCAAAGTTTCTAAAAGATTTTCCTTACTTACTAAATTCAAGGACAATATTTTTACGGAATTCTTAGAGTGATATGGGAATATTCAGAAATGTTTCTGCATATTCATTTCCTACTGATGTTGCCGTGCACTATGTTGGCATTGTCGTTGAGATTTACTGACTGGGGGCTTAGACTCCAGAATTAATTAAAACTAGTGATGCACCAAATCTGTATCTACTTTAATTTACGAAACTCCTATCTGTGAAAACGACGGGTGGATAAATCTTGTTCAGCCACATTTAATATTGAAAATCTTTCTTTGATGTCGTGAAATGCATATTAAAGTAACTTATGATTTTATCTTAGAAAGGGTAGTAGGAGTTTATTAATAGGAGCACATTATATTTTATTATAATAATTAACACAGATTTGTGCATTTGTTTTGTTCTTTGTCTTGTGACAAATTGGTCTGTATCAATTATTTGTAAAAATTTTACTGCGTTTAGTCTATTGTAAAACCTGTATGTATTTTTATATTGTTTGTTTTCCAAATAAACTAAAATAAAATAAAATGTACTGCCACATATAACTTAAACTGCCCTTCCTCTCTATAAAGCTACTGGCTTTTTTTTGGGAGTTTACTGATGGCGTCACCCGGTCTATTAAGCCGGGCAGCGAGAAACTTAAAGGATTCTTCAAGCTGAAATACCGTTCGAGGGTTTCTAGAGGGAATGGCATCACGCAAGCATGTCCCCATTCCCTACTAGATTATCCGAGGGGTTCGAATCGAATAGGAAGCGACTGAATTGCGGAATACAAAAGTAGAGCTCACAAATTTACATTTTTCACAGGTATTATTTATGCAATAATATAAATAAGTTAAAGACAGAACTAAAAAGGTTGGTGTGTTGTATGCCGCTAACACAAAAATACAAAGATTATCAATATCCAACACAAACTACAAAAATGTACCCGAACAAAATATGAAGTGTACCCAAAGTGCTCGCGTTTTGTTACGCTGTGTTGGTACGCGATTCGTTTTGTCCTCCACTCTGCAGGTTTGTCTATTTACAAGTCCCGGCCGAAGGCATTGTGTAAGCAGTAAAGACAGTGAAAATAGTAAAACAGTAAAAGCGGGACAATCCGCCGATGCACGTGTCCGCTCCGTCATGAATAACGTATGAGTGACCTGTGGATACTGGCTAGGGCTGACACTGTTGTTCTGAGTGGATTGTGACGATTCAACTGCAAGAAGCAGTTATTTTATTTTAAATAATATATTTTTTATAAGACACAGTGGTCTATGACTCAAGGACTGCAGAATTGTACGTCCGAAATTCTTCCTCCATTCTTCTTTCATTCATCTTTCTAGTTAAACTGAGAGTTTTTGTTAAGTACGTGTTTGGTAACTAATTACAGTTTATTTCTAAAACTGAAAGATATTAGATTATACACAGGGAGTGCCTTTTAATGACGTGGTGATTACTTCGTATTTCGTAAGGTAATTTAGGTGGCCGTGTCTCAAACTAATTTGTTTTATAAAAAATAACAATTGCTGTGAATGATTGTGGCATCCCTGGTCCTCGGTATCGGGACCCCTGACCCTCGCGCTGAGTCTGCACTTGGCTGCATATTTTCATATCGATGGTCTGTGACTGGTCTGAACTTTATTTTGCTAGCCGTAAGCAACAGACTGTATTATATTTTCTTAAGATGGAGCAGTACTTTTGTAGGGTTCTGCAATAAGCCAGGAACCTATATGCCTTATTTATTTATTATATACGGGCACTTAGCCCATTAACATAACTAATCATTACCATCATTGCCTGCTCATTTTTATGTCCCCACTGCTGGGGCACAAGTCTTCCTTATGGATGTATAGGGAGAACGGGCCATAAACCACCACGCGGACCCAGTGCGGATTGGTGGTTGTTAACGACTGCTAATGCAGCCGGCACCAACGGTTTTACGTACCTTCCGAAGCATGGAGGAGCTCGAGGTGTAAAGTTTTCGGTCACCCAACCGATGAAAAGCCTAACCCTAGAATTGCAGACCGGACGCGTTAGCTACTGCAGTATCGAGCTCTTTGACATAACTAATCAGTTTACATATAACAATAAAAACTTAAAGTCTTAGTACATCATACATCATTTGCACAGAAAGATCGATAAGGTTTCGTTATGTTAGTATGTATATAGATATAACCTTTTTCCAGGGCTATTTGAGCCGAAATGCTAAATTATATGGCATGATTATATCTATATATCTTAATATACCGACTGCGAACCAAATTATACAATAAAATTATATACTGAAGCGTATACATAATTATTTTCATTCCTCTTTATGCGTTCGACTGTCCAATTAGCATTTTGAAAGAGTACCGAAACTATTGTATTTGTCCATAGAGACAGAACAATGAATGCTTCATCACATTCCATACAATGTGATATGGCAATAAAGTAATGCTTTGCTCAAACGAAGGTTTTGAAACGGGATTTTTAAAACTGTTCGAAGTGCTAATTGGACAATCGAACGCTTATCTCTTGCCATAATACCTCTTAATCTTCGTAATTTGCAAAACGCGAAACATCTAAAATTCCGGGAATATTAAATCAAAGTTTAAAATATTTTCTGTTTCTGTAAAAAGCAACTTTATAATGAAGTTGATATGAAATGTATAAACAAGTTGTACATATAAAGTAATGATAAATTAAACATTATTAGTAATGTTAAAGTAAAAAATACGAGAAATAATAATTGATCCACAAAAAAATAGTAGGCTAGCACCTAAAATGCTAAGTTAGCATCTGAATAGTAGTTTAGGTGCTAACTTTGTAGTTTTAGGTGCTAACTTAGTATTTTTGTGGGTTAGGTTAGGTTAGTTTGGTGATCGATTAAATACAACCCAAAATTTCTACCTTTTACCTTTTTACTATTACTATTACTTTTAAAAGCACAAGTGAACTTGTCTGGTTAAAGACTACAGCAACAAACTACATTAATTACGAAAGTGGTAGACACATTTATCCCAAGAAAATTGCCGCGAAAGAAAATCATAATATCAACCGGTAATCAGCATTTTTTCCTTCAATAACAATTACATTTACTAAGGTAACTATAGTGACGATGCTTCAGGATAAACACTCCGTCAATCTGCGTCGTCGCGTCGTTGGTGTAGATATTTCCGAAAGTAGTGCTTAGTAAACTGGTTCAAAGTTATTCGTCAGCTGTTTTGTTTATTCATACAGCTGGAATTCCCTTTTTATTACACTTTTCTGGCGCGGGGAAGCATAAAGGAACCGACGACGACGGAACGACAAGTTTGGCTGTTTTCGAAGTCTGTTTCTGTATGAGCGTTTTGTTTCCATTTTTCATTAACATAAAATGTCCCGATTTCCCGGGTATAGAAACACAGAAACCCTAACCTGAATAAAACTTGTTATAACAAATAAATATTTAATAATATTAACCTAAATAGTAACTAACTTAATAGCAATATTATAGTTTTATTTCTTTACAATGAACTTTAAAATAGATAACTAAATTTTACTTTTTCTTTAAATTACTTTTAAATACTCTTACATAACAAAATACCAAAGAATTTTACTACAAACTCACCTGATGTTCAATGCGAATGACTCGCCTTCACCTAATGTTAAAACGAAGTGGAGTTTAGACGCGAACACAGCTTTTAAAACAGGATATAACGTCAATTTATGAAGGGGATTATGAGGTTCATAATGGTTACAAAGACTTTACGAGCCACGCTTGGCGACAGTTTCATGTTATAAAACTAAATGTAATTGCCCTAATAAAAAAACCAGTTCGATATACAAACAAAATGGCGAAGAAAGATGCGACAAACTTTTTATAGTGAGTCTAAGGAGATTTCGAGGCAGCCCTTGTATCGTAGTTTCTGAAATCCCATTACGCTCGTCGCGTACTCCCGAGCCGGAGCAAGATGCTTGTATGCTAAAGATGACACAGTACTTTGACCGCTATATTTTGAGACGCGTGACACGAGTCACATCGTAGGAGTAGGACTCTTCACTTCTCTACCTTCAGTAGTCAATATTTTGACAATAGTTTATAGGGTTCCGTAGCCAAATGGCAAAAAACGGAACCCTTATGGATTCGTCATGTCTGTCTGCTGTCTGTCCGTCCGTATGTCACAGCCACTTTTTTCCGAAACTATAAGAACTATACTGTTGAAACTTGGTAAGTAGATGTATTCTGTGAACTGCATTAAGATTTCCACACAAAAAAAAAAAACAATAAATTTTGGGGGTTCCCCATACTTAGAACTGAAACTCAAAAACTTTTTTTTCATCAAACTCATACGTGTGGGGTATCTATGGATAGGTCTTAAAAATGATATTGAAGTTTCTAATATATTTTTTTTCTAAACTGTATAGTTTACGCGAGAGAGACCATTCCAAAGTGGTAAAATGTGTGTCGTCCCCCCCCCCTTGTTACTTCTAAAATAAGATATTGATAAAACTAAAAAAAATATATGATGTACATTACCATGCAAACTTTCACTGAAAGTTGGTAAGAGCGAGATCTAGTATTGTAATAGTATTATAATAAGTACGAGTATACTAATCAAAGCTATTGGCAATGGGCATTGAACCAAGATTTCTCGCATTCAACATGAGCATCTTACCTTCGGCCACAGGCACATTAAAAATGGTTTTTATAACCTTATGTCGTTTCATTTATTATTATATGATATTGAAAATTGTAATAAGAAAATTCCGATCTTACTCTACGATCCACACGTAAAGCATCAAAAAGCTTTGCCTTAAACATAGTGCAGGAAACTCCCCGTATCAGTTTAGATATCGCAATAAATATTTCAGCCGCCCGAGCGGGCCGCGCTGAATCATACATGATGTTTGATTCGATGCTTTGAACATATGGCCGACGACTAAAGCAAGCAGATATTGATAAGATGAAAAGGAATTTAAAATGCTTGTGACTTAGGTAAATATAGGACGATTTTGTTAATATAAACTTTTCTTATACCTACCTTCTCCGATAAATTGTGTGGTTCAATACCAAGTAAATGATTGATGATGTTGTTGATGAATTATGTTTTATCTGTTATATTATTAACATTATCAACTGATATTTTTATTATTTTAAATTTTTGCATTTTGTTATATGTAGTTACAAGATAAAACTTTATTAGAAAAAAATTAACCAGTCTCAGAAAGGTCTAGTGGGAATCGTACCCACAACCTTTGGATTACCGGTCTAATGCTCTGACCGCTGAGCTCGAGCTTCTTGAGACTGGATAATTTTATATTATAAATTGTATATAAAATAGTAATATTAATTCATTGTTATCAAATCAAAGTTTGCAATACTTATATTTTTATCAACACGATTATTCACAAAAAAATCTACAATATCATATATTGTCATACACAGTTTTAAACTCAGGGCTATGAGTAAAGGTAATGTGTGCCCTCATAAACAAATCCGAACCATTGTGCAACTAAGACATTGTCCACAAGAGATAAGAAAAACAATTAAGGGAGGAACATCACAATGTAAGATTAAATTAACACGAGATTAATAAGAGAATTAAAACCAGTCAAATGAGAAATCCAACTCATGCTTGTGCAATCACTCATGCTTGTCTCTATTGTGACCATAGTATATTGCCATTATGTCGTGCACAACACTGCAAGCCTGAACTAAACTCCTGGAGTGACATTTGAAGAGCCTTACTCCCCGAATGTGATTACCGCACGCGGCCCATATTTCCGGCCGTCGCACACTTGGCGTCGTTCCCGGAAAGCCTTATATAACCTGCCACAATCACTCGGGGACTGGAAAGGAGTACTCGTATTGCGAGCCTTGATTGTGTTGCTTTATTTAAAAGACAACTAAAGATGTCTGTTGTGACTGAGTTCTTAAAATACCTTTGTGAACATTCTTATGTGTACTTGGGTAGCAGGGACTCACTATAATAAGGTTGATAGAAAAAACAATGCCCACTACACAATAATCATTACACTAAACAGTTCTCGAGTAGCAACTGCGTACCGGAAAACGCAGTGTGGGCAGGCCTCCAACAAGGTGGACCGACGATCTGTTAAAGGTCGCGGGAAGCCGCTGGATGCGAGCAGTACAAAACTGGTCGTTGTAGAGATCCTTTGTTCAGCAGTGGAGTCTCTTGACTAAGATGATGATGGCACAATCTACCTTTATTTTTTTATTTTTTATTAAATGTTAAAAGGTTTTATCATTTATAACCAATTCGTTTAAATCAGAATACGAACACACTATTATACACATTAGCAAGTAATTAAAAAAATACTCCAATCCTGAAGCATTAACTCAGCACGTATATTCACTTGAATTCACTGTTTTAGCTACGCTGACTGTGCTACGCCGTAGCCGCTACGGCTACAGGTTCTCATTATATGCGAATGAATCATACTCGTATCTTTCATTTAGTGCCATTAATCGTATCGTGAGGTTAATCAACAAAACACGTACATAGGTACCTACTTTACGATCGGCCGCGCTGCTCAAAAACGAAAGCGCGATCGTAATCCTCACCCGCCTTGGTATAATGTTATTTGCATTTAATTAGTAAAACACAGTTGTTACACAAATAATCCGGCTTCGTTTGGAAAAAAACCGAAACACGTAATTTGTCCCAATCCTTTGCGCGCCCGCGTTACTAATTAATTAAATTCCCGTCAAAAAATAGAATTCGTTAATAAAAAATGCTGAAGCGGGATAGAGGGGAATTCCCGGTGTTATATTAGAATTAGCCGGGATTATGCGGGATCGGACTTAATTACGCGATCCGAGCGAATTGCGCTCGCTCCGCTTTTTATAAGGAGGCTTTTGATGTGTGCGAGCACAGCTAACGACGAGGGACCGGCCTATACAGCGCTGTATATACAGGGAACAATTAAGAAAGGATGATGCAGAGTTTACGAGGCCTCTTGCATTATTTATTACAATCGGAACCGAGTGCTGGCCTCTCTTATTAAGCTTTTGCAGTTTAGAACAAAATTACATCGCGAAGTTTAAAATCAAGCAGAAATAGATTTTTCTTTTAATACTATACTAACTTTAATACTGGTACTTTATTACTAATAAAAATTGTATTAAATATGTATGTTAGACCTTACGGTATTTGTATATAGGCCATCGTAGCCTGAAATATATGATTATCTTTATTATTATTATTAATTTTGCTCACCAATGTATTTGACTGCCATTTTGAATAAATATTTTACTAGTTTAAGAAATCTTTTAAGAATAATTTACACGAAATAACACCTTGTCTGGTATCTACCTTTTTCTACCATCAAGTTGCCACTTGATGGTAGAAAAAGGTGCCTTATTTTGCATTATTGTTGCTATGAAAGCGTAAGTAATGAATATGTGATATTCTAAATAATTATCTCTAAAACACCTAACAGTCTTTCATATTGTCATGAAATTTACATCCAGCTTTTCAAGACTGATGCTGTTAGTAATAAAGTTGAAATAGAATAATGTAGGCCCAGATGTTTTAGTGCGAGCCGAGGACAGATCTGGGAAGGGCAATCTCGAACGCACGATGGTTGTACCACGACCACGAGCGACTTGCGACGAACGAGAGTTCGCTCTGCTCATTGCGCTCTTACTATTGTAGTTTGCCAAGTCTTATAAAGCAGAGCGAGCAGTGTAGAGGGAAAATACGCAATGCGTTGCAAAGCACATGTAGTCTTGGTCGCGCCATAAAAGGCTTTGACGGGAGGAGTATCCTTGGATAAAGGAGAACGGCTAATATGTATGAACACTTGTAAATTTGTATTTGTTTTATGTTTATGTTGAAAGGATAAGGCTCTCTCCTATTTATAATATATTTACAATTAAAGATTGGTTAGTAAAATATTTCTTTGGTTCACAGTACGTTACAGGCGACAGGTATATCAATGTTTCTGAAAGTCTACCTTCAAATTTTTTACCTGCTTTTTGAGCCCTTCGAAATAAAAAAATACCATGCGTATGTTGTGAATAGACATTTCTCCGTGAACACCAGCAAACTGCAGATTTCAAGCCCGATAGTAGAAAATTACTTTTACGCTTTTTCGGTATTAAATAGATAGGTTATACCTTAGGTTTGCAATTAAATACCACATATGAACCACTTCGAATCATCATCATAATCAGTCCAAATCAGTCCATTGTTGGACATAGGTCTCTCCTAATGCAGATCACTAAGCTTTGTATATAAAAGGTAAATAAGTATGCGTGAGTTTATCTAGGCGTGGCGCGGTGGGTGCTACTAGCTTGCATTTGTTCCACACTCGTGGCAGGCGTTACAAACAATAGTTCTTTTTATTACACCCCACTGCTGGATTTGAGAGTAAGATTCTGTAAAAAAACAACGTTGCTTTAAAAGTAGCTCCTAAGCAACTCGCATTCCCTACTGGTATTAACTTCTCAGTTGTAAATTGAAAAAGCGATGATGTTATAAATGTTCAAATAATTTTTAACGAAAAATTTTGTTGCGAACAAATTAAAAACACAAATGTTGAAAAAATTTCCACGAGTAGGATTTGAACCTGCACTCTTCTGACATTCCGGGTCAGGTGCTCTTCCAATTGAGCTATCGTGGTTCTAACCAGTCCGCCGAAATTATTCAACGCTTTTTACTTTGAAAGCCAAAGGCGCCTATTCAATGTCAACAACTACCGTCACTAACATCCGATCATAATATTTTTACAAATATTAAAGATCAGTTAAGAAGTAAGCAAGCTATTTATAAATGTACAAATGATTTAATAAATTTAATAATAATTAATATAATGATGTTATGTTATGCTATAGGTACTACATATTGTTCACCACAAGAAGGTCGTGCACTCACTGTAACTGTTTTATAAATACAAGATAAATTTTACTAGAAAAATCAACCAACCAACGGAGGCTCGAGTGGGAGTCGAACCCACGACCACTCCCTTCGACCACTCCCTCTGACCACTCCCTTCCATGTCGTAGGTTGTTTTTTTAGTAATATTCTATCTTGTAACTATATATTTATAGCATTATAATAAAAAATAATATTTTTTGCTTTGTACACCGGCCAGTTTGTTCAATAAATAAAAAAGTAACCGCGTCCACCACTCTAACCGAAAAAAGGCTTCAAAATCCGGCGCCGTCCATTCAGATTCCTGCACCAGTAACACTACACAATACATCTCGTTATAGTGTTCCGCGTGTGGTGAGCCTACGCCCGCTTCACAGAGCTTTTATCTCCAAACGCGGTGCGGTATTCACTTATGTAGGAGTTGCACAAAACAGTCATCTCGTTATTTTTCCCACGACCCGGTCAACCCGAGCTGAGGTCCTAGCCTTTAGAGGCGCCTTTTCTTTACCGCTCTCGTCAGCCAACTCGAACTCCTCGGAAAATCTAGTAAGGCATGGGGACATGCTTGCGTGATGACATTTTGCTTAGTTGATGTATGATCGACGAAGAGTTGGTAGTGTGAAGTTATGAATAATAGAATTAAAAATCAAAAGTATAAATTGATATATTTTGTGAACTGCAAAAGTCAAGGGTTGTCAAAGGAGTGGGTTGGAAATGTATATGAAGATTAAATATTAGATCGTTACCATATTCGTAATTAGTACATAGAACAAAGAAAAGATGATGCAATCATACATGTCCTAGATAACAAATACAAAACCATGAGTAATACATGGATTGGAGGGTTTACTCAAAAACCTCCTGCGGTCACTGTTTGAGTAAACCTAAGTTTTTCATCATCAGTATCATCGTCATCGTCAAGTCACATTACCTAGTCCACTAGACGTCTTCAAGTGCACACCACTGGGCATGATCTGCGGCTACTCTCTCCTAAGTCACAGTGACGTAATACCGCTGACAGCGTAAATCATACAGTACTAGAAAAATTCAACGAGTCTTCTGAGAGCATAGAGGGTTCGATTCCCCTGAGACTGGTTAATTTTTTCTAGTAAAATGTTGTAACTACTTATAGCAATGTGATTGCAAAAAAGTTTGTTATTATTAGTAAAATTTTAAACGCGAGACACGTTGCGTGTTTTCACCACGGGTTTCGGTAAAATATCAGTGTTGTGTCACCTTGGTTGCAACAAAAAAAACTGAGTCGGAGACCTTAAGTTGACATACGTTATGTTACTACACTGAGTTGTACTTTTAACCGACTTCAAATAAAAAAGGAGGAGGTTTTAGTTGCTATTTTTAGTTCCCCTTTTTAATGTGACTTTGTGTATGTGTCGTGTATTACCAATAAATGTTTATTCATTAATTCATTCGAAAAATAAATAATAAAAATACTATCCTAAGTTTCTCGCCGCCCAAAAATAAGTCTTTGTTAAGGTCATAGACAGCTTTTAGCCAACTATTTCTAAAAACAAACGTTGTGTTGTCTACGCCCGGGTCCCGCTCACTATTCGCCCGGATGGCGACGCAGCCGGAACCGTGTTTAATGATCCGGGCGAGCTGCTGCAAAATCAACCATGCCTATATTATTTGCACTACAGTATAGAGATTCATTCTCTATACTGTGTGGAGGAGCTCGATGGCGCAGTGCTCAACGCGCCCGGTCTGCGAGTGCTGAGGTTAAGCAACTTTCGCAAAAGCCGGTCATCGGATGGGTGACCAAAAATGTATCATCCCGAGCTCCTCCGTGCTTTGGAAGGCACGTAAAGCCGTTGGTCCCGGCTGCATTATCAGTCGTAAACAACCACCGCACCGCACTGGGCCTGCGTGGTGGTTTTTTGGCCCGATCTCACATACATATAGGACATAAAAGGAGCTGATGATGATGATGATAGAGATTCATTCATCCATCAAAGTGTACAGCATAGTATTGTAAGAAGAGTAATAATGATGTATGTCAAACAACGCCTCGGTGGCCCAGTGGCAGAGCGCTCGGCCCGATACTCGAAGGTCCGGGTTCCATTCCCAGGTCGGGCAAAGTGTGTTTAGGATTTTTTCGATGCATAGCCCGGGTTTGTGATCACCAACCCGCACTTGGCAAAAATGGTGATGATTTCAATGATGGAGGTCTTTGCCCAGTAGTGGGGCAGTTATAGGCTACTTACTCTTATCAAGATATAAATCGATTGACCGAATGGAGATGAGAATGGTTTTGTGTTTACCTTAAATTAATTAGGTCGTAACTAATAGTTACGTAAAACGATTCCTTGACTTGTAATTGACACCTCATTTACAGGTATTCTTGTGAAATTCAAAACTTCTTCGCATTAATTTGATGTCGACTTTAAGCTGATGCTATTTTTAAAATTTCTTACAAATTTTGGGTATTCATTTTATTTTTTATTACCTAGCACTTGGCATCATCTCACCTGATGCTTAGTGACGATAAGGCCGAGGATGGTAAGTGTACTTCACCCGAGTCCTCAATTGAGGCTCTGGCTATCTTATCTCTAGCTGCCGGAACACAACAATGCTACAAACATTGATGTTATGGCAACATATCCCGCTTCTGTTTTTATTGTATTTTTTCTCGCATAATTTGAAGACATTTTTGAATTTAGTTTATACTACGTGTTACGTATCAAGTCGTTTTCATTTTCATTATTATGAAATTTGTATCAAGACGGTGACGAATAGCAGGTGCTGTAAAAATATGTCCCCACTGCTGGGGCACGAGCCTTCCTTATGGATGGATAGAGAGAACGGGCCATACATCCAACACGCGGGCCCAGTGCGGAACGGTGGTTGTTAACGACTACTAATGCAGTCGGGACCAACGGCTTTACGAACACGGAGGACCTCGAGATGATACAATTTTTTATGGTCACCCATCCGATGACCGGCCTTTGCGAAAGTTGCTTAACCTCAGCACTCGCAAACCGGGCGCGATAACCACTGCGCCATCGAGCTCCTCGACTCCTCAGCTCATCAACTCAACTATATTTAAAGACAAACATTTTTTTTCTTTTTGTTTGGAAACCGAACCTGAAACCGCAGCGTCCACAATAGCAGTAGGAACCCGCCGGACCGCCGCGTCGCAGAGCACGTCCTCCGGGCGCCGGCAAAATTGGCGTCGGCCGATTTATAGCCGCTGCTGCTCGACGCTTTTCAGCAGGGTACCCACTTGGAGGTGTATCACGTAATGTAACTGACACTGTATAGACCACAGTCGTACGCACCACGCTGGCTTGTAGCCGAGATAAAAGTTGATAAAACTCTGAAAGTGTTTTATGCAGCTGTAATACAGTCGTTAACAGTGTAATATAGTATAATCGTTAATAGCAGTTTAAGGGTGCTTCAGTAACTTACGTAGAGTAAAAATTACACATATGCCGCGAAAAGCTAGCCAACCAAACTTAAAATTGTGTATATACTCGTATATGCGACACTCAATTCCCTACATTGAAAGTAGACTCAAGCATTTGCAATAAAATTGCATTTTCAGTAAGTACCTCTACTATTTCTAATATTCTTAGTTTTGCCATATCTCTTAGACAATCTTTAGCACTCCTATGGTATCAACCTATGTGTATGACACGTCTCGTCCATAAGTTACTGCGTTTTCAGGTACGACCCACATTGCGAGTGTGTTCGTACAAAAACTGCCAGCAGGTGACTCGCTGCGTGCACGCTACGATCATCTGACGAGCAACTCGCAGCGGGTCCGTGTCGACAAACTCACTTGATACAGTATCAAATATATTACGTGCTACTCCTCCGAGTGGGTGCCCTGCCCTCGAACAATACACTAGACGTTTTATATCTCGCTGCGTGCCCGCGGGGGTTGTTAGACCAATGAAAATACTCGCAACTATTTTATTTACATTGGACGGAATGTTGTCGACCGGCTTCTCTTTTATCGAGTTCGTAATTTTGTTCCTGAACGATTTGTGCTTTGTTTCAATCAGAGCCATCAATCTTTGAGCTTCACTGGTTACTTTACTTATTGAGACTGTTACTGTAGATAATAATAACGTAATAATCTACATACATATATTATATATGTAGAAATATGTTTTTTGAATACTTTGAGGTTCATTAAACTTATGCTTTCATTTAAGTCCAAAGAAATGATTAACTTAACGTAGCTTAACGAAGTAAAATATATATTAAGTATAGGATAGAATAATTGTAATTTTTTTGCAACAAAATTTACGTAAAAATATATATAACATAAATAGAGCTTGCCTTATATTATTCTTAATTTGTACAAGTATTTAGATCGGATGTTGATGACGTAGTTGTCGACACTGAATTAGGCTCCTTTGGCTTACAGAGTAAGAGTAGACAGTGTTGAATAATTTCGGCGGACAGAGTCACGATAGCATAGTTGGTAGTGCACCAGACCCGCCATGACATGGGGTGCGGGTTCGTATCCCGCTTGTGGAAATTTTTCCAACACTGTATTTTGCGTAATTTTTCATAGATGTAAAATAATGTTTGAAGCGTGTACGTTCGACAAATTTGTCTATTTTCTTTCCGACGATATTTTTGAATGTTCAATTTGCAACAAGAAGTTTTTTACAGACATGAACACCCACTCACGAAATACTAGTCCGTAAATTGTTTTCCACGTTCCACTGTATTAGAGCCAATTTCATTTTCTTAGTTTCATTGCAAAATGAACAACTTCTGCGTTTGAAGCAATTTAAAACAGCTCAGCCATAGCGAGCTCGTTCCTTTGATTATTCTTATGAAACCAATTTAATTTATAGATTTCTGTAGTTCCAAAGTTTAAACAAAGCTGCTTTCAAGTTAAAATATTGAGTTACCGAACTATGGTGCTTGTGATTGATTTAATGACAGTTCTTAAATGTATGTTTCAGTTGAAAATACATAATAAAATTGGATATATTATGAAAGTAAATAAAAAATCTGATTTAATAAGTGATATGATGATAGCCATTCTATTGAATGCTTCAACTAAACGGCTCTGGTGCACAGAAGTAAAGATACCTACATTAACATAATTTTGCCTTCTAAATATGTATATGGTCTACTTTATCTCTCTTGCGTTTTACCACATGAGTAAATACCCGAAGTTTTACTGTTGTTTCTTTGTATGTATTTAATATACTCGTTTCAATTCTCTTTGTTACTCGACAGTAGCATAGTAGCTCGCTACTTATCGATAAGTTATTGGAGAGACATTGGTCAAATATTTGTTTATTATAACGTGTACTCACACGTTATAATAAACAAATATTTGACCAATGTCTACTCAGTCAAAATAATTATCTGACATTAATTAATCAGAGCACAATATAATAGTATATCTGCTCTGTAATGAATAAAGGATGTAATTATTTTGACAAACTATGTCGTAATTATTAGGAAAAAACATTGGTACCTAATATTTTTAATATGTAGAAAGTAGAAAGTTTACGTGTTATTCATATGGAAAGTTGTCTATACTACAACAAAATCCTTTGAAAAACTAAAAAGATATATCATTAATAAAAGGGGATAGCATTCGGGTGATGCCGGGTGTCGCTGAGTGTCACCGAGTGTCGCCGAATGTCACCGAGTGTCATCGGGTGTCGCCGATTGTTACCGATTTACACCGAGTGTGACCGAGCGTCAGCGGGTGTCGCCGAGTATCAACGGGTGTCGCCGAGTGTCGCAGAGTGTTGCCGAGTGTTGCTGGTGTCGCCTAGTGTTACTAAGTGTTACCGGGTGTCGTCAAGTGTTACCGAGTATCGCCGAGTGTCACCGTGTGTCACCGAGTGTCACTAAGTGACACCGAGTGTTACCAAGTATCGTCGGGTATCGATGAGTGTCACCGGGTGTATCTGATTATCGCTGGGTATCACCCGAGGAGTGTAGTATCCCGGTGTGCCCGATCGTCGCTGCGTGTCGGCAACTCGTCACCCAGCGACACGCAGCGACACTCGGTGAGGGTGCCGCGGCCCCGCTCCCGAGACTCATCTAGAACAATGTCGCTATTGTTCAGCGTCAGCGAGGCCCAAGTTACGGGCGGGAGCAAGCAAAAGTTTTTATCTCTAGTGTCGTTAACTGCACTGTAAGCCTGCAGAGAAAGCCGTTGTAATAATGGCTCTCTTCATTGTATGTAAGTTACTGTGTTGTCGTTACTTCTGCAGCAAAGCATGCTCGCAATTTCATGCCATATTTATTTAAACCTAATCGCAAGCACCAGTTTCTCATAAGGGTTACTTATGGGTTTCCTTTATTCCTTTATTTTTTTACCAATATTTTGTTTCTCTCCTTAACATAGAAAATCAACACAAAAATCATTATTTGAGTACCTAGCTTTGTGCACCATTACACATTAAAAATTAAACACTTTTAACAAATTTACTTTCGTTTGAAATTACTGTTATTATTTTACTTTTTCAGTTTATTTTTATTGTATTAATTACTTATTTTAGAATCAAGTGTTTCTTAACTTACCCTCTATGGACTCTGTCTGAAATGAAAAAAAAATATTTCTATTACATATCATTTTATACTGAAGATTCAAACCCTTTGCAGTTTCGGGTTCGATTTCGAGCGGGTGGGTACATGTTTGTGTACTCGATTTGGTTGGTAGGGCTTATTTGTTCGCCTGGCTAGCTACCACCATCTTATCTAAATATGTCTCAATAACATCAATGTTAGTAGCATTGTTGTGTTTTGGCAGCTAGAGATAAGATAGCCAGTGCCTCACTACTTGAGGATTCCGGGTGTACTGTGACAACCAGATGAGTCGTCACTTAAGGTACCGGGGGTTTGTTGAAGAAAAACGCTTCATGGTTTCAGCTTTTTTAAGTAAATTGCAATAAACGTATAATATTAGAGTTGTCGTAATCGCGGCCCGTCATCGAGTCTGCGATGTTCTTCTTTTTTCCTCCATCCTTCTCTTTAAACTATGTTTGAATGCAGGCCACGGCGACTGCCAGTAAGCATGCCCGAGCAAGGAGTCTCGGTTGCTACAGTACTGCGCTTCCACCTTCGGCCTATCCACACTTAACATCAGATGAGATGAAGGCCAACTCACCCGTATGATTAAAAAATGTGTTTAAACCGCCCGCCGCTCCTGCGCCACGCCGCGAGCTGCAACTCGACATCGTCACAAAAACACGAAAAATGGCATTCACCTGTGTCGGAAGGCGTTCATTGTCCCCGTGAATCGTTTAATGCGCGCCGCGATCTCACTCGCCTTTGTCCCTTTGTCCTGAATGGAAACGTTTGATGCCCTAACAACACCCCAAGAAATGTATCGTTTGCAGTGTCATACGCCCCGGCTTCATTCATCTTGGAAGGGAGAGTGTAGTGCATATCTGAAGAATAGAATTGTAGCGCTTTTGACTAACATAGTCATTTAAAAGATGACTACCTACTTGTACATATTTAGATTTTTTAAAAACGTTTGACTAGACTAAAAGTAACATACGATAATCCGAATCGAAAATTTGAATTTGAATTTAATTTAGTAGAATTTAAAGATAGAAAGATAGACTTTTAAATTACTGTAGACGTGGTCAATGATAAAAATGTTTGAAATTGGCATTGCTCCAATTCTCTCACCCTGGATGCATTCTGCATATAGAATAGAATAGAGACAGATACTCTCTATTTATCAATCTCTCATTCTGCATAGATATGCATAGATATGCAGCGCTAATATTGTGGTATTAAGCGTAATATAGTATACTTATTTATGTTTCATAGTGTTTTAAACTTTCTTGTGAGTACCAAGATTACCGAGTTACATTAAGGACTGCTATGATGATGTTGAAATGTATTGGAAGATATCGAATCTAAAAGTGTATAAGTATAGGACCTTTGCTCACGAGTGTGATACTTACGGCTTATGTAAATAAACAAATGGCTATTTGTATTTAATCTTAAAGAGATTAAAGAGTTTGACGCTCTTCTCGATTTAAGACTGAATTTTGTAACCCCTGCTATAATAATGGCTGTTTAAACATGCTTCTTACAGTGAGAGTAACTACAAATAAACTTCTTTCATTTTAAAACTACGGTAACTGATTATAAAACGCGAGTTACGGTAATCCAACTGCTGAACGGAACACAACAAGTCCCGAGTGCATAACAATATAATGGCCGAGGAAAGAGAATCGCACAGTCTGGCAGGCAGCCAAAAGGTTTCCCAACCTTATCACCTTGTCGGAAGGTTCAGATTGCCGTGGCCTTCGATAATGAAACGAATTTGTGGTGTTCGGAAATTGCGGCGATTAGCTAAGAGCCAGGTTTTACAGGAGTGAGATATTTTGCACTCTTTTAACGCGTTACTTATGGCCGCTGAAGTTGTTTTATGGTTGTTCGGCAAGCGTAAGCGAGTGGAGTCCCTTTTTGCAGGTTCTCTCGTTGATAGTTGTAGACGATGCGTGAAATGTAAAATGTGGATGTGGATTAAAATTATATTTATAGCTTTTCTTTCTATTAAAAAATGAGCACAACCAGTCACAACATACCAAAGTGCCACATACCACTACTTATGTATTTATTCATTACGTATAAATATAGTAGGATTATAGTATAGTACGAGAACGTAGATACTTTAATCATCATTATAAATGTGATGCAAAATATATTTCATAAAAAAGTGAAACAAGTAGAAAAATATTCTAAACAAATTAATTTCGGTCTAACCTTGAGCGTTACGTAATCATTTTGGAGAACATTCATGTTTCCTTAAACGTCCTTCAATGTACACGTTCATTCCATTTTGTTATCAAGATGTTGCACCTGAGCGCAATAAACATTGTTGAATTATGCGCGAAATTAGGCAGAGGGAATCTGACGACATACCCGCTGCCGCGCGTCCGCCCGCCGCACGCTGCCTAAGGCCTATTACACATGAAGCGGCTTGCGCCGAAATAAATAGACATTTTTATTTGGAAATATGTACTAATAGGCAATAGCCTGCCACCTAAGTCTGTTTATGCTGGATCTTAGGGGCGGCCAAAAAACCTCCTAAGGTTCCTCAAGCTGTGTTAACTGAACCATCCTAAAATACTGCCCATTTCTTTCTTTCTCACTCACTTTTGTCCAGTTCAACACATAGTTATCTGGAAGAAATTTCTCTTTAGCAATAACACTTCCATTTGTACAATTTCTTATTTTGTTTTTTTTTATGTTTTTCTATGAACTCTACAAAGAAGAATATTTCATTCATTCATTCAATCCCCGAAAATTTCCTGAAGGGGTTCGGTCACGCAAGCGTGTCTTTGAACTCAAATAGTCTCCGTAAAATCTGGTTCTCTATAAAAGCAGCATAGGCAGATAAGAGAAACTCTTCCTAGACAAGAAAGCCTGTTATCCCGTGCTGGCGCTGTTTCAGCTTCATAATAAAGCCGATAAATGTTAATACACAAATGTTGATTATGCGAATAACTCGATGAGGCAATGGCTAAAGCGCTTGGTCTGTAATTGCTAAAGTTAAGCAACTTTCTCAAACGCCTGGTCTCAATCAGATGGGAGACCAAAAATGTATCATCTCGAGCTCCTCCGTGCTTCGGAAGGCAGGTAAAGCCGTTGGTCCCGGCTGCATTACCAGTCGTTAACAACCATCAATCCGCACTTGTTCCGCGTTATGGCCCGTGCTCCCTGTGGTGTATGTATCCATATGGAAGGTTTTAAAAGGAGTTGATGGTGATGACACAGATATCAATCCAATGCAGAAAACAGTATCGTCTACTAGAGGCCTAAGTGGATGCTCCGCGTGCGTGCTTATTTGCATAAAAAACAACAGGCGTTTATCTTTTACGGGCGCCGGCACGCTGGAGCGGCAACGATTCCATTAGGCGGGCAACGGTAAACAAGCGTGAGCGATGTCGCACTCTTGTAATACCATTTATGTGACCGCAAAGACATCTTGGCGTGGATACTGGATTGCTTTGTGATTCAATGCTTAGGAGCTTGAGTTATGAGAAAATGCGTTAGGCATACCATTGCGTCCAGGTAGATGTTTGTATGTAGGTAGATCCAATGTTACGAGCTCCTCCGTGCTTCGGAAGGCACGTAAAGCCGTTGGTCCCGGCTGCATTAGCAGTCGTTAGCAACTACCAATCCGCACTGGGCCCGCGTGGTGGTTTATGGCCCGTTCTCGCTATCTATTCATAGGGAAGGCTCGTGCCCCAGCAGTGGGGACATAAAATGAACTGATGATGATGATGATGAATATCTAAGTTGGTCGCCATAACAATATAAGAAGCATTGTTTTGTTCCGACACTTAGAGATAAGACAGCTAGTTTTTTGGTGGTTGACGATGCCAAGTGAGGATTCTTCACCCGGAATTCTCAACCATCTTTAATGAGCTTCCATCTTCGGTCTTTTCGTCATTTACCATTAGAAGAGATAATAGTCTAGTTAGAGCTTCAGACTTTTGAAAGCCTATAAATGCAAAATAAACCAAATAACTGTTCACTATTTGTACCGAAAATAACATATTAGTGGTCTCAATTCGTTTCCAATGCATATCTGATCGGCTCGATTCATTAGTTGGCGTACGAAATTAATCGAGCACCACAAAAACTCCGCTCGGTGACCCACATTAGGCCCTCGCGACCCGCTGCAAAAAACAAATACGGAATGGTATGTTTGCGCAGAATAAACCACAGATAAACGTTGTAACTAGATAGATACAAGTTGGTCGACGTTGTGTGCTGTTGCCTAACGGTTGTGTAAACACTATACATTGAAATATAACACTTTAAACCCTGTGTTCGACAAAATTTTCATCGACGACTTTTTGATGCGTAACATCTTTTTGCTCGTTTTCTATATAAGCAATTCGTGGGAGTGATTTCGTGAAATGGGACGGAAGTATGTGTAACAGTGTAACAGGAAGTTGGGGAAGCACGCAAGCGCGCGCCATTTTGTTGATTTAAAATCGATATTATGAACATGACATATTATTATATTATGTTTCATTTGTGTCATTTGACTATCAAAGGTCATTTTGATATGTCAAATGTCTTCTAATGAGTATTTACTGCATTTATTTTATAGTTATAAAATGATGTAATACCTGACCCATTTTTTTCAGAATATAATGATAAAATTGCTTATTACTAAGGTGAGATGTCAAATGTTACTGTTTTTTAATTGTTGCCTAAGACTAAAATTAGTTGCAGACCCCTATCATTAATGTTTAGAAAAAAAATTGTTGATGACTGGTTCCTGTCGAAAACTGGTGCCACTACCCTTCTCATGTTTATTTTTGACTCTGGTCTAACAGGTGAATGTTAGAGGGTTTTTTTGTTAATATTTACCACGGCAAATGACTATTCTATCTGATGTTAAGTAGAATTGGAGTTAAGGGAAATGTATTTCGCTAAAGGAAATCTTAAGCTTACTCTTATCTGACATTCTAATTGAGCATGAATATAAAGCGTGTTGAAGCTGGGTTGCTAACCCTTTATTCATAAATCTAACTTAAAATGCAAGTGGTCCGACGCAGATGTTGACGCTGTTGTCACTTCAACAACGAAGAGAAAAATTAAAAAGATAACAGTATTTAGCCCAGATTCACTTTTTATAATTTTTTACCTTACAGAGGAAGAAGAGTGAAAGGATGGGGATGCACGAAAGTCCCGATGGGTTAAAGTGCTACTGGGAGAGGAAAACTTCAGGAGGCCCCACTGAAATAAAAAAATAAAAAATGAAAGATTTAACTGAATCGTGTGATTTTATAACGTGACGTCAAGGAGCTATAATTTTTCAGTAGATACAAAAAAAAATTTTAACATGCGTTGCCTGCAACAATATAAAAAAATCGATACCTCGTTTACAGTATAAAACGTCAGAAGACATTATGTAAATAGTTCAATGAAAAAGTTGCGTTCAAAAACTCGATTTCTAAAAAAGTGGTGTTTGTGTTGTTTTAAAATCACACGATTCCTAACAATATGGAAAATACGAGTATATTCTGAAATTGTAAAGATTTTTACTGTCATTGTGTGTGTCAATCAATTTATTATACCTGTACTTGTCTCCCTCTTGCTTAGACCATAAGGTCTAAGCCCTCTTGTAGTATTTAATCTATTCTGCGTGAGATTCTAAAAGTTTGACAGGATAAGAAAACACGCCGGATAAGCATTTTTCAATTACATTCGTGGAACAGCCTTCAAAGTGCAAACTCCCAAGCTCTCAGGAGAGCATGCCCCACATATACATTTCATTAATACTCACAACTTGAAGAAAAAATGGCTGCCGCCCCGAATCGTTAAGTCGGTTATAAGTACCGAAAATTATACGTCCAGGCCTCGAGCGAGGCACAAGGCCGTGCTTCCAAGTCGACAGGTCACGTCTCCCACGAGCGATGTGCACATCTATTACTGCGCGAGCACTTCCTCTATCGCAGTCCTTATTACCAAGCCCTAAAGTCCAAATCACGGAGCAGTTTTCTCCAAGTAAATTTGTCGTTTTTTGAGGGAATTCCGCTCGCGTAGCCGCCGCCAGCGTCTAAACTTATTAACTTTACACATACGAATGGGCGTGCTCCAGAATCGATTGCTCGAATTCGGGCGGGAATCGGAAAGTGTTCACGCTTTGTTGAAATGTTAATTATGGGAAACGATGTGTGTACGTACACGTAGCTTGGCGAAGTGATTGCGGAGTTGGAGGGAGCAGGGGCAGGATGAAACCTTTACACGTCGGTTATGTGTTAGAGGTATCTTACAACATTGACAGGTGTGGAAGAAGTGGTAGTGAAATCAGTTTAATTGCTTTTTTTTAAAAAATGTCGAGTAGTTAAGGTACCTACCTACATGTTTATAATATGATGTACCTATGTTTCTTGAGCAATTTTGGACACTGTTTGCGTGTTTTACAAATAAGTGCTTCACTTACTAACTCAATGTTATTGTCAATGGTTATAGAAGAATAACAGAGGTTGCGGGCCCCCTGCAGGGCAGCAGGAAACTCCAAGGGTCGTGAGTTTTTGATTCCAGCTCAAGCTTTCTGAGACTAGTAGTATTCTTCTAGTAAAAAATTATCGTGTAATATATTTTTATTATTTTGAATTATGTATTCACAATGCGGATCTCGATGGCCCAGTGGTTAACGCGCCCGGTTTGCGATTGCTGAGGTGAGGGCATAAAATGAGCTGATGATGATGATGATGATGAATGCAATAATATAGCTCAGCGTATATAATCAGTAACTCCGCGGTCAGAGCCTTGAACCGATTATCCAAAATTTGTGGGTTTGATTCCCCTCGAACGTCTTGAGACTGGTTTATTTTTTAAATATATTGTTATAATTTTTATACAATAAAAACAGACAAATGAAAAAAATTACATTTTTCAAATAATGTAGGTTACGATTTTATTTGTCCCCATCCAATGTTACGCATAGTGTCCAATCAACACAATTTAAAGTGGTTGCTCTATACTAAAACGGATTAGTAGCTACTTAACATGATTCACGAAATAAAGTCGGAAAATAACTGAAGAAAAATATAAAGACACAAGAACATAGAGGCACTCTCCGAAGTTCGGTCGTTGCTGGCGAAAGCCTTTAAGTCGGGCTCGGTGGCTCAAAGCGGGATGCGGCCGCCGAAACTTATTTACCTTTGTTTAAAGGATAAACTTCATATAAATACCTGCTTAATTTTTAAGTGTATACTTATACGTATGTACTTATACTGAAATTTGATTATGGACCCTATTTAGTTAAATTATCAATACAATTGAATAATGGCAGTTTTTGTATCATTACTTGATACACCGATAGCCGCTTCGTTGCGTGCTTTCTTTCCTTAGTTATGGATCATGAAGCTGTACAGCTCTATGTTATGGCTTCGTGCGTTTAGCAGATTTAGCCAGTGTCAAAGTATTTTTAATACAAATATATAAATAGACAATATTTACTTTGATAATAGATGATAAATAATGATAATAAAAATGAGTAGTGATGAATAAAATTGCCCTCAACTCCTAGAGTAAAGATGTGGGGGCTTTACTGAATCCTCTCGCAGACTTCTTGAGAGAATTTCAAAAGCGACGTTACACTGTTTTGTTTCATTTGCCAACACTGATGCACGTTAACGAACACTTCATGGTAAACAATCCACCATTATTTCACATTATATTCGACATGACACAGATTTTGGATAAATAAAACAAAACCCCAAACTTACCGCCAAAAAGTCCCATTGCGTGCGTTAGTGGCCGGTAACGTTAATATATTGTTTAATGAATTCTTATTTCAGAATAGTTTTTATAGTTAACTATTTAATATACCAAATATACAAACCACTAAGCCATGAATTTTATAAGGTAGGTAATTTTACTACTTCTATTGCGTGCGAATCATTTCTTTAACGCAAAGACTAATTAATCAATGCTCCAAGCTGGTTCTACAAACAATTATCGTAAGCAATACAATTAATGCAAGTGCTGCATACATTTGCATTGATCACCGCACACAGGCTGTGCACACAACAGGCTATGCTTTGACATAACCGGTCAAGTAATTTATATAATGTCAATTCAAAGCGTGATATTTTAACTATCTTTTTAATGAGCTAACAACTCTTCTGATAGAAAGTATATGGATAACCAAAGGACCAGAGGAGTCGTATGATGTGCCGGCCTTTGAGGAAAGAGTAAGCTCGATATACTCGTGTAACGAATTACTTTATTTTTTATGTAAATGTCGTTACTTTTATAAAGGCTATGCAGTTTCTTCCGCCGATTCTTCTCCGCAGCTAATAGAAATCCTGAATGGGTAGTAGGTAAAAAATGTCTGGATGATTCAAAAGCACTTAGTTGTTGGTCTAGTCATTCAGTCATTCTTGAAGGTGCTACTGTAAGCTGGCTACATAACTGCTAAGTTACTGATCTGGCAAACAGGCATTCGATCTGCCTGACGGAATGTTGCCACCGCAGCCCATGGACGTTTGCGATACCATAGTGCACGCGCACGTTGCCGATTTAAGCTTCACTACTTATACTCTATGCGCCTTACAAATAAACAAAGAATAAGCTCCGAATAGTTATTCCGTGTTTTATTCCTGTCATGTAAACGTCATTTCAAGTTAGAGTAACAGAGACAAAACACGAAATAACTATTCGGACCTTATTCTTTGTTTATTTGTGAGACTCTATGTCTTCTAACTTCTCTGGACCTAATACCCTTCAAACCGGATCACAGTAACGCAAAACGATGCTGCTAGATGGCAGAAAAAGGTCTTAAAGTGGTCGTTATTTAGTTGAACTTTTTGCAAAATCCTCCACCAGGCAACGCAGCTCACACCTAATCAGTAAATCAGTTTAGGCTTTATTGTACTCATTTTTATACTAAAATCTTGCAAACAAGCAGGCCCATTCTTCCTATACATCCACAGTGAAGGCTCGTGCCCCAGCAGTGGATACATAAAATGAGCTGGTGATGATGATTGATGATGATGAACCAGCAGGCGGACTGCCTGATGGTGAGCGGTCACCACCGCCAATGGACATCAAGAACATCAGATTAAACCCCTTTGAAAAAACACATGTTGTAGCATAATGGGAAAACCGCGGATGGTATCTTATTCCATAGTTTGTTGCTACGTAATAAAAAAGTTTTCTGGAAGCAAACCGTTCGCCTATTAAACTCGTTTTGGAACTGATTAAACACGTTCGTAAGCCGAAATTGCATAAACTCTACAGCTAATATTGATGAAGAGCTTAAATTGCTGAATGTTGCCTAAACTTGCTGATTCACACACATTCCAAAGTGAATTATGTTTGACCGCCAATTACTCTTGCTATTATATTTCACTGAATATCCAATGCAAATGTTCTCGATTTCAAAAGAAGATAATTAATTTTTGATTGAAGTAGATTTTATATTAATTTTATGCAGCGTTTTAATGTTGCATATGCGCAGATGCGAACAATGTGTTGCGTTAGGGGAAATATCGTTTTTGGACGGGTTATTTTATATTTTGATTTGGGGCCATGGTTGGGTTCTGATGAGTCTATCTCCTTATGTGCTGCTCTTGTTCGTGTAAAAACTTCTGAACCCAGCAGTGGGCTTATTATAGCCCAGTATAGGCCAATGTTGTTGAATTACAATATATCATTGCCCGTTAACCAAAATCAAAATATAAATGATTATATACTTACCCATTATTAAAAAATCCTTTACATAAAGTAGAGTAAAAACACAATGTTGTACACTAACATCCGATCATAATATGTTAGTGACGGTAGTTGTTAACATTGAATGGGCGCCTTTGGCTTTCAAAGTAAAAAGTGTTGAATAGTTTCGGCGGGCTGGTTAGAACCACGATAGCTCAATTGGAGCAGCACCTGACCCGGTATGTCAGAAGGGTGCAGGTTCAAATCCTGCTCGTGGAAATTTTTTCAACATTGTGTTTTTGTAATTTGTTCGCAACAAAATTTGCGTTAAAAATTATTTTAAACAATTTATAAAGTAGAGAGTATCAGATAAAAGACAGAATACAAAGCCTGGTTCAATAATTTTTAGTTAATTTAAAAACAGGGTTAATGATATCCAATTTTTAATAAAAGATTAGAAAAATGTAAGTAATTTTACATTTATCCAAAAATAACCCAAAATTAATATAAAGCAACCTCTCTGGTCTAGTGATAGTCCAACGGTTGTTTAGGGTAAGCACCTACATAGTGTGCTCGATTTGGTGATATTCCTACGAGCCCCTATACATAATGTGCTCGGTTTGGTCAGCTTTAGAGCTCGTTCTAAATCCTCTTACCAAGATACCCGCCTTCTTACCTAAGTCTGTTGCCGTAAGAACAATGCAAACTAACTGTGTCTCTCAGTTAGTGATAGGATAAGCACTAAGCAGGTTCCTCGGCGGTTTGGTCTGGGTTTTACCCCGTCACAATAGACCACAGCGTTGACTAAAGACATTTCTTGTGTTTCTTAGAACTCGGTGTTGTGTTGTTGTGGTACCGTCCGTAATTCTGATTTCATTTACACAAATGCTTTGTTTCGTCTCAAGTTAAGTTTAAGTACCAAGTTACTAACTCAATTGTTAACACGCAAACTAACCAAATACAAGTGCTTAAATAACAACATGTTACGCCCTCAAATTGTGTTTGAATAACCAACAAATATTGGAAATACATAAGATATTAATTGATTAATAACTGGATAGGTCTATGTAGCTCATATGGACAAAGTTTCAAACTGGTTATCACAAAGACTACTGAGCGAGGCCGAGGCCGCTCGCTGACACGTCGGAGACATTTTATTTTACGGCCTCTTTTGATACCGGCCTGCAAAGTTCTTTCCAATAAGCCCCTTGGAACCTTTACGCTATATAACATACTTAAATGGAAATTGGAGAGTACCGTTATTGAATGGGTGATGGGAGCTTGCTTAGTGGCTGAATAGATATTTATAGTTTTCGTTATGTACATACTTGAAGAATGTTACAGGCATATTGATGAGATTATAGCTATATTTTCTGTTGCTGTAACACAATTCGTGATTATGACGCATTCAACTGTACCGAAATATTGAATACCCATTCGATAACAAAACCATATTACGGTACTTAATAATCACGTTAATGTTAATATTAGTGTTGGCAACATTAAAAATAAAATAATGTTATTATTTTTGTTCATGGCAATTTCGCTCTCTCATTTATTATTTTAAACAGCGTTCTTTATTGGAATTACACAACAAGTCCTACATACTCGCCCAACTAGTCATAAAAAAAGTAAAACCTAATCAAAATTAATGTTAAAACTTAATACGTACCTACAAATAAGAAATACAAATAGATTTTATTGATTTTTAATATTGCTTGTAACACTGTTAGTTACTCGCAACACAAAATGGCTTCACTGTAGTACTTATATTTAGTAAGTGGCAAATGCAGGCATCGCGCCAAAAATTCATTCAGGTAAGCAGCCTCCCTAATAGTCGGCGTAGATCAACAAAGAATTATTTCCATCTTTTCCCTGGCCCTTTGTTTAGGTTAATTAATAACCGACTCCCTTCCCGAAGGGTTATTTGTCCTGCTTAGATGAAACGTCTGGAGGCGCCTTAACCAGTTTTGTACTTACTCGATGAAAATTTATAATTTGTAATTACGTTTTTGAGTTAACCGAACTGCGTAGCTTTTAAGGTGTAATTAAATTTTAACCATTTACACGAACAAGATTTGTCAGAAAAACACTCCATACAGGTCAAACTTGTGCGGAAAGTTGGCGCACTAAATAAATATAAATTTCATGCAAATTAAGTTTTGAACAAAAATCACGATTAGAAAGTGTGGAAAATAATGTTTTTTAATATTATAGAATTTGATGGAATGTGGTTTATCCCCGCCTTTGAATTTCTAAAACAACCAGGGAGCTGTCTAAAAGCCTATACGTTACCGACTTACTCTTGAAGACCTCATGTCATAGCGCAAGAGAACTTCATGCCACATCCATCCACACAGGTACGCGGAATGGACGAATCCGAAGCTTGCGTTGTTTCGTGCTTCCAGATATCAAAGGTGTACTGGTGAACTTTGCTTCTTTGGTAGCACCAGTTCTAAAAGTTCCTTAAAAAGTTCCTCTCCGCATTCCCTGTTGTACAGATGGTAGAGCGCACACATAGAGAGAGTTGCCCTTTCAAAACTTAGACTCAATAAGGTCGGTAATTAATTTGTTGGGAAATGTATAAAAATACACAATAACGTGCCTTTCACTTTAACGAAATTGCTTTTTTTGGAAGTTTAAAACAGAAATAAAACAAGGTCTAATGAAAAAAGGTTACTATAAAATTGATGATTATTTTAATGATAAAAATGTGTGGTCACCTTAGTCTGCTTTTTATGTAACTACTTGACGTTCATAAATGCAATTTATATGCCTAAATTGAATAAAGGATTTTCATTTCATTTCAGTCAACGTGCTGACTTTTGCTAGTGCTTTGTGCTAGGATAGTGTTTTGTTTTGTATAACATCGTCAACAATATAAACCGTTCGGCTACTCATGTGGTCCGGCGGCGCGGCGTAATAGGGAATACTCAAGTAAAAGAAGTTGATACTTGAGAAAATAGTACTCCATCACCATCATCGTCAGACTACACCAGTCCCCTGCTGGACATAGGCACACATCCAGCTCAAAGTGAAGAAATACAGGAATGACCTAACAATTTTCATGCCAAATCTTATTTTCGGTGGTTAGTTCTGGCAACCCTAACTACAGTCATGGAAGTTGCAATGTACTAAGTTGTAAACAGGCGCCGGCGAACAAGTTGCAAATAAGTTTCAAAGTGATCCGAGTCGGAGCCGGCCAGAGCGGCGATGAATAACCCATGAACCGGCGGCGCTGGCCTTCTTAGCCAACCACGGAACGGAATATGATTACCTGCCAATTATATGTATTTATTAACAGATCATTAGACTTAAAAGACTTTGACGATTTCCCTCTTCTGACGCTTTGGTGGCTGAGTGGCGTTTGACCTGATGTTCTCAGATGCAGTCTTCCAGAACGGAGAAAGAGTGATTCGGACCTACAATCAAAAACCCGCATAGCAGTGTCAGCAGTGATACGTTATATTATTAGGTCCGGCTCGAAGGACCAAAATGTACTGGCCAAAGCCCTAACTTGTAGCTCGGGATAATTGTCCAGTAAAAGGCAAGTGGACTGTATATGATTGCTAGTGTAATTCGCATAAAAGTACAAAATTCGACCCGACAATTGTGCGACCGCGTTGTGACGTGCGCCCGAGTGGCTGGTGCGTCGTTGAAGTAGTGGGGGTCGACTCGATCTGTCTCGTTGCGGTGGACGCTGCGGCGCGTAGCATTAAGCACGCGTTCCCCCGCGCGCCTCTTCCGTGGCTGCGGAACTGGTCCGTGCAGCCTTGTCTTGACCAATATTAATTATTTGCTTACTTTTAACAGCTCTCGAGTGGCGACCGCGTACCGGAAGACGCATGGTGGGCAGGCCTCCAACAAGGTAGACCGACGATCTGGATGCGAGCAGCACAGAACCAGTCGTTGTGGAGATCCTTTGGGGAAGCTATTGTCCTGCAGAGGACGTCTTTTGGCTGAGATGATGATGATGATAATGATTTACTTATTTATAATTTATTAAAAATTTAATGGATTCATCAAGATAAATACTTAGAAGTCATCACTTATCTCCATTGTAAGTGTTCAACGAGATATACCAGCTTTGACGAAGTTACTCCGCTTCGGTAATCTGTAACTATTTGCGGGTTGTTAACAACACAATTCTAAGTAGAACAACTTCCAATTAACTTATCCAGCAGCTCGTCAACTGCGACCGAAGGAGCCGCTACAGCAGTCGTGAAGCTTAGAGCAAACTTTTGACGACTAATTATAAATTAATACAAGTCAAAAGTTTGTCCGTCTGTCAATCAATCGCATCTATCAAGTCCCGGCCCGGCTAATTGTATTTAGTAAAAGTCGGGAATTTCAAAATTATAAAGTTTGCCGGATCGCGGGGCAGATTAATTTTTGTTGTTGGACACGCTGATTGGTGGAGAAAAACCTTTTTATGGTAACTATCTTTGGGGCTTCTCCGCGAACCTGCCAACTTGCCAATTGCTCTTATACTTTTGTCTGGAACAAAATGGCGAACACGCAATTACATTACACTAGACAAAGTCTGAAGTCTGCGCTGAGAAGTGAATCTAAACCATTGTTGGGAAAGAAATACTTTAATAAAATATTAAGCATGGACGTTACATAAAGTATTTAATGTTTTTTTATAAAGTTGTGTATTATTATAAAGTGTGTAAATTCGAATAAACCTATAGATTTTGTATAATGATGTAAGTAGTAAATACTTTTGTAATTGTTTACAAACTGCTAAATGAAATGCAGTAGATAAGTAGTTTTTTGGTCGACTTAGTTATAAATACTTTGGAATTGTTGATCAAGAAATCCACAAGAACTTCGACACTTTTCTAAATCTCTAAATATGTTTGTATAGGGCACATTACAATGATTTTAAATATACACGTGCTATATCTCTATCCATATACAAAGTAAAAATACTTATTCAACTCCACAACAGAAAAGCGCTATAGGTATATAGCAGTAAACGTCCGACATCTATTGTAGAAAAAAAATCTCGTTTCAACGGACTCTCGTTAATACCTATTAAGGTTAGGTGACAATCTACAAAAACACTTGCCGTTACGACCTCCAGCGAGAGATATTAAATTAAGAAATATTTCACAGCGACGCGTTCCACTTGATAGCGGCGGCAAAACACCCGGATCCCCAAATAAATTATATCCGTCCTTGTCCTTGGTACCAACCTTAACTAGACATATTTTCCTTGTAATAAATTATCCTAATATCTCTGGAGCAAGCGTCTAGTGAGCCTAGCGAGAGTTACTGCCCTCGTACGTCACACATTGGCCGCACGAAAACGACAGGATTACTGTCAAGTTTGCCTGAGGCAGTTTGATGAGACCCTGACGACGCCTATCTGTTAGGTCTCCCAAAGGCTTATGAGACTCATCAGATAGGCTATCTGACACTAATGAGACTCGTCAGATAGGCTATCTGGGACTTAATTATGAGACTCATCAGATAGGCTATCTGGGAATCATGAACTCATCAGATAGGTTATCTGAGACTAATGAGACTCATCAGATAGGTTATCTGGGACGTTTGAGACTCATCAGATATATCTGAGACTTATGACACTCATCAGATAGGCTATTTGAGACTTATAAGACTCGTCATATAGGCTATCTGAGACTTAGGAGACTCAACAGATAGGCTATCTGGGAATCATGAACTCATCAGACAGGCTATCTGAGACTAATGAGACTCATCAGATAGGTTATTTGGGACGTTTGAGACTTATCAGATATATCTGAGACTTATGAGACTCATCAGATAGGCTATCTAGGATTTATGTGACTCATCAGATAGGCTATCTGAGACTTATAATATAAATAATAACGTGTAACAGAGAGGTGTGTTCAAAATTAAAAGATTCAAAGTGTATCAGATCTAGATCTTGTATGCAGAACGAAAACATAATTATTAAATGGAAATGTTGCAATGGAATGCAATTTTTATTTAATATTTCTATTGTGACGTCACATCAAAGTAAACAAGTCACAGCCCTAGTGGCTTAGTAACCTCAGTGTACTTACATTTATAATCACTGCTGCTTGCTTATGCGCGCCTAACGCGCATAATTCCACTAATATAAATATTTAATTTACAATTGACATGACAAATTTAAGTCAATAATTATGTCTTAGTAATAACACATACAAGATCTAGATGAGATACACTTTAGGTTTTTTCATTTTTACCACACCTTTCTGTTACAGTAGGTATGGGCTGAGCAGTAAGTCACATATTATTATATTAAATTTATGTATGAGCTCGATGGCTCAGTGGTTTACGCGCCCGGTCTGCGAGTGCTGAGGTTAAGCAACTTTGGCAAAGGCCGGTCATCGGATGGGTGACCAAAAATTTATCATCTCGAGCTCCTCCGTGCTTCGGAAGGCACGTTAAGCCGTTGGTCCCGGCTGCATTAGCAGTCGTTAACAACCACCAATCCGCACTGGGCCCGCGTGGTGGTTCATGGCCCGTTCTCCCTATCCATCCATAGGGAAGGCTCGTGCCCCAGCAGTGGGGACATAAATGAGCTGATGATGATGATGTATTTTGTAATTGATATAACTAAGACTTGTCAGTTTGTGAAAACTTTATAAAAAAAAACTTTGTAAAACTAATAAATCACTCACAAACAATCACAAACAATTTTTATCATTGGAAAACTAACTTACTTCACCCAAATAAATAATTCTGATTCTGATTCTTAATTGATGAATTGCATTATTAGCATTCATTTTATACGTAAGAGAAACTCTTCCTATACAATTTTGTTAAATTACCTCACTAATAAACCGTCTACATCTGTCAATCCGTCAAACCTTCAAAATATCGAAATTATTAATCGTGTTTAAAAATCAATTGTATCATAGTGTTATTTTTCACTTTTCCTACACGGTTGTGACACAATTGAACATCACAAACCGGCATGTTGGATTTTCATTTACAAGCAGAACAATGCGTAGTGATTCAAATGACAAAAAATGATTTAATTAGAATTGACAATAATTCTATTCTATTCTATTCTATCCTGCCAAAACTTAGACTATAGTCTTAAGATATATTTACATGCATCTTAGATGTGCAAAGCATGACGAATGTCTGTCTGAACTGTGTCGTTTTACGACAACACCTTTGAATACCGTTGAATTAAGAACGCTAGTCTGTTCTGATCTGGCGTTATGATCTGACGAAGATTGTCCCCTGTGTAGATTCTATGCTTGCGCAAACTAGTTCGCCCTCCTTCTATAACCTGATGGTTGTAATGGTTGCCAACACATCAACTTATTTATATTGATGGCCTTTTCGACGTACCTATTCGTCGACGGCGAACCTACTATATATTTCTGCAGAATAGGTATAAGAGTATGTAGGTAGAGGGACAAGCTTTCAATTTAGGTGTCTAATTGCCCTAAAGAGTTGCAGAGTGAACTGGAGTTGGGTAGGTCTCTGAGATGATTCTTTTCTTAAGCAAGCTCCTCCCAGCCGTCACATAGTTGCCACATGCAACTTCCTTGTAGCGCAAGAACTGGCTTGCAAATTTCTTATATTTATATTATTTATTATATTTATTATTTATATTATTAGCGTATTTTGTATTATGCACGTAGTGTTCACCTCGAGAAGGTCTTGCACTCACTGTTTGCATTAGTATGCATTAAATATTATGTGTTTTGCTCTGTGTACGGACGGACCAGTTTGGTGAACCAATAAAAAAAAAATTAAAAAAATGTACAAGTTACTAAGAGACTCAATTTGGATACATAAACGCCAATTAATCTAGACAAGATTTTGTCATTGATTGTAATATCAACTACCACGTAGAACAATAATGGATTCAGACATACGCCGCCAGCTCACCACCGCCTCTGTAGCGTCTCAGGCCATTGACATCGGCTATCCAAGCTGATTCCGCCATAACTCAATACTCTCGTTCCCAAGTAATTAATTAAGTAATAACTGTAAATCACGCTCTAACTACAGTCACTATTCATAGACTTAGCATTTACATCTTCAAATATATCGTCGTAATCGTAACTATTATCACGGTAATTGCTTGGTAACAGCCATTCATTGATTGATTCCAATTTAATGAGAATAAGTCGTTTCTCTTTTTCTATACACTCGTTAGTTAAACTTTGACATTTCTGATTATAATGGCAAGGTGTAAATTAAAAATATCCGCATACGTTCAAAATCTTGTTGCGTCCAAAACAGACTACAAAAACTTGGGATAAGCTGATGTATACCGCTCACGACATTTACTATCTCTTAAGATGCACCTAGCCAAAGAGGGGCCAGGTTGTATGCACAATGGCTACTCGAGATCAGTATTATACAAGAAAAGAATAATGCTCAAATTCTGTGTGCGGTGCAGCGGCAAGCGCGACGGGATTAAAGTGTAACAATAATAAACCTTCTTGACCGGGTTAAGGGAACAGAGCTACCCTCAACGAGAGATCGTAGTCAATTCATTCATACTACCCGATCCGTACGTCGAAAAGCAGGTTGAGCCGCTGTTGTTGAAGTCCTTATGTAGCAAACACAAAATAATTTTTTTCTCTAAATTGAGATCTTTTAAAAACCTTTATGCCATCAGTTTGTAAATCTTCGGCGACCTTGTACCGAGGAGCACCGGCAAATCACTTGGCGTTTCTTTTTTTAGAATCAGAAATATTGGAAGTCGTTAAGTTAGAAGGACACTTTTAATGCTAATAGTATCATCCAGGTAGATTAATTATCATCACATCATCCACTGGTGCGTATAGGCCTCCCTTTCTTCCTGTAACTCCCTTCAGTACTACGTAAATCACATCCATAAGCTAATAATGTTGAAAATACTTGTTATTCATGATGTTGAACAATTTCAGTTGTGCCACGTTATTTCGAAACTATGCAAACAAAGTTACGAGCAGAAGTGAGCACGAGCACAAAGCAGGCAGAATTTAATCTCTCGGTTGTCCGCGGGCACCCGCCGGCTATTTGCATATTGTGGCAACCGCGCGATCTCTCATCTGCACGGCGACAGACTCAGCACCGCCAGATGCACTTACCCGTGATGGATATAGGGACACGAAAAAAGTATCGATACTTTGTGGTATCGAGTACTTTTGTTTTCGATACCGATACTTTTGTACTCGATACTTTGTGTTCGATACTTTTACTCAATGAGTACTTTTTGACAGGTATCGTATCGTAATTAATTCGATAATTAATCTTAGAAATTACTCACTTAAAACTTGGCCTACGGCCCTAGTCAATTGTGATGAACCTTCTACAACATTACATTAAGTTAATTCAATTCAATTCAATTCAATCATTTATTGCTTTCCATAAGTATACATGAGTTGTTACAATATTAGTTAAGTTCGAAATCTTTCGTTCCGTTAACAGTTCATCAATTATCATTCCTTTCCTTTATTTAATTCATTTCACTAACAATCACTCACTTGTTCGCCGTTCGTTGTTTGTTTTTTAATATTATTGCTTTATTTATTCTTCGTGTTCCTTTTATGTTTTGTTTTTCTGATATATCAATGCGGTTATGCGGTTGATCATTATTGTGCTTGACTATTATTTTATTTAATAAATCGTAATTTAAAAGTACTCATTATTATTCTGCGTTGTCTATCAATATTGCAGTCATTAGAAGAATGCCGCCTAGTAAAAGTGAACTTTGGCAGTATTTTGTCAAAGTTAATCAATACGAAGTTAAATGCAAGACATGTTTCAAAATCAAAAAAACTTCAGGAAATAACGTCAAACATGCATAAACATTTAAAGAAACACCTTAAACTTAATCCGTCAAGGTAATTTTTTTGTTGATGTTAGTTGCTGCTGACTGGCATTGACGTCCTCCTCCTGACTGACGTATGCTCAATAGGCATAGGCATAGGCCCTAAGAAAAGTACTCGATACTTTGAAGTATCGATACTTTTGTCTCGATACTTTTATGAGTACGATACTTTTCTTTCGATACTACTCATGAGTACAGTATCGATACTTTCTATTCAATACCGTGTCCCTAGATGGATAGTGCCGTTTACTCTGGGCCTGCGAAGCTGCTCTCCTCACCCGGCTATTATGCTGCTATCAACGCGTTTTGTGAGTAATTGTGGAGCTCTATGGGGCTAAATAACCACATTTAAAAGTATGAGGACTCACGTGTGGTAAACGAAAATTTCGGAACCTGATAATAGTAAAGTAAAAGTTAACAAAGATTATGCATGACCAGACTCGTGAATGTTAGAGCCTATTGTAATAGTGTAGGGTGTAGGGCTATTGTATAAAACAGATCTATACTCAGCGGGTCCATTATAACTCGTAACATGTACGCCTGTGAACTGATTTATTTTGTTTTACGAACAGAGTCTAAGTTTCATTGTAACGTATACGTACAATTGACGTCTTATGAATAGCCAATGGGACGGATTCTGATATTAACCTACAAAATGTAGATATCGATGATAGTTGCAGGTCGGTACTGCTCGCGTGAGCAGAAGTCAGTTACATATACGAAGTCGTAACTAAACCGTTATCTACAGCTCATTTATCTTCCAAATGTAGTGATGATTCCAAACTTCTCACTTATTTATTTTGGATGGTTTTACTATCAAGGTTCGCCATAAAATGCACCCATTTCAAAACAGCTGGAGCGAGTATTTGATAGCCATTTTTCTACTTTATCGCCTGTCCTCGCGTTCGCTGCCTGATCGAGTTTCAAGTGCCGTTTTTATTGGCTAGCGAGATGTCGTTGCAGTTTCATTTTGAGAATCAATTGTAATTGAGGCCAATAACTACTTTATGTGTTTTACTACCGCATATAACTGATGTTTTTACAATCCTATTTACCAAACCCTATATTTTAATTAGATGTACCAAGAAAATTCAAGAGTAGTACCTAATTTTGAATATTTTTTTACTCTAAACGTACATGACAATCATCATTTAGTGCCATTTTCATACTGAAGTTTAGAGATCAGTATACAAAATGTTCTGCGATCCCATATAGTTTGTTTTAATGAAACAATAACTGTGACAAAACGATGTATAAGTCAATGATTGTAGAACAGTCCTGCAACTTCTGATTATCTGTGAACGCCGCACAACTTTTTAAACCACAAAGCTGCGAGACACATTTGCATGAACACCTACGATCTCCTTTCTTAGGCCAATAGCAGCAGTTCCAGACCGCCTGATTGACGATCCCCCATCCCCCATTCTCCGGGTTCACTATTCACCGTCCGTTCATAAATTAACTGCTCCCGTTTGAGCCGTCGACAATAAAACGCCTGGGAGGAATATTCAACGGCCATTGTTCTACTTCATTGCAAAAGCCGATTTAGTTCGTGGCTTTCATTGCGAGTTGTTTCCATGGATCGTGACTACGTTGACATTTTGGGTAATTATTCAGTTTCAATTTGTATGGAAACAAGACGATAAATTTTATCACGCTCTTTTTGAAACCTTGTTCGTCATTATCAGTCCTTACTTTCTCAGCTCCGAGCTTTCCTTCAGTTATTTATCAAAATCTTTTGTACACTTTATCTCTAAAACCTTGAGGTCTCCGAAGAAAGAAGTGAAAGAATTGAAGATAACTAAGCGGCGCGAGGCGCGACGCCCCGCGAATATCCTCCGAAAAATATGGAACAATAAAGATCAGTATAATTTTGTTGGCGGGAACTCGGCGGAATAGTTAATTCGGAAGTTCCGGGGACGCGCATTAAAACTTTCCTCAGGAAACATGGGGCTCGATCAGCCGCGCGATCCGGCCGCGATAGCGGCGCGCCGCTAATTTCATGAGTTATGGCTTTAAAAAGCATTATTATTTCACTGAAAAAGTTCCAATGAGAAAATTTTGCGATGCCGACCGAGCACAATGAAATATTACGGCCAATTTCCTTCGCCCATAAAAACAGTTTGTTGTGTTTACCTACATTGGTTTTAAGCGTGATCGAATTTAATTTTTTGTAGGTTAAGAGAAACAAAACAGCGTAGTCAGAAAAAAAGATTTTATTATAAACCTTGTTTTGTTGACGATATCATCGCCCAAGTTCACAGATATTTACGACAATACTAGTATGTACAGTTATATAAGAGAGATCTAAAACAATTATATACAATGTTCTTATTCGATATTATACATTATCTTGATAAGTTAAAACATGTATAACATATAATTTCTTGTCCGACTTTAAAAACAACAAAATCCATAACAATTATATTGTACTATTAATAAACATTTGATAACTTATACATTTTTGAACATATTTAACTAACACTTTAACTAGCCTAATTGTATTTATGCATAAACACAAATATACAATATCTAATAAAGTGATAAATACCAAGAAGAACATAGATAAAATGATTTAACAGCTTGTTCAAACATAACGAAGAAACAACAAGAAATATTAAAATCTCTTAATTGGTCAGGAGGTAGGTAGACGCCATCTTACATTCTCTTCAGAGAAATATTAAATGATCAAAAAGTGCTGCTTAGTTGATTATCCCATTATTGCCGTCGTTGCCAGAATTCTATTAAAATTTCCCTGAATACTACAATATAACTTATAGAAGATGTCCCGAAAATCCTAGCAACCCTCTTCAAATTCCTTCTTAGGCTGGCAATGACATTTGCATGGAAATGAAAAAAAAGAAATATCTAAATATTTTTCCAGTATTTATAGACGCGACTGTTTCCAATGCGTTCACATTAACTACGTATACACTCACTATATAATCACTTGTCCACTTTCAAATGCTTTAGTTATGCCTCACGTTTTGTGTCGAGTTTCAATCAAGCGTCGAATGCCACCACTTAACCCGCGGCATCAGAAGTCCTCTAAACTGAGATCTCTTGGATTTGGACGCGTTTTTTTGGCGGCGGAGCGTTGTTCGGCCTCTCTTTTAGTTCTGACTCGCTGCTGCGCTGTGGAAACCGATATTTATGTTAATTGCTTGTTTTTGACGTTCATTACGCTGTTGTCGTGTCATTAGTGCGTCGCAGTGAGTCCGATCGTCAACGTTAATGAATGATTGTAAATCACTCTGATTCACCTAACGCTCCAGCAGCAGTGTAACTACGTTTGCATTTATCATTAACAATAATTGTTGTATGTACGTTAATAAATGAGTGTGTGAATAGGTCATGTGCAATATTGTGTTTCTTTATAAAGTGGTAATAATTGGTAATTGAGTTTTGTCAAATTTAGGACGCGACAAATTTTATTTCAATCGGCATTGCAAGTCATTTCTAGGTAGCTCCACAAGTCGTTATTTTGAAGGATATTATTACCTTTAGTGTGCTCTTCCTAGGAGACAGAGTCAGGGCTGGGTCACTGGCCAGGGTGCCAGTGCCAGCTCGGCTACTGCAACTACCTGTACAACACGATTTCTGAAGTAAAGGTCAATTTCACAACCAATTAATCAGAGCTAAACGCTTCGGTGGCCGATTGGCAAAACGCTCTGCCCGATATGAGAAGGTCCCGAAATCGATGCATAGCCCGGGGTTTTGATCACCAACCCATGTTTAAGCCATTACCAATCAGTTGTAGTCATGACTTGATTTCAATGATGGAGACTTTGCCCAGCAGTGGGATAATTATAGGCTATTTACTTTTCTTAACTTTAAACTAGCCCTAATCAAACTGACTGTGTTTCGTAATTTACCCATCATTTGTAGCGATAACTTAATTTCAATGAGGTCTTTAGCCAAAAGAGGAACATAGAGGCTTATTATACATATTTATATTATTATGTCAATGTCGAGGCTAGCTAACTCACCGTCCCTCCGCGGCCGCCTGTGCGAGCGCCGCCGCCCCCGCTGCAGGTAGATGCCCGCGAATACCAGCACGTTGAGGGCAAGCAGGAAGCACCCGGCCCCCACCGTCACCCCCAGCGCCACCGTGTAGCTGTCATAAGACAACACTTTCACTTAAGGCGCCACTCATCCGGCACTAGAACTTCATGTATTACAATCTAAAAGTCTAAAACATCAGAAGGCCTAGTGAAAGTGTTATTTATTATTCGATCACGAAAAAAATGCTAAATAAAATATCGCACACAGCATTCTAACGTTAACGAGTAGTAAGCTAACGTAACAGATAGTAAAAATGTAATACTCTGGAGTTTTAATTTTACATGCAATTTTTATAAAATATTGTATCCCTGTTTTACTTTAAGCGATAAAAAGATTCGTCGTCGGTCTTTAGTGCTCACTTTTCTATAATAATGTTTATCGGCGAGTGCTGAGCCATTAGTAAGTAAAGTATCATTACATTTCAGAACTTTTAAAACAAACAAGTTAACTGCTGCAGCAAACCGAGTCGTTTAATGGAAAATATACTTCGCCCTAAGCGTTTTCTTCTTTATTTGTAAAGTAAGCTAAAGTCTGGTTGATTCAGTGAGAAGTTTGGCAGCATCCATTACCATTATCAGTCGTATCCAGTCGCGCCACAGGGAAAAAACGTTTGTCGCTGAGAAATGGTGGCGCATTATGACATTATTTGCTAGACAAAAAGGAACAGTATTCGGCAAGGTAAGTGACTAGGTAAACACATTAGGGGAATTGCGCGTCCCCCGCGCGACGTACATCAATCTTGTGTACGCAGCCGTAGACGCGCCACGCGGACATGAGCAGCTCTCTTGATATTTTATCGCTCGCAGGCATTGATTAAAAATAATCAAGTGGAGTCCTACGAACGTTTGTAGCGATGCCGAATGGTCTCATTTGGAAGCGTGACAGTAATCGTTACGGACCGGAATGAGGAAGTCGCAAACAATATATAGCTGACCATTTCTAATAAGTTAGATGATATCCTCATTATTGCCGCTCCCGCGAGCGAACGTATTTTCTGTAATACAACGTATTGTGTTCAGGTTTTTATGAGGCTTACCTTTATTGAGGAAAAGCGTGAGCATCTAATTAAGATGCGGAGGTATTTTCCTTGCGTATATTACCTGTAATATTGCGAGTCCAAGTTGGTGAGGGAGTCCTCCTTGGGCGAGGGCTGCGGTGCGGGCAACGCGGACAGCGCGGGGCGCGGGGAAGGTGACGGCTCGCACTCCTCCGCCTCGGAGACCTCCTCATCAGGCTCGGAAGGCTCATCTTCGTCATCCAATGAGGCAGTCGTCGTATAAAGTTCGGGAAAAATTTCACCTAGTAGACAAAAGTGACATTATAACTAGATATTTCATGAACGCTAATTGTTTTGTCATTCGTGTACGTTAATATTGATAAATTTTGCCGAGATATTAAAAGTAATATTTGACTTAAGGGCTGTATTTATACTCTGTTTAACATTGATTATTATAAAAGAACATTGATAAACCAATCAACTGATTTAAAAATGTTAATTCGTTTAGTGTTCGTTTGTATTTGAGAAAAACACATTTAATTTATTCGAATCCTTGCAACAACCATACATGCCGTCACACTCATGGCGTCATGTGAGATACAATACAGATATTAAATTGAAGTATATAGATAATTTTGTATTAGGTCATTTGGATACTTTAGAACTAACCACGTATCACATAAACTATGTCATCTATAGACAAGAACATTTGAGCATGTAGGTTTTATTGAAAGTGTAAACATCCGCTAACTTAACAAAATTATAAATACTTCCGTAAACATCCAGAAAACATCATGGTACATACAGACGCACGATCTCCAGTTTAGGGAAATAAGCAATGACATCCAGAACTTGAAACGACAATCCACTATAAGTCCACTAACCTCACATGATATACGTCATAGTAGGCATAGGTGTCTTGCTTTTAGTAGTCACGGTCTATTGCTGGAAGGTTAAGCATGATAAGAGTGCTAAGCCGAGTGGGGGAAGGACTCATCCTGAAATCGAAGAACCAAGGAGCAGTGATGAGGTGTATAGTGTAGTGCAACATGACACGTGATGACATGAAAAGTGCATAGTGCACATGAAAAGTGCATAGGACATTGAGTGAGTTAGCGGGAAAAAGCGATAGGGCCTAGCTCTCAATGAAATTTAACACCAGTGAACGTAGGTGTTAGACCATTTAGAGCCTTTAATACAATTTTATGAAGTTACTTTATTTTGTTCTATAATTTTGTCATGTCAAGATATTATTATGTAATGTCATGTTTTTTAATCATATTCGTATAATAATTCATATTTATTTATATATACAAGAATTGCTTGTTTAAAGGTATTACATATTTTGTAATGCCGTCTTAGTTGCCATGACATGTGTTATATGAGTATCATCATCATTTGTCAGTTCTGTCCCCAATGTTATTTGGGGTCCGAATACCTGTATAATAAAAAGGGCTGAATTCGATTCAGTAGCCAATTCTTAACAGCAAGTTTCAGGATGTGCGCTTATTACGTAACATGTTGTTTATCAAAGCACGAAAGTCAAAATGTAAACAACAGAGATAAAATAAACGGATACATTGTTTGCCTTAACTGAATTGCCAAGTATCACGACTTTATTGTTCGATATCAAATAGAATAAGTTTCTGGCGAGGGACCGCTCAGTACGTCAAAACATATTCGTGGGAAGTTTATCAATGGCGGGTGGAATGCAAATGTAACGGCCGCTCGCTCGGAAGTTAGATCGCGGCGGATCGCGATCTGGACGATAGGCGAACGCGGCGCCAATAAAAGCCACGGAAGCCAATTTAGATAGGACGCGGCGCAAATGATTTAGCGATTGTTTATTGTATTTCCGAGAATTTGTGTAAGAACTGTGTTTAAAGAAGGATCGCATCAAAGCGATGATTATGCATGTGTGGTTCATACAAACGAAGCCTACTTGACAAAACGTTAGCAATCATAATTTATTCATCTTGAGGTGGGGTATTGTAACAACGACTTATCTTATCTTAGTCGGGCCTACCTGACGGAGAAAGATGGATGGAAACCTGAACGATGGAGACCTTTGCCCAGAATTTTTATATTTACTAATTTCTTTAAACTTAGTAATTTCTATCATAGATTAGCTTTCATGAACTATTCAAGCTTTACAAGCTATCAAAAACTCTAGTCCAGTATGAGTACAAGTAACTTTAAGATCTTTTAACGTTGTTTCACTCACAGAGAATTCAGTTTCTTTCATTTATTAGGAAGACGTTGCGCCTTAATGAGCGGGGCGTTGATGTACACAAACCGGCTCGGGTTGTGTGCGGGGTTGTGTACAAAGGACTGATACAATTGCCGACCCGCCCATTGTTGCCTAAATGGACGAGAATAATAGACGCTGTCTGGAATGAGACCGCGGTATTTAGTTAGGCATCCGACTTTTTTAATATAAACTTTCTTAATACATACAGTGTGGGTTGGTTTATATTAACTTCTATCTGTCTTGTTTTATAGTCTAGATACTTTTTCTTTTCTAACATAATGTTATGGTCTTAAAGACGGTGTAATACTTACTAAACTATTAAATAGCAAGGAATGCGGAACATACCCCCCGCGAATATTGCGGTAACAAGTTGTATTTAATTTCCAATTTCGATAAAGCATTGTAGAAACAGAACATTTGTACAGTAGAAATTAAAAAACAAACCAAGAAAACGTACTGACGTCAATAGACACAGACAATAATTATATAGGTATAAATAAGTTTCTATTAAAACGTTAATACTTATTTAGTGTAAATAACTCGTGCTCTCATTGAAATCTTTGGCGCAGGCATTCAGAATTCTAGTAATGAAGAAATCCGAGACGCCATCGCAAACTAATAACTGTACCGATTTCAGTTTTCATAAATGTCTGAAAATCTTAAACTGAATTTACGCCTACGAACACTTTGAATGTACGGATAATTATTCACGGCTCTAATCCAATTTACGTTATAATTAATCGCTATAATAGAAATCCTTATTCCTCTTACCTCGTTTTATCATTATTCTTATATCAACCAATTTTAATTATGGTTTTTAAAATATATACCTTTATGACACGATACAGGTAACTTAAAACCTCTAAGGTTGAGAACTCTTCACTGAATCATCAACAATGAAACTTTCCAGCCTCAGATGACCTTCCTCATATGAGGCATAAGCTTGAGAAACTGGCCTTGCAGCTTTACCACCACGACTATTGCAGTATTGATTCGATTCAATAATATCACTTTTGTTGCCATTCGTTTACCGGCATTGAAACCCGAATTTTGCCAAAATAACACTTACCAAAGTGTGAAGGATTAAGTGACGTGCTTAGTTCAATTTATTGTCTCTCCTGTAAAATGATTCTTTTTCACATTCGCGGTCTTGAATTCCGAACGACGCCTTGCTCATAGCTACGGAGGCATTCTAGACTTTATCGGTAAGGCGAGTTCCTCGTAGCTAGCCGATGTTGATCAAACTATAGATAGGTACTGTCAATTTTGTTGTTTGTTATTACTGCAAAGTTAGTAGGTACATTACATTTAATACAGCTGAAGCAGTGAAATAACAAAGCAACTAACGAACTTAAAATTTTTACTGCCTTTGTGCTTAAAGTGTTTCTAGTGGTTAGATCCCCACCAGTCCGGAGAGCTATTTATTGGTCAATTTCCAGAAGTTACATGCATATTACACTGTAGGGTTCCTGATTGGTTCAGGATTTTAGGAGCAGTGCGTTTCCACCTTTAGCTTTATTTTCACTTACCTTCGGTAGGATAAAGGGCAAGCGCATCCCCGTTGCGAAATGGGTAATATAAAAATGCCGACACAGTCGATAACGCGAGAGAACTAACGTGAGTGCATAGTGGAACTCTTTTGTTCGTAGTTATCAGGAAAACTTGCCGGAAGGTAATCGCGGTAGAACAATAGGTATCAGTGTCGGGGCGGCGCGGGCCATTACCGCCCGCCACAAAGCCTCGCCCTGGCCTCACCCTGCATTCCCATTATCATGGAATTTGAGACGCCATCAAAGACAATTAATAGCAGCTCCTGGCTTTCTTCAGCCTTTGTATGGATGCCATTAATCACTTTTTTAACGAACAATTAGGCTGCTGTATCATTATAACTACAGGAAAGGAAATTGCTTTTATAAATGTCATTAAAAATTCTACAGAGGTACGTTGTAAAAATTGTATTTATTTTTGAAACGTTGGTAATGTAGCACAATAAAGCCGTTGTGGATATACTCGTTGTGGCTTATATTTGCAAATGGCGTGCGCTGGCTAAATATGTAGATTATTTCATTCATCACCTGTAATGCATATAAAATTAACATACAATGTATTTGATACACACGTAAAAGAACTTTCCTTGATCATTGTTGATTCATGGCGTTTTAGAATAACCTACATAAATGTTAAGTTGCAAAACGACTCATGTTCTCTTATCACTATGTATCATAAGAAGCGATCGTATTACATCTGAAGAAATACAATTCCTACTACCCACCATCTTGTGCTGCCGAGGGTTTCACTTAGAGTATATATAACAATGGTTTATATGGTTTCAGGCAAGTTGTTCTATTTAGTTTTCTAGTTCGATTCAATCAGATGAGTATTGAAAATGTGAGCTAACTACTTGTGAATTCGTCGAAATTTGAAACATCACAACGGCTCAGATGGAGATCGGGCACAAAGCGCTCTTCATTATCGTTTGATGTGGGGTGACAAACGGCGTATTTGAGCAAACGAGCCGGCCGTCTGTCGACAACGCTTCAACGCCGAAAAGGATTCGAGCAATTAGCTTTATAGCCTTCGCTTGATGTTCTCATTGAGAAGTATACCTACTACGTAAAATCGTTTTAATTTGTAGTCATTTTGGGAGAATAACTTTAAATTTTGGCTATAAATGCTTACAAAGCCAGCCTGTTTGCAGACTGGAAGACTGTTATTTCGCTTTGGGAGGTGCCAAGTCGAATCAAAAGTTAGTCCTTTCAAGTTAGTACTGTCTATTTTATGTGCTCTTGTTCAGGAAACATTGTGATTAGACAATCACAATGTTTTTTTTCTTTAAGAATTCCTTCATTTCTTCAAGAGCAGAAGTACTACAAAACAGTTAGTTATACAAGGTGTTTGGTAATACCTGTATAATCCCAAATATGGCAGATAGAGCACCGGTGGTAGAACCCCGGAGGATTATAAACATACCTACCAGAAAAGCAACATATGGCCGAGATTTTAAGGTTGTTTGTTACCAAGTAATATTGTAAAGTGACAACCCTAGTGCCAGCTGATACATTGTTCCTGTTCGACAACCTCATGATCCAAACAAAACAGAAATCAAAACATGTCAGGGTTGAACAAAACTAATGTTATAAAATAAACTTGAGTATTGAAAAGTAAATCTTCAAAAATATGATTTTGCATGTTACTACGGTGTTATTTATACTTAGTTGCATGGCTCTGTTTTGGGATTATACACATATTACCAAACACCCTGTATCATTTTAAGGAGTAACAATGCAAGTTTGCACATAGAATGAAAAGCTTCTGCTAGTGGTTCACCCAAGTGGAATTCGATCTGTATTTATTACATGCCCCCAGGGATTACAACAAGCATTATGACCCTCTAGGGCTCGTTAACTATCTCTTGAGCAAAAGATGACGTAGATCCGTTATTCCCTATAGAGGTATTTATATAGGACGTAAAGGAAGCAGATATAAATAAATATTTACTTGTTTACGAAAGATGCTATTAGTGTTGGCCGGAAGAGATCTCTTCTATAAATAAGCTCACGTTTGTACATTTATGTGTTTACAACATTATTAAATTGTGCAATTAAAGATTAAATAGAATGTTTTCAAGGTATTCAATTCTTTGGTAGTCGTTTTTCAATACATAGTATTCTACGTCTGTAAAATTCTTAAGAGTGAATATTACTGTGAAAAGTTTGTTTTATATTAGTAGTAATTTTAGCCGGAAGCACGATTAAAAGTTTAGAGGCAATCATTTCCCCAAGTTTTCGCCATTTAGCCAGGAGGCATTACAAAAAGACACCTTTTTATATTTTATATATATATATATATATATATGTATATATTATAATTGACTGATTGATTAATTGATGGATAGTAAGCCTAACCTAAAAGTTATTTGCCAGAGCCACATTAAGGAAACCGTAATAAAAACATTAAGGATACCGATTTTATTTATTGACAGGAAAATTCTTATAAAAATATTTTGTTAAAATGAATATAAAATAACCTTTCGAATACAACATATTAATGAGAAATTGGAGGAAAATGGTATTCCCACTCCGTTGAGAGTCGGCTGAATGAGGAAGTACCTCCACCTAAAATATCACAAAGGATTATTTATATTTATAAATGCACTTGGACATACTCATCACGTCATAATATGAGCCACTTATTGTCGCGTTGTAAAATACTACAAATTGTGAAAAGTTTCCTGAGTGAATGTGGCACCATAAGTAATTGTGGGAAAGACAGATTGTTGAAATACAGATGACTTCCATTTTCATTTTAATGTATGAAACAAGTTACAATTAAAATTAACTCTGTGATGTTGCATTTAAACACATGAAGATATTTCTGAATGCATCACCCATGAACCACCCCAGCTAAGCTAAATGTGACTTCCTTATAAATATGCTCTCCATCCAAATGATAAATATTGTTCGAGGTTAACCATAATAACCATAACTCTATCTTGTCTAGGTTATCAGAAAAACAGAAGTGCAATAAATAACATCGACCAATTTGAACAATGAAGGATGTCCTCCAAGCCAAGCAAAAACTCTTGGGCGATACAGCATTGCCTTACTCCATACCTGTCGCTTTGCCTCACACCCCGTTTGTGAATGTGCTATGTTAAAGCATGACAAGAGCACACAATAGCATTGATGCCAAATCGTACAGGCTGTAGATAATATTCATATCGATGGAGCTAATGGAACAAGACTCAATGCTCTACACCATCAAAAGCCTTTGTAATCGACGAGAAAGAAGCTTTTATTATAAAAAATCTTTCCTGATAACTCTCAAGCCCAAGAGTATCGTGATATGCATAATCTAAACGTAACTATGCTGACAAAACTCATTGTTGTAACAGTTCCAAATATGGATAACTTTGTTGACAATACTAATCAAATCACGGTAATCCCTCAACTAAAACATTCACAAGTCGCAAAGTGCAAAACTCAATCGTCCTTTGCGGAAACGTTTTGGAATATATCTCTGTCCCAGATAGTGTTTAGGAGCATTCGTCGGGAGTGGAAGCGGTAATGAGGGTGTTCCGTGGGCTAATGGCTGCGGGTAACAAGCCGCGATGGATCCCACCCGGAGATGCGCATACAATGTAAACTTTGGCTCGGCGGGAGCCGGCGGGAGCACTGTTATCCGAACGTAGATCGGCATCAAAGGGTTTCCTGGTTGCTTACGTGTACGTTGCATGCCGTGCCGAAATGCCGCGGCTTGCCGAACCCGAAAAAGGTATCTACTTAAAACGAGTTCGTTTTTCCTGGTCAATATAAATACAAAGAATACATACCCTTAATAAATTTGCTACTTTCCTGACGTACCTCGCTTACTTCTTTACATTTAGATTTCTAGGAAACAATCTTCTTTAAAGAAAAGTATCTTAGACATTCATACGCGCACTTTATATGCCTAAATTTATCAAAGAATGTTTCGTATATTTTCTTTTCTTCTAGTATAATATACTGATGTATGTAACGTGACTCACCCGCGAACATGTCGGGGTGCAGGGACCTGAACTGATGGTGCCTGGGCGGCGCGCCGGGCCGGTGCAGTTGCGGGATCAGGTGCAGCCACAGCGCCATCTTGTGCCCGCGGTAGTGGCTCTTCACGCGGAGCTTTGTACCTGAACAATCGTTTCATCAGTCGTAACATTTACTAGTGTTATTGATCTAATTAAAGATCAAACTGATTCTACAAATGTTGATTCCTCTTCTTCTTTATCATCATCGTAATCAGCCTATATTCGTGCACCGCTGAAGATAGGCATCTCCAAGTATACGTCACTGAACGATCCGCGGCTACTCTCATTCAGCTCTTGTCAGCAACCTAGCGAAGATCATTGCTCCACCTAAAATTTTCCAGCCCTCCTAGACAAGTGGCATAACGCTAATAGAATAGAAATTAAATATAATGATTACTGTATAAAATTTACACAAACGTCATTTATACGTATCGTTGACTTATGTTAATCCCGTACAATAATAATTCTGTTTCATTTCTATTCTATTAGCGTCGTCACTTAGCCACCTTGTCTAGGGGGGCAGTTCTTATATACTTGCAGTAATATAAAAAAAGCTAAAAAGACTTGAATACCATTTGCATAATAAAACATGACTGTTATTTCGAAAGTTTACGTAAAAACTACCCAATGAAATTACACGCGAGTACATTTATAAAAAGTGATTCTTATCAGTTAATAGTACCTATTCCATTAAATACTCACTGATGCTCAGGTACTGCTGGGTGTTCAGCTCGTACCGCGGCCACGACGAAGCGTCGCTATGGCCGTCGCCCCTCGGGGATGGGTCGCCAGTCTTGGCGAACGCTGCGAGGAGCGCCACCGCAGATTCTGCCACGGCTACGTCCCCCCGCGAGTAGTTCCTGGGAGCGGCCTGCGTGCCCCCCACTAGGGGTAGCCCGAGGAAGTAGGGCAGGGTTTCACTGCTCACGCTGCCTAGGCGCTACAACAAAGGTATTATAGTTTAAAAATCTTTTTTTATTAATTACCGGTTGTAGATAGAAAAAAATGGTAAAAAATGGGGAAGATTTTTGCCCAGCAGCGGGGACATTATAAGTAAGGTTATGTTAAAAATAATAAAAATGAAACACTGTAAGATCTTACTACTTAGATCCTTGATCGGGATTTGAATAACAAAAAGAATGTATGAGAACATAAGTCTTGTATTTTCAAGTGTGTAGGTTCTTCATCATTCGTGAATAATACAAGAACAACATCGCATGTGTAATTTTCTCTAGACCCAACATGGAATAAGGCCCATTTGGCGTAAAAAGTAAATGTGATAAAAATTTCAAATCTCAAAAGTAATTTGGGAATGCCAGAGCACGTCATGTTCAAAAACCATACGTAGCAAAACAGGCAGCCATTTACCGAAATGAATACCTATAATAATAATATTCAATTACGTTGCTGTAGTTTTTAACCACTCATTAACTTTAGTTAAGACAAATCATACTTTATAACGTCGCATACATAACCATTACCGCACGCAAACGGCACAATAATGCAAAGTAAAACCACAATAAAAGTCCAATGATCGTAACATGTCGCCGGGAGCTGTAATCACGCTGCTTAAGGACACTTGCGGGCGAGCACCTCCCGCCCCCATTAACTTGATTCAGTCCATTATTCAGCGTCTTACCAACTGTGTTAACTCCACAATGCTAAACTCGGAACTAAGTTATGCTGCCCTTGATGAAGAACAAGAGATGCCTACTAGATAATAATGGAGTTTACATCAAAACGCGTTATGATTTTAATTACGCATGACAATCGCGAGGGCTAATGATATGGGTGCGGCGGAGCTGCGTGTAAGGGCGGCTTTTCACCACACATGTGGTACGCAGCTAAGCGGTGAGCGACGTCAAAGCTAAGCTATAAATCTTTGTGTTTATTTTCATCAAAGCTAGAGTTGTGTGGCTCGGAGCGGGTAAGATGTGCAATGAAGATGTGCTCGGGCAAGGCGTTGCTATCACTGCGATCGCTAGTACGAGTAGTATGGTATGCTATATACTTCAGATAGATTCTTTACTCGGATCCTTAGCACGCATCGACGAGAATATAGAAACTTTTAATTTCACTAAACCCTTTTTCACCAGAGGTAAGCTTAACTCTATGAAAATCAGACGATCCTATTGGTGGATACATACCTCGCATAAATAAATTCTGATTCTCGCTAAGGGTAGCTCTCGACCAAATCTCTGGTGGAAAGCCACCTTTACCACGGCGGAGATGGCTCGTGGAGTTTTCGCGGAATCATACGGAGTATTGAGTGAATTTGAATTTGTAATTCAAATAACACGAATACATTCTGTGTACGGAACGCATTAGCTGTGCGGAAATGAATTCATTATTGCGTTCGTCGATTTGACTTCGAGTGATTTTTTTGGCATATATTATGTAAGTTGTTTTTTTAAAATTAGTATTAAGCTTTTTTTGGTCATTTTTGTAAATTGATTAATGAACTAATAAATGAATAAATACATGAGAGATTCATCTCATAAATAAAATAATGATAGAATGTCTTAATAATTGTTGAGAAGATCAATAGCGCAGTGGTTATTATTTGTAGCTCCTCCGTGCTTCGGGAGGCACGTAAAGCCGTTGGTCCCGGCTGCATTAACAGTCGTTAACAACTACCAATCCGCACTGGGCCCACGTGGTGGTTTATGGCCCGTTCTCACTGTGGTGGTTCGTCACAAGGAAGATTCGTGGTGAGTTAATGAAAGAGTGAATGCATAAACGAATAAATGATAATGAATAAGTTAGTGAATGAACGAATGAATTATCGAATGAATGTCATTTAATTTATAATAATGTAATTATTTCCCAAAAACGGCACAATGATAAACTAAACCTACCTGTGGGTAGTCCGCGTCCCTGCTTTGGTGAGCGAAGTGAGCGAAGAAAGTCCTGGCGCCGCGGCGGGCATGCAGCTGCGCGACCCGCAGCGCCGGCGCAGCCACGGCGGCGTCGCTCAGCGACTCCAGCGTCGCGTCGCGGATGTTGATGGGGTGCTGGATGGGCTTCTCCCAGTCCGTGTACTCGTTGCGGATGGCCGCGAATATCTCGTTGCGGTGGTATCGGTACACGTTACGCACGTACGTCCGGAGAATACGGTTTCTGGCGAAGGAGATTATGATTAATTATTAAGTAGAACATGGATGTTAATAAACGCACAACCCTGAAAGTAGTGAAATATCAACCACTGAAATGATTTCAGATATTTTAAATATGAGTGGACATTTTCCAGATTATACTTAAAACTAAAGAAGTTAAAACGTTAGTGTCAGTGTTTAATTTAAAAATCCCTATTGCTAGGACTTACCTACTAAATTTACTTAAATTTTATTTAGGTACTCTCTTAGCCAGCTTTTCACAAACTACTTTCAGGGTTAGTAATGATTAAGTGACATGTTGTATATCTAAATACAGATACAGTCCTATAATGCATTAATCATGACTGTATCACTTACCTATGCTCTTCCTCGAAGCCGTGCCTAACATCGTCTTCGCTGAAGAACTGGTAGCTTTCCGTGGTCGCAACGACAACTGCAAGCGCGCAGTCTAGAAAAGCTTCGCTAGCATGAAGTGCTTTGGTAGGTGCTTGTCCTTGGGCAGGGTCCCTTTGAAGAGGTACAGCGGGCGCCCAGCCGGCGAGGAAGCGGGCTCGAGGCGCCTCCACAGCCAGCAGTGCGGCCAGCGGACGCGCGCGGATACATTCTACTAACCTGGGACACAAAGGAAAGTAGACTTGGCAAAGGAGTTAACTATGTTAAACTCAAACTTCTTTGTATAGATATCCAAGGCATACCATTCTACTGCGTTGAGTGCCTCTGTTAAACATCGTTAAATACTTTGTTTATTTTGGAACGTGAAAGTTTAATAGTGTAAGAAGTAGTGGTGTAGAGCTTAAATAGTTACAAACAAGAACTTTCTCAAATTTAAAGGTTCTCTATGCATTGTGGCACATCTTCATCAATGAGATTTCTTTATACATCTTGCTTTTTAGCTCATTACTGCAGATCTCAACCTTCGTCCACCTAATGCGTCAGTGAACATCATTCTTTGGCAACTATTCTAATAATGGTATTTAATTTTGTGATAGTGTTAAAGATTATTCGTACCAGTGTTCGCTGGTTGAGGAGTCGGGGGTGCAGCGCAGCGCCTGCGCCGTATGTTCCCGGGTCAGCGCCGTGTCTGGGGCCAGCGCCGTGGGGCTCAGCGCGGACCCGCTTAGCAGTAGCACACGCGATGCTAACCCTGGTGGACAAAGATGTTTTTGATCGGGTCGGGTCAACTATTGGATCTTAAGTAAACTTAGCTGGTTATAGGACGTCCACCCTGAACAAAATAATGGTGCTCCTGGGATCAGAATACTCTGAAAAGTACCCTTGTCACATCTTCCAGGTCCGGTGTAAGAAATGAATGATGTGAGCTTTGCTTCTGGGGCGGAAAGTGCGATGGTAGAAACTTGAAAGTGGCACCAGTTCAAAGAGCTCTTCTGTACCCTGTTCGTATTAAAGACAGTAGAAATCACACAGAGAGCTAACGTCTCTCCTATGACTGTGGGGTTTTACACCGAAGTAAAGTGCAATGGTAACAGTCTAGGTAATCTAAGCTACCTTTGGTGTCAGGCATCATTAGCAGTGCGTTGGCGAGCGCGGCGCCGGCGGCGTGGCCTGCCAGCGTGACACGGCGCGGGTCTCCGCCGAAGGCCGCCACGTTGCGCTGCACCCACGCCAGTGCTGCAGCCACGTCCAGAGCCGCGGCCCCGCCGGCACGGTATGCCGGGTCCGACCGGATACCGGTCGTTAAGTAACCTGCATAGTTTTAGCTGTTTGAGCTGGTACAATATTATATCAGCTTGGTGGCTTATCATGAGGTCTTATATCAGTATAGTAGCAGTGTTGCCTGCAATAACATTCCATTATTACTGCTTTATGACCCTAATGGTAAGGTCTCTGAGCCTTGCAGTTTCTGTTGGCTGCACATCACATTTACAAAGCACCTACCTATAGATATTATAAATACGATAGACGAAAATCGCGATATTCATAAAAGGTCGCAATAGAAGATGCAAAAATTAGCTTACAGCACCTGCTCGTCCTGCAATAACAAAAAAATTACTCATAATTCAAATCTTTTCAGATATATTCGCATTGCCGCATGTACAACAGTCGTACGTAAGGTGGCGCGCTAATTATACCTACGGCGCGTGACGGGTTAAATTCGTATAACGTAATATTGAAATAAATTTATCCAAATATTTCTGTAATAGTTACTGTACTTATTCTAAGTTATCAAATTTCCTGGAGCCAGTCCACGACCGCTATACAATGAATTGAAAGGCACGCGGCCGCATTCTGCGCAGGCACGGCGGAACTTATGGCTCACATAAATAACGGGCACAGAAGGTATCTTGGCAGGGCGAGCTGCTCTATTTTTACGTCTATGACTGGCTTAGTTCCGATATTATTTTGTAAGCTTGTTAAGTTGCCAAATAGGTATCTTGTTTACTTAGCTACATTCAACAATATTAACTGGTTTTATTTCGAATATGCTTTGTCTATCTATCTTAATTCCTTGGCATTGCTTTTGAAACGAAAATAGTTAAACATAAATGTTGCACCTACTAGACTATTAAAAGTTACATTATACAGTCGCGAGCATTGATATGAAGGTGTACTTTTGATTAGTTTTGACTCTTATTCCATTAGGAGTTACATTGTTTACAAGTTAATGCTTGTGACTGTACAAAGGGTGAACATAACTTAATGTATTTAAAATACAGTAAAAAATTAAATGCCTACCCGACCCAGCCAGGAATCGAACCTGGGTCTTGCACACTCAATGGGTCAATCAACAATGGGTTGCAATAACCGTTGGATAGATAGCACTGTACCACAAAAAGCACTCAAAAATTAAAAAAGCAGTGTAAAAATTCAGTGTTTACTTACATCACCCTTCACGGTTGCATAATGGTCAGTGCAGCCGCCCGGATTGTGGAAGACCTGGGCCTTCCGCAATCCTCCCAATCGAACCAGAGTTCGATTCCTGGCTGGGTCGGGTAGGCATTTAATTTTTCACTGTATTTCACAAATATTTATTCAGCTTCGGTGCAAACCGCAATAAGCACTTAAAAATAAAAAGCAAAAATAACTCAATGTAATTTTAAGTGTCTGGATATTGAGGCAGAGAACTGTAATTCCAACGGAGTAAAAGTTTTACATACAAAACGTTCTACAAACATGAACCTACCCGATAGATCTATTTTAGATTGCGAGTACTAAACAATGGTCATACCGTGTCACTGCGTAGATACATGAATTATTAATGACTAGGTAGAAAGTCAACAAAGCTTCTAGTGCCAGTTTTGTATGCCACGTTTACTACGATGTGAATTTGTATGGGTACAATAAAAAGCAGTGCCGCCTGACAAAAGGTAAAGGTTTTTGTTTTGTTTAATAATTTTTAACGCAAATTTTGATGCGAAATTTTTTCAACATTTGTGTTTTTGTAATTTGTTTCACATCAAAATTTGCGTTAAAAATTATATAAACAAAACAAAAACATTGAATAGCTTGCCTACTTCATAACTGATTTTTAGTATTTGTAAAAATATTATGATCGGATGTTAACGACGGTAGTTGTTGACATTGAATGGGCGTCTTTGGCTTTCAAAGTAAAAAAGTAGTATTTACTTTTTTTGTTGAATAATATCGGCGGGCTGGTTAGAACCACGATAGCTTAATTGGGAGAGCACCTGACCCGGTATGTCAGAAAGGTGCAGGTTCAAATCCTGCTCGTGGAAATTTTTTCAACGTTTGTATTTTTGTAATTTATTGTAAAAGGTAAAGGGAGAGTAAAATTTATCCATACCAATTCTTGTTTTCGTTAACGTGATTGAATGGCAAATAAAGTCGCTCTATGCAAATATTAGACCTAGCAAAAACTTTATCGAAGTATTGCACACATAAAAAATTCTATGAAATTTCTCTACTGCACTTTGCAGATCAACCTGAGCAAACTACAGCAATCTGGCGAATGTTAAATTACGAGCAATCGCTCAAATACAAAAAATCGTACAACTTAACCTTTTGCTGCCATTTTTTTATTTTTTACTTACTCATACGAATTATAATTGTAAAAACTGGCTAATATGTAACTACTTCTAAAATTTATGTAAGAGAATTAGTTTATGTCTTTACGAGAACCTAATGTAGTTTGATATCAAGAAGAATTTAGAAAAAGAAAGTAAAACATTACGTTTAAGTATATACACAACAAAAAGCATCATAACTCAACTGAACTTAAAAAAAACAGAAAAAAATTGCAAATAAAATTTATATCATTGTTTGTACCAGTAAGATATTCTAAAAATAAAATAAAATAAAATACTTACGTGATTACTCAGGATTAACAGCACCTTCAGTTAGCACACTTACTTTCTTCTTACACGACGCTACTCAAAACAAACCATTATAATAGCACCATTGTCCGACGAATGTTAACAGAAGAAAGAGTTCCTGTCGAACACTAGTACGTTAATTATGTTATAATAATTACCTAATAATCCTAGCCTATAGTTGAGGGTGACGACGAGGAGGTGCGCGCGCGCCGCCAGCACGGCGCCGTCGAGCGCGTTGGCGGAGCCCCACTCGTGGGACGGGCCGCCCACCCACGCCACCACCGCGTACGGCGCCTCCACGCCGCGCGCGCCTGCCACCATCACCACCATCAGCATATATACCAACTTTAACCCAGACCCCACCAGAGCTTAGACGAGCAAAGAGGAGAGGTGAATAGGGATGTGTCGTATACAACCAATGAGCGGATAAAAGAAGGGTAAAAATGAACTCCTCTTCTCCCAGCGCGCCTTTGCTTTGGTGATGTCTAAGGATGGCTTTATAATAGCTCTTTGCAAGGAGCTTAGTGCTACGTAAGGAAAAAAACCACAAATAAATATTTCCTTTATGGTTTGAAATTAAATAAACCCCAATAGGTTTATTTTAGTTAAGTTTTTGTCGCGCACCGCTTAGCTATCTCGCACAGCTTTTGTAAAAAGTCACCTAAATGCCCAAAATATCAGGCCCACAAATCACAACGGGAAGGCGCTTTATCTTCATTTCACCTGATGGCAATTATGTGATTAAGATGCCAAAGATGAGTTCATTTCACCCAGAATCCTCAACCACTGAAAAACTGATTACTTGTAACTAACTGACGAAATCAAATAACGCTAGATAAAAATTTAAAAAAATTCTAGAAATAATCAACCAGTCTCGGGAAAGCTCGAGTGGGAATCATTGTGAGTGCAAAATTGAAATATAATAAAAATTACGCACCTTGATACCTAGAACCGCTAATTTAATAGCTCTATATTTCATTCGTTAGCTCATTGTAACGCTTAACTTTTGTAACTAATGTATTTAATCTTTACAACCAATCTAACACGTTCCTTTACTTTGTGCTAATTTTAAGTAAAGTCTATCTGTCGCTGAATTCGCACAACGGTAGCACCATTGAGTGAAGTTAATGGTAGCAGAAAGACTCTTTGTTCTATCAAACAAAACAGGAAGAACAAATTCAAATACCATCTACTCTTCTAATATAAGACTCACAAGCAAATGGGGTGGGTATATTGAAGTAAAATATGAGTTTAAAATTGAGTTTTTGACTATTTGTGACGTATTAAAGATGCTTTGAGCTGGAATGAACTTGGTAAACACAATAATGATAATAACAACTCATGTTAGACTCGTAAGGACAACAACGATGGTCAAGAAAATGATGTTGAACTCACCGCTACCGGGCACGTAGATGTTGAGGTAAAGGCAGTCTTCGCTCTGGTTGGCCAGGAAGGGGATGGTGGCTTTCAGCTCGTTGTACGTGCCGAGCGGCATTCTCGACAACGCTGCACTCCTGGACAAGGGAGAACATTTTATTGAACGAACATTATCTTTTTCTGTAAAGGCTATTTTAACTTTTTACTATTGCAAGTCTTAAAAAGTCCTTGGTAAAACTATCTTCAGCTTCGAAAATTAGCTGAAATGTAAATTGTATACTATATAATATATAATGTACTTCAACCAATATACATACATACTCTAACGTCATTCTCAAAAAAGGGGTAGACAGAGCATATCACCAATTTTGTCGAGCTCGCCGTTAGTGGCCTAACATCAGTTATCTATTCCATTTCATTCAACTTACCAATATATATTCCATTCAACCTATATATCGGAAAATAACCACGTTCAACCAGACACGTGATCGTGAGAAAGTAACTTGTCACACAATCAGTTTTACTATACCCAGGGTTGTTTAAGCCACGTCACCCATTTCATCTCAACTGGAGAATGACGAATGAAATTCTTGAATCTCATTAGAGAAATTTACATGAATTCATTTTGTATTCAATCAAAGACAAGTAAGCCAAGACAAAACATCCGTCATAAACATACCAAAAATGTAATCAAACTTGAGTGAACAAGCGCGTTACCTCACGCGGCCTCATTGACTGTGGGTCTGTATGCTTTTAATTAAATCGCGTTATTGGTCCCTCCTGCAGAATCAGAGCCGTATCTCAGGCTTTTAGAAAGCCCCGAAAAAACATCTTCCTCCAACGAAATTGGACGAATAAATCTTATATTGAGTCAGGCTGAAGAGATTCCTTGACCCATGCGTTTGGGACACTTTGATGTAATAACCCTCGGAGTCCATTTCCACACAAATGTACTCGTACATGTTACTGCAAATATGTTTGTAAATTAGGAGTTTTGTTATCAAAGCAAAGTTTTATTATTTAACAACATTAGCGTATCGCATAACCCTCAATATACTGAGGGGTTGATTGAATGTAGAGCTGCCCCGAATCTCCCCTTTCATGGTGAATTTCACTGGGTGCTTTTAAGTGGACAGGAAAAGTAATTATAAATTAAATGTTCGAAATTAAGTTTGGATTTAATTATTGTGTTTCGGATATTTCGATGCTTAGCTCAGGTTCACCAACCCGCATTTGGCAAGCGTGGTGAACAAGCTGATTCCCATCAATTGTAGCGATGATATCTTGATTTCAAAATTATTTTTTAGGCTAATTTGTACTTGTTGGATATGTCGGGGTACTTCTGCGGGCAGACTGGGGCGAAGGCGTCCGCGAGCCGCGTGCCGGGCCAGGCGGGGGGCGGGGGCGGGGGCGCCAGCCGCGGGGGGCTGCCCGCGTACGGCACCCCCCGGAACACCTCCACAGGCTCCAGGCGCCGCGACGCCGGCTCCACGATGATGCCGCGGATCGCTCCTGCACAGGAGAAAGACACGTTACATCGAAAGTATTTATATGAGCTTAGTACCACGTAAGAGTTTCCCATCATATTGTCTTCTGTTATGTTTAAGTATGTTTATGTAGTCTATTTTTCGTTATTTTTCTTTATACCTTATATTGCCTTCTACCCTTACCCTATATACATTATACTATTATCATTTAATTTAGTAAACTTAATATGTATAGGTATATCAGTTCTTATAAATGTATATTATGTTTTATCTACGTTCTTTGTCGCACCGCTAACCATTTTTTCTGCTTAGCCGATCGACTGGTAGAGAATATCATTTGGACTTAAGTCCGCCGTTTGTACTTATTTTTATTGTGCAATAAAGATTAAATAAATAAATGAATAGTAGAACAAGCTATGTTTTGTATTACCTTTTTTTTTAACTTGCCTTGGACTTATTTATATTCATAACATTTATATTCACACATTTACAAATGAAAACTTTTACTCTCATTTATGTATAAAGTGCAACAGCCAACCTAAAACAGTACTGTAGTAGTAGTAAAACTAAACTAAAACCATTGGAAATATCATAAAAGTCAACAAAGTCTATCACTTACCTGTTAAATGATTATATTTGCATGTATTTATTAAATATTTATAAAATATTTTATAAAATACAGTGAAAAAATTAAACGCCCACCCCCCGCGACCCAGCCAGGAATCGAACCTGGATCTTCCGCAATCTGGGCGGCTGCACTGACCGCTATGCTACAGGGAAGGCTGACGTAAGCGCTGGATTTTGTCACTGCTTTTTAATTTGTGATTTTTGCGGCACAGTGCCAATCTATCCAAAGGTTGTTGCAACCGATGGCTATGCTGATTCATCTTTTCAGATGAAATACCACAAATTTGATAACACAATGCTATAGTAAATTTGACTTTTTCACTATTCTAATTAATTGGCTGCAAAAGAGAGTTTGTTTATTTTTGTTGAAGAGTAGACGAATGACTCCAAGGCATTGTGCCGAACTAGCCGCTCTCACCTTGCCGACCCGCAAATTGCTTCTAGGACGCCATGTTGTAGAAAAGAGAGAATAGGTGTGCACGGAGATCATTCCACCAATTGGTATAGCGACAAAGAAATGAGTCACCTTTCTTCCTTAGCGACGGAATAGTTGCCACTATAAATTGAGAAGGAGTAACACGAGAAAAAGTTCTTCGCAACATTTTATACAGCACACAAAATATAAAAAGCTACAAAATGTTCATGTTTAACAGTTAATGAACTGTTGATTCCCACTGTCATCCAGCCAATGACTACACGCAGCCATCGAGCACAACAATGCAGCAGTCAAATATTTACCCAGTAATTACCAACTAGCGCGGCAGCGGCGGCGGCGTGAAAAGTTGGCATTATTCATTAAAGCCATTAATCAAACACGGTTAATTATGCGTCAACTATTCCACTAATTGATGCCGAGTCAATGGCGCTGCCGTGCCCTATCTGGGAAATTAATTACGGGCAAATACACGAAACAAGTCGGGATTAGGTCGCGGGCTAACGGTAGGGCAACTCGGAGGAGACGTGTTAGAAAAGCAGCGCTACGTATAAATGCCACTGATAATGTTAATATTTTTTTACGCATTAAGTTTATTAATAAAACTTTAATTATAGCTGTAACATCTGTCAAGGACTTTCAAGGTTAAGGTTTGGGGTTATCGATTTTTTAATACACGTCTGTTGGTAGATGCCTGCTAAGATGAAAGAGGTTACCTTTGTGGTTTTACTCGGTTAGCGTCCGTTTAAAATCCACCACTATCTCAAAGCGTAGTAGGAAGTATAGATTTATTACCACAAGTAAGTAAAAAGGGGATTGATTCTCTACATGTATAGTGTAATGAGGTAATAAGCATATGTACTAAATGACTGTATTACATTTTATGTGACGTATAATAAGTGCACCTGTTTTTTTCCCACCTACACGACCTGGTTAATCGTAGCTGAAGTCCTGGTGTCTAAAGGCTAGGACTTTAGGAGCGGAACAAACCAAGGGCATCTCTAAACGCGCCCTTGGTTTGTTCCGCTCCCTATCCAACCTCTCGAAGGATCTAGTAGGGAGTGGGCATTCCCTCTTTTTTTTATTCTTTATTTGATGGCATCGTGCGATTAGCACATTTAGCCAGTGTCAAAGTAATCCTTGTTACAAGCAATAGATAAATAAACAATATTTCCTCCCATTATGATGATGAACGATAATAGAAATGAGAAGTGATATACCCCCCAACCCCTCGAGTATCTCAGTAAAAATGTGGGGCTTTACTAATTCCTCACGGGGACTTCTTGAGAGAATTTGAAAAGTGCCGTTGCACTGTTTTGTTTCATTTGCCAACACTCATGCACTTAATGGTTAATAATCCATCATTATTTCACATTAATATTCGACATTACACAAATTTTAGAAAATAAAACAAAACCGAAGACATGACTCTTTACTTTCCCGCCAAGAAGTCCATTCCCTCTTTATACCCTTTAAGTGTCTGGCCACCCCCAATAAAGTCTGGTGACGCTGTAAAGGTCGTTTGAAGACAACAGCAAACTCTTTAAAAAACCTGCTTTTCACCGTTGACTATGCAAGGACCTGTCGTCGTAGATTATTCAACGCAATCTTTTCATACTTTAGTTTTTACATTTTAACCTTTTCAATAGAATCCAGACTCACATTTCGCGTGAAAGAAGCATTTCAATACATTTGGATCGCATTGAAATTCGTACGCACAAGCTCTTATTGAATACCTCTCCATCTAAATAATTTACAAATGTGTCAATTATTCGAACATGTTTACTGCATACCGAAATGTTAATTAATCCCCACAAACACGGGATCTAATTCAATGCAATTAAATAACACACTATATCAGTTAAACAATCCACCGCGTATACCGGGACAATAATTAATTTGGCTCGGGGTCGATTGGTCGGGCAAGCCCGCGTGTACCCGGGTACATCCGACCCGGGTATTCGGTTTACAAAATGCGATGACATTCATTCCGGGTCTGATTGGATCGACCCGGGTATTAAAGCCCCGTACCTGAGGGCTCTCTCATCACGCAACAAAGAGCCGGATTATGGTTTGGTGGTTTGTGGCTGCGGGCTCGCCATTTTTAACCTTAATTCTCAAAAGTCGATGGCGTGGACGTGTAATATGATGATATCCTTTACCAAGTTCTATTTGTTTCGAATGAATCACGAAACGGATTTTACTAATTAACCTTTCTGTTACTGTTTAACCCTGCTATCAATTACTTGTTGGTTCATGTTACTTAATCAAATCAATATATTTTATAGCGCGTCCGCCAACAGCTACGATACTACGACCTCGATGCGTGAGCTGCAGCGGGCCGGCCGCCGCCAGCGCCGCGAGCATCAGCGCCTGCCTTACCGGCGTGCGTGTGCACGATGCGTGAGCTGTAGCGCGGGCCGGCCGCCGCCAGCGCCGCGAGCACTAGCGCCGCGCACCACGCCGTCCGCGCGCACTCCATGCGCCATCACGCGACGCTTGCCTGCAACAATTATAATAATTAATGTTTGTTTATTTCTCCACAAACAAGTAACAACAAAAATTGTTATAAACCTTGAATAATTACAAAGATGAATGATATTATTGTTGTCATAAAATATATCCGTTGATTTTTTATCAGTTCTTAATTGTACATTTTGATGGCATTTCTCTTTTGTCTAAAACACAAGTGACCAACCCACGTGCGACTATGATGAATGAACACCGGGCGGGCCTGTATCGTTTACCGCACAAGCGCCCCTAATGAACCCCTTATCTTAACAACGGGCTTCACGTGCCCATTGTCTCCGCAGACGCGGGATGGTGGGCTCAAACAGGCTAATGACAGCTGCCCGTTGAAAGACCACCGCAGAATAAATAGGGATTAACGGATTACACGAGAAGCGTTCATAATTTCATATATCCGACTTAGTAAAATTTGATACAAGAAAGTAGTACAAAATTTAGGCTGGCTTCTACGAGTGTAGTTGGAATCATTAAAGCATTCTTATCAATTTAAAAAAAAAGTATCTCTGAGTGCGTGCTCGGCAAAATTTTACTTGACAATTTCAGTCACTTCTAAAACATTTTAGGAAAGAAAGCAAAAATAATGATCTGAAATTTACCTTCACTAAGGTCACTAATGGCGAGTATACTCAAAATTTGTGATTTCGACGCTTTGTCTACTCGGATACTACACGCAATTCAAGTAGTTATATGGCCCTCATTCAGTGACGTATCTATGAGTGCAAATTTCTCGCAGATTATTGACTCCTTCGGGAAACCTTCAGCACATTTTTTTTTAAATATTGTACTAATAAACTCATGACGGACGGATTTGCTTCTACAAAATGAACTCGCCGGAACAAAAGGCCTAGTGTTTGCCCCCCAAACTGCCCACACAGCCTCCTCCGTTCCTCCGCAACTGTCGGGAAGTTTCCCGATGATCCCGCGTTATATACGACGGCACAGCCTTTGTCTCTCCGGGGCGATAAGCGGCGAAACAGGAGTTGCGTGTTACACGAAGAATAGTTGGCAGGCAGCGACGGACTCAGGTATAGGCATTTTTATAGCATATTTTATTCAGTGCAGTGCGGAGTAAAGTTATACTATATATTTTTTAATTATTTACTTTATTATGCGAGAGGTCAGTTTTATTTAGCACATACTATATCGTGAACTTTTAATTTTTGTAATCGGTGTATGTAAAATTTTTGTTTGCTTAATTGTCTTAATATCTGTGTAGTGGTTATTAACTTTATAATTGTTATTATACTATATAATATACAACTTATTACAAAATAGAAGTTGTCCTTGTCAACGAAGTAGTCTAACAACTAAATACTCTTAAAATGAACTTAAATCGTAATATGACATATTCATTATTCAGAGCAAATAGAAGCTTCGAGATCATTGCAAAATGACAGAGATGTGCACTAAAGCCAAACATTGTTTCCCTCGGGAACTTGACGTCGGGAGCTATTGTTCGATCCCCAATAGCTGAGTTGTCGCGAGCTATGTAGATATGGTGACGGGCCAATATTAGTAAATTCCAATCAGTCCATTTACTTGTACCTACTTCCTTGCGTAGGTAAATAATATAGGATCTGGGCTAGGAGTGAATATGCCTAAGTATATATCACTGTCAAATATTTTCGTTTAGTCGAGGATCGTTTGCTGTTTAAATAAAAGATCCTAGTCTAGCTTTCGCTTACCCATCGACGTACCTACACGAAAATAATTGAATGGAGTAAGTTTTATTAATTTCTCTTTAACCATAAACTGGCAATATCTGGTGCTTCCTACTCAACATCTATAAACTTTGTATTATAATAGAAACAATTAAATAGGAAAGTACTAGAAAGCTTTAATAAAAAAATATACATAATGCATTATTGGCTAAAGTAAAAAAAAACTTATATGCCCTTAATACATCCCTGATCCCTTTCAAAGTTATATAAAGTTGAATGTACGGAATACTCTGCTCTGATAAAACTCCCGCCACTCGCGACACAAGTATTTCTCTTTAATGCCTCATAAAGGAAATATTGCTACTTTTATGAAGCGGGAATCAGGTCAAACGATTGACTTCACTTGCGAAATCCACTTCGCTGCGAGCGCACGATCTATTAATCCAACAGCGAGCGTACACTACACTGGCAATTCAGTTTTTAAATTTAAACGGATACTACGATCCTTTTCACTTAAAGTATCAAATGGCTAATAACAGTAACTCTGCCAATGGAGAAAACGAAACTCTGGGAATATCATGTCTGTTTCATAGATAAGCTTGATACTTGAATGAAACGGATACCGTTATCTGACAGCGGTCAATATCGCCCTCGCCGGCACAAAACCGTCTTCATTGGGTACTGCACCCGAGCCCTCGGTGGGCTGCTCGCACAATGGTCCTCGAGCCGTCTGCCGCAGGTACGACCCACGTCACTGCGCCATTCCGCCATTACTCCGGGGACGCGTTACGCCACTCGGGATGCGATACGCCATTGGAAACCTATTCCGTAGGACGCACCTTCATCTACATACGAATGGATCAGGGGCGATGCCACCTCCGATAACAAAGAGGAGAGCCGATAATCGTAATACGGAAACGTCCATAATCAAGACGCAGATGATCAGAAAGTTCGCTTGATGAATATTTAAAGAAAATAGCGGAATGAGTTCGATAAGAATTTCACGATTCATCGTCGAAATTAGAAAAAGGGGCCGAAGGGGGCTGGGCCGCGTTAATTTTTCTCGTAATACCTTCTGTCGGAGTGTCCCGCTCACTCAATATTTGCGGATATCGGAAGTTTCGACAGAAGTATAATTTTTCCGTTAAGCGCACAATGGCGGCGATGGCTCTTTAAACTGATTCTGAATTAATTTTACGAGGAAACGATGACGCAGCTCTCATAACTTATTACCATTTCGACGCATATAGACAAAGCGTTCTTTTTTTCAGCAATATTTATTCTTTTAATCTTAATAGTTAATAAGATAGGTAGATGTACTTAACTTTCAAATAATGGCCGAAGAACGTTGGAGATTACTTTCTGTTCAATTAGGCTTTCGCTGAATAGATGAAAAAGTAATTTCCATTACGTCCCCTTCTCAGCACAATATTAATAGCACAGTTTCATGTAATATTTGTGATTGTAGCCCGACACCGACATCCGAGCCGGCAGGCGCAGATACTCGGCCGGAATATCCGCGATTAACAATAAGCTGGCTTCTGGTTATGGATTTCCTCGGGAATTATTTGTGCCAGTAACGCGATCCGGCGAATAGTGCCTCTGCATAATCGCTGATGTGTGACTTGTCGATAAAGCGGGGTGTGTCGTGACTAGAGAGGAAGGAAGCGATCGCTCCGGGCGCCTCCGAATATGTTGGTTAAGCGAATTTATCTTTCGAAACTTACATTTTCTTGGTTAAAATGCAGTAAGTGAAGAGCAGCGTATCTACCGGTCGTTTGGTAACATCAATTTGTAATTCTTTATATTTGTAAGAAAATAATAATGTCTAAAATTCTGTTTAACTATTTAAGGAAACCTTTTCTTAGTTTAGGATTCTAGGAAGTTAGTAAAAGTAAGCATTGTTGATTATAATACGATCTGTATAATGTTACTTGTTATTAACGCTGAAATTTGTTTGCTCGTCAATGTTTTAATAGCAACATCAGTATTAATCAAATATGAATACTTCCGTTCGGAAGGATGAAGTTTCGTGTTGAGTCGAGGCTTACGCAAATTAACGAGTGAAAATATTATCGTTCCAACGTTCCATAGCTTTTATTACAATTACTTATAGTCATAGTCAGAGTCATAGATAGATATTTATTTAGTTAATCCAAACGAATTTAAGAAACAACAAAAATATTTTTTTAATAATTTATTTATGTCTTTACGAATCGTCAGGATAAAACTATTTAAACTATCATGGTCACTTGCAATAGAGTAATTAATGACTACTAACGATAAAGGAAGAGGGTAGATCGTTTTGTCTGCTCATAAAAATCTCACCCGCACCCGCCTGTGCCGAAATATCGGACACTCACAAATAATAAGCATGGTAAGAATTCCGTTAATAATTACTCTAACGTCAGGATAAACATTAAAATTAAATCAATGTGTTAAATAAACGCAAGTAGATCCGAATAAGTGGTATCATTTCAATGTGTAAATTAATTAATTAATTTAATTTGCGTAAACTTTAGAAAACAATCATTCTAATATTTATGTCAGATTTTTGCCTATTTAATTCCCCGAATTTTTTGCTATTGCAGCCTTTACATAGTTGATGAAGAGAGCCGTTTGCGCCGAGCTGGCACTCATTGAAATTACTCATCATAATAATTGACAAAGCCCATTTTCGAAATATTACCCACATTTTCAACGTGTCGATTCTGACGAAAATTATTTGTAGGACTGTTATAACAGCAAAACACAAAGCAGCTGAAATCAAATTAATACGAAAAAGTAATTAAAATTTAACTTATTCAAACTTGGATGTAGCGCGCAAGCACTGACCTCCCGCAAAAATATGCATGCATATGCAAAATCTAATTAACGCTATGGCATTCTGCATTTATTTGCCATAGTTATACGAATATATTGTCATGATTAGCTATAGTTATCGGTAAAAAGAATATAATCAATTTGACTTTTGTTTAAAAAAATATGTTGTTGGTGTACTCGTATATACCAAAAAACATTTATACAGCTTTAACGTTAAGTGAAACGATGAGAATATTAATTACGTGGTTTTAGCCTTGAACAATATGTTTGCCAGCCCACAAATTTTACAGATCACTCCGAATCAATGATAGACCTTATAGTTTCTGATACCAAAATTAACAAGGTATGCGTTAATCATATACCTGATCTCAGTAGTCACGCCTTTATAACTTGTGAACTGAATGTAAAAAAAACTAAACCCCCACCAAAATGGCTTGTTTACCGCCCTCTAAAGGATATTGATATTCTAAGTTTTAACGAATACTTAGAAACTGTTGCATAGGAGGGTTTAATCTTTAATAATGTTAATGACACTGTAAATGCTCTCCATACTTTTATTATAGATATGTTTGATTATTATGCGCCATATAATAAAAAATATATTAAAAATGACTCCTACCTCTGGATAACGCATACTATTAAAGAAATGATGAAACTTAGAGATGACGCTTTTGCTAGGAGTCATAGCACTAAGCTGGAAAGCCATAAAGCGTACTATAAAGAACTTAAATCAGTTGTAATCACAGCTATGTTTAAGGAAAAAACAGCGTACTTTAATACAAACATAAATAAAAATATTAATAATCCGAAAATGCTTTGGAAGAATGTTAAGCGAAACGTTGATTTCAATAAAAAACATGACGGTTTACCCTCAAATTTTGATGATCCAGACAAAATAAATAACTAACTAACATTTTCTTGATATAAGTGAAGGTGGTGCTGTTGAAATTTCTTCTCTTACTTATTACGAATATAATAGATATGGGTCTTCAGCATTCTCATTACAACCAGTCACTGAGACCACTGTTTTCAATATAATTAAATCTATTTCTAGCAATGCTCACGGCGTAGATGGTATAACCAGAGATATGCTTCTTTTAACGTTACCCAGCACATTGACCCTAATTACTGCTATAATGAATAATTCAATTTCAACTAATATTTTTCCTGACTTGTGGAAGGCAGCTGTTGTCAAGCCTATACCAAAAAAACCTAATCCTACCGACGTTAAAGATCTAAGACCAATCAGCATTTTGCCCACCATGTCTAAAATACTGGAAAAAAATGTATGTAATCAGATGACTGATTATCTTGAGAATAATAGTATACTACCTTTGAAACAGTCAGGCTTTAGGAGATCACACAGCACCGCGACGGCCTTGCATGATGTGGTAGATGACATACTGGCTGCACAAGATATAGGTAAAGGAACTGTCCTTGTGCTTTTAGATTTTTCTCGTGCCTTTGACACTATTAATACTACCCTTCTTCTTTCTTTGGCTTACTACGGTTTTAACCATAATACAATTAAATGGTTTGCAAGTTACTTACATGGCCGTACGCAAAAAGTTGAGCTACGTGATAATACGGGTTCTTCAGTTTTTCCAAAGACTTCTCATCTTAAATCGGGTGTCCCACAGGGCTCTATTTTGGGTCCTATTCTATTTATTCTTTACATCGCTGATATAATAAAAAATATAGTTAACTGTCAGTATCATTTATATGCAGATGACCTACAATTATATCTCTCTTTTAAACCGAAAGATACTCTTACTGCAGTTGATATGATAAATCAGGATTTAAAGCGTATAGCTGAATGGTCAAAATATAACGGTTTAGTTCTTAATCCACTCAAATCCAAATTTCTCATCCTTGGTTCGAAGATGCAGGTAAATACTATTGTAAACTTTAATCCAACTATTAAATTAGATAACAATCGTTTAGAAAGTGTTACAGTTGCAAGAAACTTAGGTGTTGTTATGGATGGTCAATTACGATTTGAGCAACACGTTATTGAAACTGTTAAAAACTGTTTTTATAGACTTAAAGTCCTGTACCAGATTCGACAACATCTCTGCATTGATTTAAGAGTGAAGCTGTGCGACAGTCTAATTTTATCCAAGCTTAACTACGCGGATACTGTGATCAATGGCTGTATTCTGTCCAGAACTAAGGCTATAATCCAGCGTGTGCAAAATGCATGTGCACGCTTTTGCTTCTCGATCCCACGGCGTTCTCATGTTACCCCATTTTTAAACAGCTGTAACCTAATTAAGATGGAGGCGCGTCGTTCTTTGCATTTTGCTAGTCTTCTTTTCAGTGTGGTTCAAAGCTGCAAGCCACAGTATCTGTTTGAAAAACTAACATTCTCCCGAAGAGACATTAGGATGGCATCGAGATTGAGCTGTCCTAAACATAGATCGTCTGCATTTCGTGGTAGTTTCCGCTATGCTGCCACTAAATGTTGGAATAATATACCTCCACCACTAAGAAATTCTCAAACTGTCCATTCTTTTAAAGTTAAGTACAGGAAATACTTACTTGAGCAACAAAAAGAGCAACAACTTTAAACAGGCGGCTTTTATTTTATATTTTTTATTATTATTTGTATTTTTAAAGATGGTTTTTGTTTTATACATTTTATTCTTCATCTTAGTTTATGGCACAACCACCAACTTTTTTATCGTTAGGTATTTTATTATGTAATCACACACAGGTATAATTAAATATTTATTGTGTATGTATAATAATAATCAAAAGCTTTATTATTTTTTTATAACATTACGCATACGCACACACACCCTCACACACCCTCACACACACACACACACACACACACACACACACACACACACACACACACACACACCCCCACACACACACACACACACACACATCACGGGTTCCTCTGAAAATCAGCGTTGCAGTTTCTTGAAGCTGCAACTTATGCTGAGAGGAGTCCAGTTCGTCGTAGCATTTTAATTTTAACTTTATGTTTTTGTTTTATTGTTAGAACCTAAGCCTGCTACGCCGAATAAATCTTTTGAATTTGAATTTGAATTTGAATTTAAACCTAAGTTAATCATTTTGGGTTAAACATTTTACTTGGAATACAATAATTGCCATGTTAGGTAGGTACATTGTGATATTGCCGACACTACGTTTCGTGGGTTTAATGACAACACGAATGGCGCAGAAGACTTCAGACACCTTAGATCTTAGTATTTTAAATTGACTGGCAGGTTGCTGCTACTTATCTTATTCATATCGACCTAATATGGTCTAGAAGAAAAACAATAAAATCCAGGCTTATTTCGCCCGCTGCATTGTTTAGCACTGTTCTGTGTCTGTAGGGAATACAACTCAACAACAAGATCTTGTGATGAAGTGTGAAGAACTACGTGACAAAGAACTAGAGTATCAGCCTCAGCAACACGTGCGCCTATTCTTGAGAACGGTAAGCGTAAGCGTTCATAAGAAGAATAGTTATGACTATGACTATGACTACGCTAGGGTGACCATTTTCTATCAGCGAGCCATATGCTCAATCCCAACTCAGCAACATAAAAGAAACTAGGTACAATGAATCACCATTTCCAAAATGATATATATTGAAACGTTTCGCCTGAACGACTGACGATATCGATAAATCTATCAAAACTTTGTGACATCACTTATTTGCGAACGTGATCCCGACAGAAAGAAGCGGCGGCATCGTCGGAACCTAATCGGGGGGAAGCCGTAACCGGGATCAATAAAAATAAAATATTAGATATTATTATTCGGCGGCGGCGGCGGATGGCTGAGCCGGCTCGCATTTCGGCTGACGCGGGGTATGCCGCTAATTATTCATGCCACCATATTTCCATCTTGATTTTGGGTTTCTGCAAAGATTGCGCGATTGATGCCTATGCAAGGACGGACCTGACATATCTATAAACGGAGTCAATTTAGAGGGGAGGCTTTAGCATAGCATTGGAGTCCTCATGGTTATGACGATGACTCTACAGAGTACATTGATAATTATTTATGAGCTCGAGCGCGCGAATACCAGACACAATAGACTTTTAATTGTTATCGGCCACCTGGTGGTTGATCGATGATCAGGAGGATAAGCTACCATATTTCCATTTTTATTTTAGTTATATGCTAAAATGGCCCGACGAACTCGATATGGTCAGCAACGAAGCTAGCTGAACACTTTAGTAACGTGTCATAATAACATCCTAAGAGGTTGACAAACGCCTGTTCGATTCAGGATTTGCTTTGACAAAGTATAAAAAGTCTTCGGCAACTTTTATTGCTGACTGTACCTATGCTAGGACTGATCCAACATTTCGATAAACGGAGTCAAGTATAATGAGAGTAGGCCTTTGTACAGCAGAGGAATCTTTATGGCTCATGACGATGGCAATGAATAGTTACGGCAACATTACTTACTTGGTAAGATTTGTATTTGGTCATATTTCATTTCTGAATAGTAACTTAACAGTATTGACTCTTAATTAATAGTTATTTGTTATACAAGAGTGCAAAGTTGTTTTTTAACCGCGTGCTCAATTTTGATGACCGAGCAAGCGAAGGATTCTAAAATTAAATCACGAGTGCAGCAAGTGATTCAAAAATTAGAATCCTGAGCGTTAGCGAGAGAATCAAATGAGCACGAGGTGAAAAATCTTTGCACTCGATTGCAACACGTAACTTTTCATCCCACCTCAGCGTGGAAATGACTAAATGCAAAAAAGAACATTTACAATAACAAGATACTTTTATTTCAGTTTAGGTATTAACTACTACATTATGATAGGTAGGTAAGTATTACAGAATAATCTTTAAATTATAACAAATAATACTTAGGTATAATTAAGAAAAATTGAAAGTAACGTGCTACAGTTACTTAAGTTGAGTGTAATATTTTTGTTGTAGGTACTATAATGTTAGTGTTAGTGACTTGTGTACTGATAAATTCGGCACCATGGAGGTAGAAGTAAATAGGTTTAATGATGTTTTAAATTCACAAACTTAGTGCACACGATGTTCTAAATTCAATTTACTTTATCCTTTAGCGGATAAAAACGGCTTTTGCACTCAGATATCGAAGAGCAAAAATACTCTTTCCGAGATGGGGGGATGAAATAGTTATTTGTTATACAAGAGTGCAAAGTTGCTTTTTAACCGCGTGCTCAATTTTGATGACCGAGCAAGCGAAGGATTCTAAAATTGAATCACGAGCGCAGCAAGTGATTCAAAAATTAGAATCTTGAGCGTTAGCGAGGGAATCAAAAGAGCACAAGGTGAAATATCTTTGCACTCGAGTGCAACATGTAACTTTTCAACCCACCTCAGCGAGGAAATGACTAAATGCAAAAAAAAACATTTACAATCACAAGATACTTTTATTTCAGTTTAGGTATTAACTACTACATTATGATAGGTAAGTATTACAGAATAATCTTTAAATTATAACAAATAATACTTAGGTCTTAGAATAATAACGCCTTAGGTATAATTAAGAAAAATTTAAAGTAACGTTGCTACAGTTTAAAATATATTTCTTAGGTAGGTACTGTAATGTTGGTATTAGGGACTTGTGTACTAATAAATTGGACACCATGGAGGTAGAAGTAAATAGGTTTAATGATGTTTTGAATTCACAAACTTAGTGCACACGATGTTCTAAATTCAGTTTACTTTATCCTCTAGGGGATAAAAACGGCTTTTGCACTCAGATATCGAAGAGCAAAAATACTCTTTCCGAGATGGGGGGATGAAAATAATATTATTATCTTTTAATAAACATAAAGTGCCAAAGCGCTTCCGATACCAAAGTTCAATTCCCAGGTCGGGAAATTGTGTATTCGGATTTAATGATGCATAGCCCCCGGGTATGTGATCACCACCCGCATTTGGCAAGGGTGGTGATAAGCCATTACCCATTAATTGTAGTGATGACTTGATTTCGATGATGGAGGCCTTTGCCCAGCAGTGGGACAGTTATAAACTTTTTACTTACTATACATTTATAAGAATAAGAATAAGAATAATAATAATTTATTTAAACAAGTAACAAGTAACATACAACAGCGTTTTTAAAACTATATAACAAAAACAGATAAACTTGTAGCTTGGCTGTGCAAAAGTAAAGCTAAAAAAGTGAATCCCACACTAGGAAATCCCGAGTTGTGGGCTTACTAAGCCATGAAGCAAGCGGTAAGCGCCTAAACAAAGCAGATAAAAATAAATAATCCTAAAACCAGATACTATGGTTTACATAAATAATCTAGAAAAAGTGAGCTGTGTGTGAGTGTGTTTGTGTGTGTGTTTCTGAGTGTGAGTGTGTGTGTGTGTAAGGTATTCTGTGATTGCGTGCATGTACCTATATGTGAGAGCTAATTATACGAGTGGTGTGACCAGCTTTTCCGTTTCCCGGTAAGTCATGGAAAGGAGTTGTAAGGAAATAAGTTTCTTGGCTTGGTTAACAGTTGCAGTGTTGAAGTTGCAACACTTAGCCATTCTATTATAGACAAAAGGCAGCAAGTATGAGGGATTATCTAAGACTAAACTATGAGATGGCTCCTGGAAACACGTATTCGTGATTTAGATTTTATAGATGACCCGAAGTTATTTGTTACAGGCTGCGAACCTCATTACACATACTAAGCAAATCTATGCCCGCCGGTGGCACTCTAAACAATTGCCTTTGTTCGCCGCAGCTCCCGGCAGGTATCAAGTGTTGCCAGTTCCCCCCACCCGGTCTCCCCACCCCTCCCCCGAAAGACAAACAAATGTTAATTGAACGTTTATTACGAAGGTTTGTACGCGTGTAATTGGAAGTTTGTAAATATGAATGAACGCTTTTGTGTATGATAATTGTTACGTACTGATGTTTAATAAATGCACAGGCCTGTGGAGTGAGACCGCCCGCGTCACTTGTCAGCCGAGCGTTGAGGTGTACGGACGTGATCACACCACACTATCCAGCTTTGAATAACGCTTTGAATAGAAGATACGACAGTCATATAGAAATAGACTATAAGAGAAGTGTCACAAATATTAATTCTAATACTAACGAACAATAAAATAATGGCTGTCTTAACTAAAACAAAATCATTTTGTTACGGTTCTAAGAATGCGTTTCGTGCGTAAATTAGAAGATCTGTATCTTATTTTGATCATGTGTGCGACAGGCACTTAAGTGAAAGGCATTTTTTGAATCTAAATGTGATTACAATAAGAAATGATCTTATTTATGTATCAAAGATCACTAGCTGATCCGATGACGACGTCAGTCACATTTTTGTATGGTACCTATTCCTTTAGACGTTAAGTTAATAGTTAATAAGATATGATGGGACTAGCATTGTCTCTGTGTGATAAAAGTGGTCAAAATAATTTTTGACCACTTGACTCATGTTTACACAATGTCGTGTTGTCCGTTCGCAATTTTATTGGAAACATTGCTATACTTAAAAACAACCTGAGTAGATTTGCTAATAATTAATTGTACTGTGATTAAAGTGTAAATGTCACCGTGGCCGTCAATTAATCCCGGCTTCGTTTATTGGCGGCTCGGGTGATTGCTTTGTGTTTGAGTACATTGAGCGAAAGCCTTGTTATTATTGGTTTCCGTTGAGCTTCCCAGATTAGGATTACACTGATATTTGCACTGAACTAAGCAACTAGGGTTGTCATCATCATTTGATAATGATGATGACAACATTTGATGATGATGGGACATAAAAATGAGCTGATGATGATTCATCAGCTCATTTTTATGTCCCCACTACTGGGGCACGAGCCTTCTCTATGGATGGATAGAGAGAACGAGCCATAAACCACCACGCGGGCCCAGTGCGGATTGGTGGTTGTTAACGACTGCTAATGCAGCCGGGACCAACGGCTTTACGTGCCTTTCGAAGCACGGAGGAGTTCGAGAAGAAAAATTTTTGGTCACAAGGCACTGCACTTACCCGTAAATAAAAAAAAATCCTTTTAACTACTGACGCTTATTAAACACCGATGGTTCATAAACAACATTGTCATCGGCTTAACTATAGTGTGACGTAGATGACGTATGTGGTGTGACGTATGATGTAGGTGTGACGTCACAGCTGGACTTGCCAGCCTCCCAACAGTTGACGTCGATTGTAACGGCATTGACCTGCCTGTTACGCGCAAGGTCGCGGGGTTGATTTCCGATACGGGCATGTGTTAGTGTAATGAGCACGAACATTTAATCTCCAAAAATTATGGAGGTTATTATTAACGTGAAGGTACCTATGCGTTGTGTGGCATACGAGTTATACCCACTCTTTACTTACTCTTTACGATAATAATTAAAAAGATTTGGTGTAAATTGTTGTTAGTAAAAGTTAAGTCAAAACAACTAGTAAAAGTAAAAAAATTGGTTGTCTGTAAAGTCGGTTTACTGACGATAGTTGAACGTGACAACGTCTTAAGAAGGTGTCGGGAGGTGTTGGGGGTGTCGGGGGGTGTTGGGGGTACGTACCGCGGTGGCGATGCCGGCCACGGGCTTGCACAGCAGCCTGCAGCAGCCCGTCGAACAGGTAGGCGGGAGGAGTTGGGGGTGTCGGGAGGTGTTGGGGGTGTCGGGGGGTGTTGGGGGTACGTACCGCGGTGGCGATGCCGGCCACGGGCTTGCACAGCAGCAGCAGCCCGTCGAACAGGTAGGCGGGAGGAGTTGGTGGTGTCGAGAGGTGTTGGGGGTGTCGGGGGGTGTTGGGGGTAAGTACCGCGGTGGCGATGCCGGACACGGGCTTGCACAGCAGCACGGCTAAATTTCTACTCAGCCGATTGTGCTTCTTTGTCGCTCGTTCCGCGCTCTCGCTTGCACTTCAAGCCTTACATGGAACGCCTCAGAGCGAGGTAACGCCGAACTTTTTCGTGCGTGCAGCCGGCTCTATCGAATTATAAGACGTTGTCACGTCAAAAATGTGTCGAGAACAAGTTCGAGTGAATAGTGACTTAGGAGACAGTGGTACGAGTATCAAGCGCAAAAAACGACTAAGGAAGAGGGTAGATCGTTTTGTCTGCTCATAATCACCCACCCGCAATAACTTCAGTACATCCGTGAGGCGCACGCAACTGTGCCGAAATATCGGATACTCAAACACAACAAAAAACATGGTAATAATCCCGTTAATAATATTTATTCTAATGTAAGTGACCATGATAGTTTAAAAAGTTATATAGTAAAAGTAGTATGTAATTAGCTTACCACTTAGTTCGCAAATAAGAGTTTGATGAACGGTCTTACTCGATTGACTGAGGAAAAGAACAAAGTCCTCCACCAATTAAATCAGTCTTAATCTTCTTCTTAAATTCTTATCTTAAGCTTAATTACCACGCTTGAGAAATGCTGTTTGATAATCACAAACCCGGACTATGCATCGAAAGATCTGAAACTGCCATTTGGTCAACGAGACTGATTTAAAAAAATGAGGTTTGATTTAATTAAATGTTTATTATACTTTTTGATTTACAGCTGTTTCGATCAATTTACTGACTAATATACATTCATATTAAATAACTTACGTTAGTCCACTGTTGGGCATAGGCCTTTCCAAATTCATGTCATTGGGCGCGATCTTCGGTTCACCTCTTCAAACTTTGCTGCTCTACCTATATCGTTGTACCACATTATTATTCATTATTTAGATAAAATGGGGAGCCATTTCAGTCGCATAATGTCATTCATTATAATGTAGTTTGGCATAACAGTTTCAACATAAAGTTTTCTCGCATAAATTATGATAAGCAGAGTGTTATAAACCCATAATGGTTTCATTGGCTTAATTTTAACTTACTATAATTGTTTTATCATAATTTTAATCGGCATAAATGTAAAAAACATAATTGCTATACCTCTAAATTTTTTGAAGTATAATAGTTGGTGTTTTATTTATATTTATTAAACAACAGAAATCTAGCGTCATACAAAAATAATAACCTTTTTTGCCATGCCATAGGGTGAGATGCCAATAAATGTTATGATTAGTAATCGTTATTGTAAACACATTTATGCATGAACATTTGATGCTGATATATCATTATTATAAAAGAAGTTATGGGGAAATAAAGTATGCCTAATGATTTATTCTGAACGTTATGCGAAACGAAGAGAATGCCAAAAAACATTATGTAGCCTTAAAATATGCCTCTTTAATTTATGCAACCCAATATGGACCCGATAAAATGAGTACATCGTTGTTCCAAATTTTTATCAATACAATCACATCACATCATCATCTCCTGTCCTGTCTATGTCTTGGGGCACGAGCCTTTCCTATGGATGGATAGGGAGAACTGGCCATAAACTACCACGCAGCCGCAGGCCCAGTGTGGATTGGTGGTTGTTAACGACTGGCTAATACAGCCGAGACCAATGGCTTTACGTGCCCTTCGAAGAAAGGAAGAGCTCGAGATGATACATTTTTGGTCACCCATCCGGTGACCGGCCTACACGAACATTGCTTAACCTTAGCAGTCGCAGACCGGGCGCGCCATCGAGCTCCTAATTAATAATACAATATTTAGAAGTAATTAATGCGAAGCCGCACATGACTTAACTTCGTTAGCCGTATCTTTGCACTGACATCACATATTGGCCTTTGTTTTCCTCGAACCAGTCTATATATTTTTGCTAGAAGATCCCAAACAAAGTCACGAGCTAATTGCTGGAGCTATTACCGGAGTGGCATCAAGGGGAGTACGTACCGCGCCGGATTATTTACTTTGTACTCTCATATTTGACGACATCACAAGGAAAATGGCCGTCCAATTATTCATTGTATATCTTTGACGTTACCGTAATGTATTATTATTATTGTCATATCTATTATATGGCTATTGAGTTACGTTGTAATACAAGACGCCAGATTATTATGGCTTTATGTCAAGATAAGTTATATGTTTTATGCTACATTAACTCTTTAGTTGCCGAAGAAATTTTTACTTGTATTAATATTGCAGCAATACTATTGAAATAGGTAAGTATATTTGTTCAGTTAAAAAAAATCATAGATAAAATAACATATGTAGACTTTCAGAGTATTTAAAAATAACTGTTAGCGAACAACACTTTAAAACAACCGGCACAAATTATTGTGCCGACTATTTTATGAGCCACGGCCATGATAAATTTAAACGACAATAAAAAAACAACAGCGAAAAACCTAACGCTGCCTTTATGATGCAATTGCCTGAAACGAAACGCACGCGCCCGTTAAATAGTGTGAAAGTTATTGTATCGCCCGTAGCGTGTAGCACTCGTAGACATCTGTCGCCATTTTATGTATGGCTACGAGCCTGCTACGGCCACTTGCGCCGTAGTGCTACGGTGAATTTTGTGGATACAGCAGTTTTTTTTACAAGCGTGCTTTATTTTATTGGTAGTTATATGCTGGTAGCAGATAAGATGATGCTCTAATAAAATGTGTTCCTTTACGCTTTGATAATATGAAACTTTTTTTCTTTTTTATTTTGAAAGAGAGTCGACATTTGTAACAACTGTTGAGTGCTGTTTGAAAATGTGGAAACGTATACTTGGACTTCTTCTAACATGTTAAGTGGCGATAGGACCAAATATAGAATCGCATTTCATCCAGAATCTTTAACCACTGAGGATTCGATTCCCAGCGAGGGGTACATGTTTGTGTACTCGGTTTGGTTGGTGGTAGGGCTTGTTTGTCCGCCTGGCTAGCTACCACCATCGTATCTAATGATTTATGATTATTTACGTATAATTTTTACGCAAATATTGTTGCGAACAAATTACAATTTGGAAAAAGACAAGGTGTTGAAAAAATTTGGTAGTGCACCTGGCAAACTACAAACATATTCCTAAACGTATTCCTAGGAGACGCTACTACATATCAGGATACATCTTCTAGGAATCTAGACAACCAGGACAAAAGAGGCGGTCATACATCTTTATCTGATTTTTGAATATTATATAAAAATCTTCGGTGCCTGTGTATGTTATTGAACTCCTTCTAAATTTTGACCGATTTGGATTTGTGTGTGTGTGTTCAAGTGTTCAGATTTACAATAAAATTGGACCCGGTAGGTGGCGCTGCTATAGGGTTACATCATATGATACGGGTGTTCTTAAGCGGACGAATGATTTGTTTGTTTTGTTGTCATGGAAGCTGTCAAAGCGGTACGAAGTCCGCGGGTCAACTAGTTAAATATAAAATGTTAGAGTATTCATGACCTGACATGCTCCCGTCCCGCCAACGCGCAAGGTCGTCCGCCACTCCAACCAAAATACGGAAACTGCAGAAGGTGAGCTCCATACAAACGCGCTTGGGCAACGCACACATAGACAACTTCTCACTGGTACGGAGTCTCGCTACTGCCGCGCTCGGTCTGGTTCGAAATGGTCCGAGATTACGTCTCCGGTTGAGAGTGTGTTTTAAAAAAAATATTAACGGGTAAGCACAGTGCCTTGCTCTCACCTGATGTTAGGTGATGATAAGGCCAATGATGGAAGCGTACCTCACCGGGGATCCTGGAACACAACAATGCTACAAACATTGATGTTATGGCGACATACTTAGATAAGATGGTGGTAGCTAGCGGACAAACAAGCCCTACCACCAACCAAACCGAGTACACAAACATGTACCCCCCGCTGGGAATCGAACCCGGGACCTCTGGGTCAAAACCGGTGGTCTTAGCCACTAGACCACAGAGGCGGTTGTTGTATGTTTTAAGCTTACCTTCTGTGATTTCCTTGCTTTGTGAGGGTTTTCGCGGCCGAGGTCAACTCCCTTCATTAATTTTTCCATTAGCGGAGAACAATCGCGGCTCCGCTCAAACTTATTTCCATAATTTGCAACGAGCCAAGTTAAGTAACAAGTAACAAACCATTATTAATCTGTATAACATTATGTGCCTTCTTTACATATGTTTACTGGTACAACATGACTTTACTACTTGTTATAGTATATTACTTACTAGTAATATTAGTAATATATCTATAATAATATTATAAAGAGGAAAGCTTTGTAGTTTTGTATGTATGTTTGCAACGAATAAACTCATAAACTACTGGGCCGATTTATAAAATTCTTTCACCATTAGAATGCTACATTAGAGCTGAGTAACATAGGCTATATTAAAAAAAGAAAAAAAATGCGGTACAAAGTCCGCCGGGTCAGCAAGTATCTTAATAAATTATTAGGCACATGCGCGAACCGGTTAATATCTAAAGATATAACCTTCTTATACACGAATCACAGATATTAAGACTTGAGTATCTTAGGGGATAAAATAGATCAAACCTGACGTTTGAAATCAACTTTTTCGGGATATTTTTGATATTGCTTATTGACACGAGCACTACAAATTTATATGAAATACTTAATTCTTCTTCACTTACGATTATTTTATATTTGATACAAAGATTGTGAGACTACCGTCTCAGTCTCCCAGTGACGCAGACCACGTAAAGCTCTAAACGTAAGGATACATTTAAACAAAAACCCGAGTAGATTCGTACAAAATGTTTCACAACAAAGTGTAAGTATATAGTTCGCGTAAGCTTTAAAAAATATATTATCTCAAAAATATGTAAAATGTGTTTGCGCCACCGAGCCTCGGTAATAATAAAATTCTCGCAGCCACATCACAGTTTCGCTGAAAAAGGGCCTCTTTACAGCATCGTTCAAAAATATTGCGCGTATACACGCGGTTAAAATGTGACACCACATTAAATATGACGCCGACCAACAGCGCACCAGAACGTGCGACGTGTAGGTATTTCTGTCGTTTTTGATCTGGCTAAAACAACTTGTTTTACATAAAATAAAGTGCTCATATATAAGTACTTCAGACTTTGTTAAATTTTGTAATAATCATCTACAACCACATGCCACCGTCAAAACGTGTTTAATAGTTAAATAAATAATTTGTGTGTTTGTAAGTCAGTAAGGTATCTATTACGTAGGCCTATCAATTTCCCAAACTATTTTTTGTTAGGAGCTCGATGGCGCAGTGGTTAACGCGCCCGGTCTGCGAGTGTTGAGGTTAAGCAACTTTCGCAAAGGCCGGTCATCGGATGAGTGCCCAAAAAGATATCGTCTAGAGCTCCTCCGTGCTTCAGAAGGCACGTAAAGCCGTAGGTCCCGGCTGTATTAGCAGTCGTTAACAACCACCAATCCGCACTGGGCCCGCGGCCGCGTGGGGGTCAAAGATGAATAAATATTACAGTGGGAGTCAGCTACGAACAAGCCTTCGCCTCGCGAATAAAATATTAATTTAATAAAAAACAAACTTTAAACACTCGAGATGAAAGCGTGAAAATTGCATTTTAGTGCAATATATTACTATTGGCCCGCTCCCACTTCATCGGCTTTAGGGAACACCCGTATCCCGTGATGGTTTTACCAGCTCGAATTTTTCTTCACAAATCTTGTCTTATAATTACGAACACAACAAAAAATTTATCGGTCAAGTCTTACGAACCGTTAACAAGTGTCACTCTGACATACAAATGGCAATTGATTTTTATTAATAAACATATGAATAATAAAAAAACGACCAAAAAGACAATGTTTTTTTAACAATCGCTTCCACAGCAAGACATCAGGGCGCAAGAAATCATAAAAATATTTTCTTAAACATCAAACTTCCGATGCATTCAATACTACTCGTATATCCGCAAAAACTATCAACCAATCTTCAAGGTAAGCAAAACAAATCCTTCTCCATACTATCAAGCTCTACACCAACGAAAATATGTCTCGCATAAAAGAAAATACGTCTAAGTGACCCTAACCGAGGACAGCATGTATCATACGAGCCTTTTCTGGGCGTTAATGGGTGCAAGCTCCGCAACAAAGCTGCTGACAAATTAGCGAGCGTGTGAGCGTGGCCACAGGGCACAAATTAAAGATGATCTATCAATTTTTCTGGGCGTTAATGGAGCAACATGGTTGTCGACAAATTAGTGTCATTGTTAGAACTTGTTACACGTCGCTGAGTGGGATTTTGAAGACGCTTTATCTCTCTTTTTTCTTTCTTGAACGTAAAGTGTCGTTTTGTACAGGGTACTTAGAGTGTTGTGTCAGAGTGTTTTGTGAAAGCGCTTAGCATCTGGCTGTACGATAATGATGGCTTACTCAACTATTGGCTTGTGAAATACGCTTTAAGTGTTATGTGAAATGAAACATTTTGTACGAATCGACTGCGTTTATTTTACTGCTTATTTTATGTTGATTATCGTTTTGAATACTTTGTTTGGTAAAAGACAGGTGAGTTTGGTGACTCAATGTACTACACATTGAGTACGCGTAAAGATGAGAAAATAATAGCTTTTCTATGTAACTTTT